>CM059306.1:10450000-10512500 GCA_030340665.1 Neosalanx taihuensis
CACACGAGGAAGACTCACCACACCAGAGGTTAAAGAAAAGGTTAAAGGTGAACAGGGGAACCAGTCCACTGACCTTCGACCCCAAACCCCCCCCCCATGCGATAGGTACTTACGAAGAACACGCCTCCCTCCACCTTCCGCACTCGTCTCACTGACACCTTTGGCGGGACGGAAGGTCAAAGGTCAGATTCAGAGCATTTGTATTTCACACTGAGCACATGTTCCAAACACAACGCGGGTCCCTCGCTTCAGGAACTCAGACAAGCGCTTCTAGAACTTTCCACGCACGCACTCCAAGCGACTTCCTGTTCCTCTTCCGTCCAGGTCAGCCCCCAAATAAACCATCATTGAGGAATGATTGAAACACCCTGATAATATACTCAGAATATACACAGTATGAACAGTATACCCTGTATATTCTGATTATACTGTTCATACTGTGTATATTCTGAGTATACTTATATTTATTGTGTTCTGTTGTAATAACTGTTTTGCACTACTGGTTGGATGCTAACTGTTTTTCGTTACCCTGTACTTGTACCTGTGTAATGACATTAAAGTTGAATCTAATCTAATCTAATCAACACATTTTTTTTGGTGTCATTTTCATTTTCAACAGCAGAACTCATGGAACACATTGGCTGCAGCGTCAGTAACATGAACATGACCCGTGCTTGGTGGTTGATGTCGGTGTAAATCACAGCGACACGCTGACCTTCGACACGGCTCTCCTGAGCCTGTTAGCTTTGGACCGATCGTGTGACGCTGGGTCCAGTAATAGCAGGAGAGGTAAACTTATAGAGGTGTGACACCCCCCCCCCCTCCCTCTCTCCCTCCCCTCCTCCCTCCACACACACACCTTCCCCTCCGCCCCACCCCCTCCCCTCCGCCCCACCCCCTCCCCCTCCCCCCCCCACCCCCCCGCCTCACTGCTGAGGTCAGCTGTGTTGTGGACCAGGTGAACCCCCTCCACTTCCTCCTGCGGGGAAACCCACTGCTCCCCTGCTCCCACCTCCCATTCACCTGCCAGCCAATCAACTGTCATAGAGGCAGGAATAGAGGAGGAGGAGGAAGAGAGAGAGGAGGGGAGAGAGAAGGAGGAGGGGAGAGAGGAGGGGAGAGAGGAGGAGGAGGGGAGGAGGAGAAAGGAGGGAGGGAGAGAGAGCCTGGTGAAAAAGATACCAGCTCGAGTCACACGATCCTTTCTGCCATGCGTCAAAGTTGCCGGGGGTGCAGGGGGAGGGGGTGAGAGGAGGAGGAGGGGGTGAGAACGGGAGGGGGAGAGGAGGGGAGGGGGAGGGGGGAGAGAGGGGAGGGAGAGCAGCCGGTAGATACATTGAAAGAAGTCGGGTGACTGGGTGGGAGGATATATTTAGCTCGGAGAAAAGGCCAGCTCAGTTGAAGCCCTCCAGAAGCCAGTAGATGTGATGACAAGAGGGGGGGGCCATTGGGGGCCCATGGAGGGTGGATCAGACCAGGGGGGGCCCATGGAGTGTGGATCAGACCAGGGTGGGCCTCTGGGCCACAGCGCTCACAGCAACAAGCTCTCACTGGGAGCATTATAGAGGGTCGTTCTGGCAATCTACCCCCCATACTGCTCACTGACCCGAACGCAAACACACACACACATCCCCCCCCCCAACACACACACACACACATGTAGACATCCCCCCCGCACACACACATATACACACGCACATATACACATGCACACATATAGACACACATATAAAACATACATACACATACTGTACACATACGGTATACACTGTGTTTTGTTTGAGATATTGAAAGCCCAGACTGAACAGAGTGAAGAGCTGAGAGATGTTTGGGATGCAGGTTGGCTGCTGTGTTCAATAGAGGAAGTATTATCACACTAAAAATACAGTTCTCTCACTGATCCTCCACCAAGACAGCTTAAACTGCCATTATCTACTTTTAACTCTGTTACCTAACTCTATTAATACTCTCGCTCTCTCTGGTTCTCTCTCTGTCTCTCTGTCTCTCTACCTCTCTCTCCCCCTCCCTCTCTTTCCTCCCTGGAAAGCCTGGTGTGTCCTCTGTGACGCAGGACAAGCTTGGCCCACAACAATAAAGCACCTCAGCCAGGTCCCACATTTCCATGGACACGCTGTCTGACAGCTGAGCAGCACACACACACTCACACACACATCACACACACACATCACACATACGCTCACACACACACTAGTGTGATCTGTGGACCGGTTCCTGTTCTCGTGTGCTAAGTGTTTCTTTAAGCTGTGTGTTGGACACATTATCTGATCCGTGGAATTAACCCCCAAGCCCAGCACATGACCTGTGACCTCAGAGGCATAGAACAGACAGACAGACAGACAGACAGACATATATATAGATATACAGGCAGATAGATAGATAGACAGGCAGATAGATAAATAGATAGATAGACAGACAGGTACACAGATAGACAGACAGGTACACAAACAGGCAGACATACAGACAGACAGATAGATAGATAGATAGATAGATAGATAGATAGATAGAGACAGGCAGGCAGACAGTTAGACAGACAGACAGACAGACAGACAGACAGACAGATAGATAGATAGACAGGTACACAGACAGAAAGACACCCAGTCAGTCAGACAGACAGACAGACACATACAATTAGACAGACAGACAGACACAGACAGACAGACACAGTTAGACAGACAGACAGGTACACAGACAGGTACACACAGTTAGACAGACAGACAGGTACACAGACAGTCAGACAGGCAGACAGGTCTCACCGGTATAGGCTTGGTGGTGAGACCCAGGTGGTCCTGGTCGAAGTCCTCCCAGGTGCCTCGGCTGTCCCCATTGGACGAGGCTGTAACAGGTGCGAGAGCCTTCAGCTCCTCAGGGGTCACCTGTCCCCCCATCACCTGCACGGGGTCCATGCTCACGGCCCCCCCCTCCGCCCTCCCACCGGCCCCTGCGATGGTACGCTCCCTGGCGGTACGGCTCCTGTGGCGCTGGCCCCACAACACACTTTAGGGCAGCTGGGAGGAGGTGGGGTCCATGAAAGCTGTCCGTGGGTCTGGGCTGGTAGAGTTCGCCCCCCAACCCCCCCCCCCCCCCCGCCACACAGGAAGTCCCACCTGAAGTTCTGTCCAGGCGCTGTGGTTGAGGGTGGTCGTGTTGTCCGGTCAAATTCTAAACGGGAATTTCTTTTTCTGTATTCCAAGCGGTGAAAAAGTGAATTCCTCCTTCCCTCACTCTTTCACACACACACACACACACACACACACACAACACACTCCCCCACCTTTACCAGGTTATCTTTGACATGCACACCTTTTCTCCTGTCACAGTCCGACAGACATCTTCTGCAACCCACACACACGCTTGCACGCACGCACGCACGTGCTCCCTCACACACACGCAGGCGCTCTCCTTTGGGGGTTCTGGAACAGTCCTTCTGATCTTCTCTCTCCCTCTCCCTCCCTCCCTCTCTCTCTCTCTCTCTCTCTCCCTCCCTCCCTCTCTCTCTCTCTCTCTCTCTCTCTCTCTCTCTCTCCCTCCCTCCCTCCCTCCCTCCCTCCCTCCCTCCCTCCCTCCCTCCCTCCCTCCCTCCCTCCCTCCCTCCCTCTCCCTCTCTCTCTCTCTCTCTCTCTCCCTCCCTCCCTCCCTCCCTCCCTCCCTCCCTCCCTCCCTCCCTCCCTCCCTCCCTCCCTCTCTCTCTCTCTCTCTCTCTCTCTCTCTCTCTCTCTCTCTCTCTCTCTCTCTCTCTCTCTCTCTCTCTCTCTCTCAGGCAAACTGTCTCTGGAGGAGTTCATCAAAGGTGCCAAAAGTGACCCCTCCATTGTGCGGCTACTCCAGTGCGACCCCAGCTCCGCCTCCCAGTTCTGAACCCGCAGCCGCCCCCCTCCTCCCCCTCCCTCCAGCTCCCCCGTCGCTATGGAAACAGTCACTCAAAATCAATGCATGATGGTCCTCGTCTCTCATGTCTTTTATTGTGTGCAAGATGGAGGAGAGGGAGAATTTTAAGAGAAATGGGGAAGAAAAGAAAAAGTGGCATCCTTTTAATAAAAATAAAAAACAACAAAGGAAAGAAAACCCCAGAAGAGACATACGTATACGTTACGAAACGGAAGATCAACTAAGAAGCTAAACACAGCAGCGGTTGCCAAGGCGTTCTGCTCCACCTTCCCTCGCGTGTCTCTCTCACGCAAGCCCGACGTCAGTCCAACGGTCGGCCATTCCCCCCCCCCCCCCCCCCCGCCGCAAATCGCCCGGATTGTTCTTCTAGAGAAGGAAAACGTTCTGAGAAGTGTGCATGACCTGAGGTGATCCGTCTCTCTCCTTCAGGACGCACCTCGTCTCTTCCACTTTTATATCCATGGTTATGTGTATATATAATGCATATATATGAATATGACACCATCAGATGAATAGGCAAGTGTATTTGTCTTTATATAACGTAAACTCTTGCATTGGAAGGCAGTATTATGTAGCGTGTTGTAGGTCTCAGTAGCTGTTTAACCAAGGGGTAACGTCCGACCACAGGGAGAGGAGCGGGGATTTTCCTGCTGTAAGATCTTTCTTACAGAGGAGGAGAAGGCTTCTGAAGATTCAAGTGTGATTTTAATTGATGTTTGATTGATATTTTAGCATTTTTTTTTGTACATAGTTGTTTGTTTTTTTTTCATCTCGTCGTTTTTATTTATTTTCTTTTTTTTCGTTCACATGGTTTTGATTCGATACACTGATCATTGTATCATCATTGCAGATGACCATTTCCCAAGTGGGTTTTAAGGAGTGTGTGTGTGTAAGTAAGTGTGTGTGTGTGTAGTGTGTAAATGAGAGACTTCGAGATTTTTGTTCTTTGACGATTCCATCATTTTTTGCTTGTCTCATGGGATTTCTAAGATTCCACATATGCAGGGAATGAAATCTAGAAAATGTTCATCAATAATTCCATAATGTAGTTGGACATATCATTTGAGCCGCCTTGAGTTTAGTTGTGTGTGTGTGTGTGCGCGTGTGCAAGCGAATGTGAGGGTGTGCTTTTTGTGCACTGTAGGCTTGACTCCTTGGCTAACTTTTCAGTATTATACATTTTAGTTTGTTTTTTTTCTTCCATATCGTTTCTGTATTTTGAATAATTCTCTCGTAACATTTCAGAGCTTTTGTCACAGGTAGTCAGATGACACTGCATGGCAGACAAACACACACACAGAAACTCCAGTATAGCTTTGTACCTCCAATATCTCCAACAACACACACCCGTACCAAAGGAGACTGGGCATAAGAGACAGTGGTGGATGTTGTGTGTGTGTGCGAGCGAGAGAGAGAGAATGAGAGTGTGTGTGTGTGAGCGAGAGAGAATGAGAGTGTGTGTGAGCGCACGTGTGTCTTACACACACTTCGGGACACGCCCCCACCCTCTCTTTCAGTAGGCAAGGGAACACTAAGGGCTTGTTCATCACTATCCGAATGCTTTTCTCTCTTCAGTTGTAGTTTATTAAGCAGAAATGCATTTTTAGGTCGAATCCACCTCTTAAGCGCAGATCGTGGGTCTGTTTAGTTCGTTCCTCCAGTGGTTGAAACAGGGTTATGGTTAGCGACCCTCGAGGAGGGGAACCATGGTCTGATCTGGGATCTGTACCGAATAGTCCTCTTCTCCCTGGAGTTTTCTGCAGCTGTTCTGCGGTAGTGCTCCGTCGCTGCCCCCTAGTGGCTGGATGACAAACATCCGCTAGCCTGCCGCTCCCCAAGCCTGTTCTAGTCTGCCTGCCTTGTTTCTGGTACCTTGTGTTGGTAGAAGATTTTAAAAATGACCCCTTGTTTTTTCTGTTATTTTTCCTTCTTCCTTTTTTCTGTTGCATGAAAACCTCGTGCAAGGATGTCCTAGTTGTTCCGTTAGATCCGCATTTGATGACAAATATACCTTCTGTGTTTCAAACGGTGTCCGCTGCCTTTCTTTTGCTCTCGGATGCTTGCTGTTCTGAAATGTTGTGGATGGATGCAGTTTGGTATTTAAAGGACAGGCCAGCTGTCAGTCTGGGTGGGAGTAACCCTTGTCAGGTCGACACTATCACAAGTCAGGATCACATTGATGCTTTTAGATGACACAGTTTAAGAGTACAACCTTGCTTCTTACAGAGAGACTGTTAATATCAACTTTTTATTTAGGGATAATAAATACACATTCAGCCACACCTGTTCTTTTTTTGCTGCTTCAGTCCCACAGCAGTCAGTACCCTGTGTAGCCAGGGTCGTTTAAAAAGCACATCCACTGACAGACAGGCTGGGCTAGTTCAGTCCCAGCCAATCAGGGAGAACCAGCTGAGCACAGACTAACGACAACACAGAATTACACAGCGTCACACCGTAGCACCAGAGCTGTCCTGCATGTAGACAGCTTTGAGAGGTGATGACGCACTGAGAACTGTCACCCAGTAAGGCAGAGAACGTCCCATCGACCGCTAAAGTACAGTCAGTTTCACAGCCTCGAATGAGAAGTGCTCCAGAAGGAAGTGGGTGACCAGGTGCGGCTCCCCTCCACCCCCAGGATTGTGAGCTCAACAGGGGGTTGAACCGGCCAGGTCGACCCCCCCCCCCCCCCCCTCCCTCAGACCCAGACGCTGGTCCTCTGGAGGGAGGCTCTCTCCAGCAGCTCATGCTGCTCCGGGGGCCTGGCCTCGGGCCGGGGCTGCTGAGGGCGAAGAGGCTGCCGCTCCGAGGGGAAGTGAGGAAGAGGAGGGCGGATCCGCTGCTGCCTGGGCAGGGTGTGAGGGAGGGGGGACGCCTCCATAGGCTCCACTGACATCTGAAACGCAACAGGACAGGATTGAGACCCGGCCCACGGGTCTGACGGCCCAAGGATTGAGATGCGGGAGATCTGGCCCAGCCTCACCGTTTTAGAGGCTCCGAGCCCCCCTTCGTGAGGGAGGCGGGCCAGTCGCAGGAAGGAGATGCACGCGGCCAGGCACCGCGATGCAAATACCAGCTGGACCACGCAGGTGACGATGAGAGGAAACCAGAGGATGAGAGTGGTGCTCTGGAGAGGGGGAGGGGGAGGGAGAGGGGGAGGAGGAGGGGGAGGAGGAGGGGGAGGGGGAGGGAGAGGAGGGGGAGGACATGGGGAGGATTTAGAGCAAGTTTCAAATCAGTCTAGTTATTGTAGCGCTGTCATTTTCAGAGCTTGAAGAGGAAGCGGTCCTATTAAAGAGTTTGAGGCGAATGATTCACAGAAAACAGCTAAATCAGAGAATAACATCAGGTTCAGAACACACTTAAATGCAGCTTCGAGGAATAAGGATTTTATTATTTTTTATTATTATTATTATACTATATGATCTGATTCTGGATGTTTCTCTGGCGTACATGATGAAACGCCCTGGAAACCACTAACTTCAAGAGCGTATCTCAGATATAATCGCCTCAGAATCCATACTGTGTCTGAAAATAGGATGTCAGCTCTTCTGGAATGATCTGTACGCAGCTCTTGCGCCGGGTTACAGTATCGACAGCAGAATAACACAGACGGAAGGAAACGAGAGCTTGCGTCACGGCGCCCTGGCTAAAAAAGCTGAGGCAGGGCTTTCAAAGTCAGAGAGGCTAAATGGAGGTGACAGCCTGTCCCGTCGTCCACGGTTACAGCACGGACCCTGAGGTGTAATACAAAGCTAGGTCGTCGACTACGGGTGGACTCGACGGCCAATAAGCAGCAGGCTTGGGCCTGACTTGGCCCAGAACATTCCTTTAATAAACCCCCACCGGTCAGGGAGATGAGCTGAATCCATACGGTGTGTGTGTGTGTGTATATATGTGTGTGTGTGTATATATGTGTGTGTGTATATGTGTGTGTGTGTGTGACAGGTGGTGCTGACAGCAAAGTGGGTGGATGTCAGTCAGATGTAGGTGACAGGCCCTGCCTCGGGGCACAAGGTTACCTCACATCTCCAACCCACACCCTTGACTTACGTAGATGCGCGTGGGGTCGAAGGGGCACTCGTTGGTGATGCTGGAATAGCCGTCGGCGTCGGGAAAGCGGCAGTGAGTCAGCAAGCTCCGCCCACCTTGAAGGATGGTCCTCACCACGGAGACGGTGACGCCGACGGCGGAGGCGGCAGCTAGGAGACCAGCGGCAAGGCTGATGGTGAACAACGACCACATCTAGGGAGGGAGGGAGGGAGGGGGGGGGACAGAGAGAGGGAGAGAGAGGGGCAGAGAGGGAGAGGGAGGGGGGGACAGAGAGAGGGAGGGGCAGAGAGAGGGAGGGGGGGAGATAGAGACTCAGACACTGAGACGAGAAAACAGAGATGACCTTAATCACCTTGGATTATTGCTGTTTTGTTAATCTGATGTGTTTTTAATCTGTCTTTAGGTTCTGGGAGGCGTCACAAACTCCCACCTCCCCACATGGAAGACACGTTTTCTAAGACGAACGGATAAAGAGGGAGAGGGGATTGGTAGAGAGGAGGGGAGAGAGGAGAGAGAGAGGGAGAGGGAAACTAACCAATATTCTGTTCTTCGTGTTTTTAGACAGGACAATCGCCAGAATCCCAACAACCACTCCCTAAAGCAAAACAAAAAAACGACAGGTTTTACAAACAACACGCACATCGCGCCGTACCGCCATACGAAACAAACAGCCCCCAAAAACCCAGCATGTGCAGCCTGCGCGGGGCCGCGGGGCTCGTCTCACCACGAGGCCAGCGGTGAGGGCCATGACGTTAGCCGTGGCGTACATGGCTGAGCTGGCCCTGTGCAGGCTGATGTGACGCAGCACCGCCCCATGCACCAGCGCTCCAAGCAGGAAGTTGACGTGACCCAGCAGCACCAGAGTCAGACCCATCTTCATCAGAGCCTTGGGCTCGTCCAGCCTGGAGCAGCACACAGCTGGGGGGGGGAGAGGGGCAGGGAGAGTGGGGGGGGGGGGTTAGGCTGATGGGTGGTTAGAGAGGTATCATGGAGGCAGGGGTCTGGGGGAAATTGAACCTCAAATGGGTACTTGGGTTTTTCACTTTCTGGCAGGAATTAGGCTGAGGTGACCCTGGTGAGAGGCAGAACTGAGGCTGGTGTGAGAGATATGCGGCGAGTGAGGCTGGTGTGAGACAGATTTGAGGCTAGAGTGAGGCTGATTTGAGGCAGATTTGAGGCTGGTGTGAGACTAATTTGAGGCTAGAGTGAGGCTGATTTAAGACAGATTTGAGGCAGGCCATGTGCGTGCAGGTTGGAGTCCGTCCACATGAGCGAAGCAGAAAAGACTGGACAGGGTAAGTTGCTCTAACCCTACATCATGTTTCCCTCCAGGATCAAAGTCCTCTACAGTAACTATTCCTGTCATATTGACCGATACACAGACTCAGGGTTAAAAACCCCGGTGGAGATGTCACAGTTATTAATCATTATCTGCTGAATACACCTCCCATAGGAAGGGCAGACACAGATCGTTGGACAGCGGGCTGTGGAGCGGCCCTGGAAAAAAGGCCTTGCACATGTCCAGCCTCTCCTGCTGTATCTGTGCACAGCATTAAAGTGATGAACAACCCTTCAGATTGAAGACACTCTGAGCGTGTGTGTAAACCTGGAACATCACACTAGCTATGGCTCAGGTTGACAACTAGAACCAGTTTCATGGAATGATGAATGAACAGCAAGCTAGTGTGTTCGTGGGCTTGTGCCTGTGTGTGTGTGTGTGTGTGTGTGTGTATTCCCATAGGGTGTGTGTTTTTTTTAAGCCCAAAGACAACATCCACATTCCTCTCATTCCTTAACACAGCTGGTTGTGTCCCAACCTGCACGGTTCCCCCAATCTGACGAGTATTGTGACCACAGCCTTGCAAGAGACCTGGACTCCTGGTTGAAGAATGTCCTATTCTACCCTCCAGTGAGTCATATTGATTTATTATATGGATCGTATCGCCAGAAATGCCATTGATTTATCAGATCTGCGCCTGCAATGACAAGCATGCATCCATGCATAATTTAAAAGTTACACAACCCAGCATTTAACAGCTTCTGATTTCATGCACACGTTCTCCTCCCAGTTCCACCTTTAACTACACTGTCTTCATCTTTTATTTACCTGTCTTGGCCATAATGGATCTTCTGGCTTCTGGATTAATGAATCATCCACAGAGGCAGCTTTAACGGCTGTGTGCAGGTTGGGAGTGTGGCTGGCCTGGCGTGGTGTTGGACAGTGAAGACTGGACCGCCCAGTGAGGACACCAGGTGCGCTCGTTTACAAACTGCAGTTAACTACCGCCTACAACCCCCAGGATGCACTGCGGGGTTTTTTATGTTCACTATTAATTATTTACTTTTTATTTGTTATAGAGGGACAGTATACATGAATGGACATTTTACAGATAAAATTTCTGTAAAATAAAAATAAAAAATATTTAAAACTTAATCCCAGTTCTTCTTTTCAGAGCTTTTTGACCTGATGAATTTAACTAGCTTTCAATATCTAAAGAACCTGAGCGGAATTTCTTCTGCTTTCTTAATGGACCAGTAGCGCCACCTGGCGGTAAGTCACATTAACATGGTAGCAGTTCAAGTGAGATCAAACCTAATTGAACGTCTCAAAAAAGAAAATATTGCAAATCAACACAATTTAATTGGCAATTAAAGTATGGCAGAAATACATCGAGTCAAAACAGTGGAATGAAATGTTTTCGTGACCGTGTGATCATGACTTGACAACATGCAGGCTTTATAATAGGCTACTGTCTGGATGTTTTCAATCTCCTATGAAAAACTTTGTTGGCTTTAAAACGTTAAAACTCCTACATAACCTGCATGGTCGAGGCCGAATATTGGGAGTTTATGAACTTGAACTTCGGTTCAAATCTTCAGTATGTGGAGTCTATATGTCTGGGCCTACATCTAATCTGATTATGTTTAGATTTGGCTTTGGATAAAAGCGTCTGATAAATGTAAATGTTTAACGTTTTTGTAACAAATGTTAATTCAAAACATTTTTATCTCTAACATTATTATCTCATTCTCTAGGGCAATATTGATCTTCTAGGGCAAAGAGTCACCTTCAAGATGATGAATCTTACATTGGATTTGTGTCAAGGACAGGTAATATTGGACTAGCAGTGTGAGGATCATTACAGCTGTCCCCATAGACCAGTGAATTCAGTATGTTTCTTGCAGACAACACTATCAATACATTTTGTAGACGCTCTTATCCAGAGCAACTTACAGTAAGTACAGGGACATTCTCCTTGAAGCAAGTAGGGTGAAGTGCCTTGCCCAAGGACACAATGTCATGTAGCCACAGCCGGGATTCAAACTCGTAACCTTCTGATCACTAGCCCAACGCCTTAACCGCTGAACCACCTGAATCATTAGACCATGACCCTGACAGATAGACAACCAACAGCCAGATAGGACCCAAGCTGGTGGAGTACTTAAGAACCCCACAGAGGAGGCCTTGGAACTTGGATCAGACCATGACAGCAGTTCCGAATCATCTCTGTTCACCTCTAAAGTTTCAACAAGGTGATGCTAGTCTTTGATTGTAGAAACCTGAAGAAAATAAGATCGTTTGTTTATTTGCGAAGAGAATTTCAGATATCAAGGGAATATTAGCCACCTTTCGACGCTTTCAACTAAGAAGGGAAGCAGGAACTTGCGGTATAAATAATGCACCGTAAATAAGTTTAGAAGTTGAACTGACATCAAAGGAGCACCAGTGTTACTGTATAGGCCAACCTCATTCTCTTTCAAAATATAGAATTTGTGATGCTTGTTTTGTTTTCTCCTCTAATCCTAGCAGTCATGAAATCACTTCTCACCCACACTTACTCTCTTGAAGTGTTTTTAATGAGTGGTTGCTTTGAAGAAAGTGTCTTTTAATATTTAATCAAAACCGTCGCCCTGGGAGTCCTCATCAAGTGCTCTAGACTACAGTGCATGAAACACAGACACACTACATGGATACCATTTCAAGGATTATGATTATGTGACACTTGAAAAAATACATTCAAGAGCAAACTTTTTCTTTTCCATTGATTGAAATCAGCTTCAAGGGAGGAAAGTTTTGGAATTATAGTGTGAATTTGTAGGCTAAGTATCAGTATATGTATCAGTATAAGTATGTCATTTTCATACTTAGTCTTTTAAGAGTCCTTCACTGTCCATATTAAGATGTCTGTGGACCAGATTAAAAGAGAACCAGTTTAGGCCATGTCTTAACTTCTCCTATAGCTCAGTGAGGTGTGACCAGCTTTGCACTGGACCTCTGAGGTCATATTCCATTTACATTTACATGTAGTCATTTATCAGACGCTCTTATCCAGAGTGACTTACAGCAACTACAGGGACATTCCCCCGGAGTCAAGTAGGGTGAAGTGCCTTACTCAAGGACACCCTAACCCACTCCGACTACATGACCCCCTACTCAAAGGTGTGGTCTTTAACGTTTTGACGTTGTTCTATTCAACAACTAAAAAGTGCATGTGTGTACACCATTAAAATCGTATCCGCTCATAATGACTTGCATTACTTGTTCATACAACAGACTGATAGGATTGCCGTCTGCCGAAGTTTGTCACGGCTGTGGTTCCTCAAGGCCTCTCTGCCACACCTCCCAGAGGTCCACAGAGACGCCCACATCTACAGTCTCCTCCTATCAGAAATGGAACTGCAATTTCCACCCCTGGAGGACAAATAAAGGTTTATCTATCAGCTCTGCCTCACACACAGCTCCAGCAGAAGGCCCTGTCACCCATCTAAGACCACGCTGATCTGGAGATACATGCAGATCATAGACTGACCGTGATTGGCTGGCTGGATCCTATCACTTCTAGCCTGGTGAGCCTTCTGAGAGTAACCAGGACTGTCTGGACTGACCGCAGGCTGAAGTGGGGTTGTTATGGTAACAGATTTCAGCCATTCCCCTGTGGGTGAGTTCGGTATCGGTCGATCGGTTTAGCAGGCACCTGTGATCGACACGCACAAGCTTAGTTTCGGTGACACCCCAGAGATCACGCTCCCCAGAGATTAAACTGGAATCCACACAGGAAACGCTACCTTTCCCATGAAGCCCAGATACAGAGATATGAATTTAAAGGGAAACAGTAGTACAGTCCAACAGAGAGCAGATATGGAAGCTATCAATGCTTAAGTCATTTTCATTCAGAGTGAGGTGTGGTATTACAGTGTGAATGTAGCCTGATAGAGAGTTACCACCTCACACCAGTCCACTCACATGCACATCACCAGTCCACTCACATGCACATCACCAGTCCACTCACATGCACGTCACAAGTCCACTCACATGCACATCACCAGTCCACTCACATGCACATCACCAGTCCACTCACATGCACATCACCAGTCCACTCACATGCACATCACCAGTCCACTCACATGCACGTCACCAGTCCACTCACATGCACGTCACCAGTCCACTCACATGCACATCACCAGTCCACTCATGTGCACGTCACCAGTCCACTCACATGCACGTCACCAGTCCACTCACATGCACATCACCAGTCCACTCACATGCACCTCACCGGTCCACTCACATGCACATGGTTGCAGGGTTGCCTCATCGCAGCCTTGCAGAGATGACCCTTGTGGGTGTGGAATACTGTTAAACGGACAGTTTATTATGAGTTGTCAGTCACTGTACTGGTCCTCAAGTACTAATCTTTTCTCCACTGCCCATGTGCAGTGAATCAAGGCCTTTCAGTGCCCTTATCTGGCTTCAAGATGTGAATTGGTTGAATTGATGCTGTCTTAAATATTGTGTACAGTTATCTTGTGTTGAGTGAACTTTTTCCTACTGAGGTCCATTTACATGCCTGTTAATGCTTGGCTCAGCATTCGTTGAACGGTAATTGCTGACCAGTTGGGGAAATATTCAGTGAACCATGAGAACATGATCCAGATTATTGAGCGTATGAACATTTAGTCTCTAAGCCATCCACTTCCCTATGTTATGTTGAGGCTTATCATACTGCCTGCATATGGGAACACACAGCATGTGTGGCTGCAGAAATGGAATTAGAAATAAATCATTCACAAAGTTGAAAATATTCATTTGAAACTACAAGAACACATGGTTTTCCGTATGCACATTTGAGAAACACTTGTTTGTTTTATTAAGTCATTCGTAGCCACAACACGCAGTTTTAAATGATGGGGTCAGTGACAGCATGCTCCTTCCTCTGGAGGTTGCTCCTGGCTGGAGGGAGCTGCAGAGGGTCTGAGTCTCAGCAGTGACATCTCAGTTAGCTCCCTCTTCTGCAATCCTGGCCTGTTGAACATCCCTTCCTTGTCAAGGGGATGGTGACGAAGGACCTCCCTCTGAAGCGCTTGCCACACCTCTTCCCTCCACCAGGTCTGCTTCTCCAACAGGGTGGGGAAGATTCCTTCGTTGTCTGCATTCGATTCCTGGCTGCGCCCCCCCCCAAAAAATGACGTTGTGTCCTTGGGCAAGGTACTTCACCCTACTTACCTCAGGGGGAATGTCCCTGTATTAGATAAGAGTGTCTGCTAAATGATTAAGCTAAATGTTACGGTTGTGGTGATATCTTCCTCAGCCTCTTATAGATCTCTAACAGTGAGGGACAAAACCAAACTGTCCAAATGACTGTGTCTCGGTTAAATCGCCTGCTTCGTCCTATGCTGCATAAGGGTGTATTTATTTGGCAGGTGTGGTCTCTTGATCTACTGCCAAGGCAGGGACAGCCTCTAATACATTGGATCAGTACCAACAAAGTTATAAGGCAGGGGGTGTGTGGGTAAACAGACTGGCTTGGGGGGGAAAGAATAGTCTACTGCTTTAGTAACAACATGTACTGAGACAAGTTCTGGTTCACTAATTAAATGTACACACTGTCTGTGTGGTCAGGCCACGCAAAACTTCAGATAATTCATATTTTGGCAGGGACCAAATGGGCTTTGAACTGACTGAAAAAAGGATGCAGAATCAAGCCTTAAGGCTTCAAAGACCCCGAACCCATTATATTTAGATCTCGAAAACTTTATTACGGTTAGAATTCCAAAGTTTATTTTTATAGATTCACTTTTAACGAAGATATTTTGAGTCTCCCTCCTTGGCGATTCCTAAAGTACTTCCTGGATCATCGCACCGGTGCTGGGTTGAGGGGTCAATATGATCCAGACCGACTCCCCGCGCACCGCCTGGATGTCTCCTCTGCATGCCTGGACCGAGTGACCCTGCAGGGATCACCTTCATTAACAAGCTTGCTAAGGCTGGGGGTGCACGATCGGAGAGATCAGCGTTTTCACCGACGGTGCACGGACCTGCTCCGCCCCGCCACGCTGCACCTCCACCCCGGCTGCTGCCTGCCACCACGACAGCGGGAGGTAAGAAGGCAGAGGGGCGCTGCTAGGGGGGGATAACATCCTGGTTCTTTTTTATGCTACTACTAGCCAGTTAGCTGGGTAATAATGCATGCATCTGCCTCCAGGATGAGCTGGTTAGACCGCTGGATCATGCTCGTCGGTTGGGTTTAACGTTCGCTTGTAATATTGTCGTGCATGGCTGACTTGGCTAAGTGAACTGATCTGCCCGGGGTTGCTGTTGTTAGTTCGCCTGGTAGCCAGCTTAGCTCGCCCAGGCTGTTTCAGTGCACCGTAACTGCAGCACCGTCCCCTCGTCTCTCTCCAGCAGCTCCGCCATGCGACAGTGGTGTCACGCGGCTGCGACCCCGCGAGCCGAGCCGCTGCCCTCGGGGCGCGTGTCCCCCTCGTTATCAGGTACCGCAATCCCCACCCTTAAAAAAACAAACAAACATAAAACAGTATTCTGCATTTTCCTTTGTCAGTTTAGATCATATCATACAGTATTTAGGCCGAATATTTGGCACTTGAGAAGGATGACGTGATGGACAGAACTTGTGCCAAAGTTGGCCAGACTTTTAAAGAGGGACACTGCAGTGTATGGACAAATCTATAACCTAGAGTTATTTTTAGGCAGTTACTTGATAGTGTTTTCGCAGTTATGTAAATAACTGTGTTAATTTACAGGGGTAGGAAAAACGATGGGAATTTATTTATTTTGACTGCCTTTTTAATAATACGTGTATTTCCATGACAACCCTTAAGATGCCAGGATGGAGTGTTGCGAGGTGGAGCCACGCTACACCATCGAACAGATCGACCTCCTCCAGCGCCTCCGCCTCTCAGGGATGACCAAGCCCCAGATCATCCACGCTCTGGAATCCCTGGAGCGGCTGGAGCCAGACCACCGGCCCCCGTACTTCGACCCGCACCCCGCCCCCTCCAACGCCACCCCTACCCCAGCCGCGGCCCCTGCGCCCTCCTCTTCCTCTTCCTTCTCCTCTTCCTCCTCCCTCTCTCTGGCCTCCGCCACCACGCAGACCCCTGGGCTGGACGGCGCCTCGCTGTCTCCTAGCAACAGCTACGAAGCCTCGCCCCCGCCCCAGTACCCAGCGGGGGCCGGGGTTCAAAGGTCGTTCAGCTACGACGTCATGGGGGAGGAAGACTGGGATCTGGAGGAGAAAGTGGAGGAGTACATGAGGTGAGGAGGGAGACTGAAATAACTTATCAAGAACAGGTCGTATGATAACATTTTAATAATGACCATACATGGTAGCTTACTGTAGAAGGATAGAGAAAAACTGTTAGATGCACATTGTAAAAAAAAAGGTTTCAGAAGTAGTCATCTGGACTCAAAATCAATACATTTGAAAAGAGTGACCAGATGACTACCTCTGAAACCTTTTTTTACAATGGAACACTCCAGGACGAATGAGGGTCTACATTGACTGTTAGATGCACACTTAAAAAATAAAATACGATTATATAATTTCTTATATTAAAATAAGACGTCATATATCATAGGTATTCAGGTTAGACTGCAGGGAGAGAAAAGGGACTTAAATGCATGTAGAGACACGGAGACCGTAATAACATCACAGGACAGGAAGTGTCCCAGGAGACACTGGGTTATTCTCAGTTAGCGTGATGAATGTGGGTCGGGTGTTTAGGGAAGGGTGGAAACAGATTGGATGCTGCTGAGCCAGAACGGAACGTTCTAGGTTCAAATGGCTCTAAACGTTTCGGCCCTTTGGGGGGGGGGGGGGGGGGAACCTCCTCCCCCTCTTCCTGAAAAACACCACAGCAACCTTCCTCATTCTAACTCCACTCGTTCTGTACTGTAGTGGACCGTTGTGGGTTCTGAGGGAACAGGAAGTGCATGTTGTGAAGGTGTGATTCTCGGTGTGGCAGGAGGGACAGTAACCTGGTGAAGGAGGAGATCAAAACGTTCCTCAACAACAGGCGAATCTCTCAAGCTATCGTGGGCCAGGTCACAGGTACCACACTAACACTACATAAGAGACCAAATCTGACCCAAATTGGACATAAGAATAGTTTATGATGCATTTATAATTTTTTTTTCAATCTAATTCATTGAAATCAAACAAAAATGCCTCCCCTCTTCCTTCTTCCTGTTTCCTTCTTCCTGTTTCCTCCTCCTCTTCCTGTTTTTTCGTTCTTGTTTCCTCTTCCTTCTTCCTGTTGCCTCCTTCTTGTTTCCTCTTCCTTTTTCCTGTTTCCTCCTCCTTCTTGTTTCTTCTTCCTTCCTGTTTTCTCTTTCCTGTTTCCTCCTTCCTGTTTCCTCTTTCCTGTTTCCTTCTTCCTGTTTCCTCCTTCCTGTTTCCTCCTCCTGCAGGCATCAGCCAGAGCTACATCTCCCAGTGGTTGCTACAGCAGGGCCTGGAGATGAGTGACACCAAGCGCAGGGCTTTCTACCGCTGGTATCTCCTGGAGAGGAACAGCCCTGGTAAGGCTTCCATTGCGGAGTGGAGTGCAGGTGGGAGGTGGTGGGCCGAGGGGCTGTGATGTTTAAGGATGGAGTCAGGGTTAGTGCTGTGTGTTTGAGGGGGACAATATTTGTTTGTGCTGCTTGCCACTTATCTGCCCGCCTGTCCTCACTCACCCATCCCCTGTCCCTATGGCTGGCACTCTACACCCCCCACCCCTTCCTCCTTCCCCTCCATTCGTCCTGGTCCGGGGGGGGGGGGGGGGGGGGGGGGGTGAGTTGGGGGGGGGGGGCAGGCGGGGGACTCGGAGGCAAACGACCTATCGGGTCGCTCTAGGAGGAGAGACGTGAAAGTTAAAACAGAAGTGTCACTCTAGATGCTAATCAATAACCAAGTCATCTGATGTTTCAGATGGAGTTTCAGCGGGTGGTTGTGGCGTTCCTAGATAACAGCAGGCACCATCGACCTCTGCGTGTCCTATGGTGGCGGTAGAACTGCTACCCAGGCAGCTTTCAAGCTGCCCCCAGCCAACCACCTTAACCCTGGGTTAGATGAGCAGCTGGCTGAGGATATAAGAAGTCACGTGGAGTCATATAGGAGTCAGGTGGCTGGGCGGTCAGGGAGCCGGCCTAGCAATCAGAAGGTATCCTGGTTCGAACTCCCGACCGTGCCAAATGACGTTGTGTCCTTGGGCAAGGCGCTTCACCCTACTTGCCTCAGGGGGGAATGTCCCTGTTCTTGCTGTAAGTCTCTCTGGATAAGAGCGTCTGATAAATGACTACATGTAAACATACCAGGACACAAACCGTGATAATTGGCTCTTGTTCATTTAGACTGAAGATGATGAATATTAGTAAATAGCGTGAGGGTAATTCGTATTAATTTGTGATTATAGCGTCTAACAAACCTTCCTGGACCACCTGCTCATCCCCCCCCCCCTTTCTCCCTCCCTCCCTCTCCCCCCTCCCCCCCCCACCCTCCAAGCTCTGCTGTGCCTCTGCCTAGCCATCCCTTCAGATCGCAGAGGGGCTCAGGTGCTGGTTTTCATTCCAACATGGCTAACAGGCTAACGATAACACCCCGTACTAACAAAGGACTGCTGATTGTTGTTGTGGCTCAGCTAGCCTCTCTGGACTGCTCAGACAGATACGGCTGTTCCCGTTGACCTCTGCTACGCTCTCGGCCTCAGCCTGTCCCCAAAACACGATGAGCTTGTGCTTCTGACCGAGCTTGTTTAGCAGCAGTGCTTCGGACTACGTCCAGCACCAATATCGGGGTCCGTTAGAAATACTAAAATACAAACAAGAAGTATCATTTCAAAACGCCCTCCAAAGAAGCTTGCCGAACTCTTGTCTTATTTACCTACTCTTGATGAGCCGTCCGTGGCTGTGGCCTACCTGACCCCTGGTTTTGTCCCGACCTGAAGGGCTGAGGTGCAGTGAAAGCCAGCACGGCCAGGGTCCCGTGCCCAGGGCCAGGGGAGGGGACAGAGACGGGACGGGCGCGGCGGCGGCGGGCGCGGGGGCCATCGCCGCCGGGGTCTCCAGCACGCCCTGGGGCAGACAGAGGGAGCTGCTGATGCACCTGCTCCCATGGTACACTGCTGCAGCAGCAGCCGCCCAGGCCCAGGCCCAGACCCAAGCCCAGGCCCAGGCCCAGCCAGGTAAAGCCCAGGTCTAGGCCGGGGGCCTAGACACGATGGTTGTGGGACAGTGTAGGAACCTTTCCCCCTCCCCTGATACCTACTCATCACATAGCCTGCATGTCTGTATGTGACCACTGGCTCTGTGGGGTGTTTGGGATACACCTCAACGTTCTCCATCGGCACACCATCTGCTGCTTACAGTTGGAATTGGAACTTTATGAATGAAACTATCACGAGAAGGAACCACTGTTACACTGTTGAGATGCATCCCAGCAACTCAGGGTTCCTTATTATCTATGCAACCGTTTGCATTGATTTGATTGGTCGTCGGCTTGCGTGTTTTCCGGAAGGTGTGAGTCGTGTCTGTCGCTCTCCGCCCCCCCCCCCCACTCCCAGGCGCCACGCTGTCTATGCGCTCTCTGGTGAAGGAGGAGCCTGATTGGAGGACGGCGATCCTACCTGGAGAAAGGGGCGGGCCCCTGAGGCTGCGTCGAGGCAGCAGGTTCACCTGGAGGAAGGAGTGTCAGTCAATCATGGAGAGGTCGGCCAATCAGAACATCCCAACCTCCTGTGTGTGATGTGCGGGTGTGTGTGTGTCTTGTACGTGTGTGTTGGTTTGTGTGTGTGTGTGTGGTTCCCAGATGACGCAGTCCTGCTGCAGTGCTGTTCTTTATGGGTTTAGAACCGTGCTGAAGGACAGTACAGAGGTTAGGCTAACGGAGAGGGGGAGAGACAGAGGGGAGGGGGGGGCAGAGGGAGAGATGGAGGGAGGGATCCTTTCATCTCTGCAAAGTAAGGTCCTTCATATCCACACAGTGGGAGGGGTCAGTACATGTATGGATGGATGGGGGGGCTCGATAGGGCCAGGTGCCAACAGGGGGGAGGAAACACTGACGGGTGATTGGATGACAGGAATCGTTAAGCCTGGCGGCTTGAGGGAGTGACCAAGTAACGCAAGGCTGGCTCCTCCCACTAGGACAGTTTCCATCCAATCTCTACCTTATTTATGACCATAGAAGAAGAAAGGGAAACGTGAAGTGATAAAAGGACTGAATGCAATCAACTTAATGTGTTCGTTAATCTAAAGTGTTAGCGCTAGAAGAGAGCTTCTGATTGGATGATGGCCAGGGAGGTTGTCGTTGGCTACATGTTGGATTTCTGCTCTGCCGCAGTGCCATTGGTTGAGTGTTTGGTTCCGCTCGTTCTTATTGGTCGGGGATCACGTAGCTGTGTTGTAATAGGCTGGATGTTGCATGTGACAGCTTCTTCATGGAGAACCAGTATCCTGATGAGGCCAAGAGAGAGGAGATCGCCAACGCCTGCAACTCTGTCATTCAGAAACCAGGTAATTATCTGGAAGGTTCCCTCCTGATAAATGTCATATTGTTGTATTCATCATCATGTATTTAGTAATCATCTTGATCCAAAATACATTTATAGTCATGTATAATATGATGTAGGAATTATAATTCACAAAAAATACACACTTTAATAAATACAAAATTGGGGATATGGTGTGGGCTATATCCGCAGTGTATCCACAATGCTAGCGAGTTGTGGGTTTGTCAACCTGTCTCATGCTGGAGACTGTCCTGTCTCCCTGCTCTGTCTCCCTGCTCTGTCTCCCTGCTCTGTCTCCCTGCTCTGTCTCCCTGCTCTGTCTCCCTGCCCTGTCTCCCTGCTCTGTCTCCCTGCCCTGTCTCCCTGCTCTGTCTCCCTGCTCTGTCTCCCTGCCCTGTCTCCCTGCCCTGTCTCCCTGCCCTGTCTCCCTGCCCTGTCTCCCTGCCCTGTCTCCCTGCCCTGTCTCCCTGCTCTGTCTCCCTGCTCTGTCTCCCTGCCCTGTCTCCCTGCCCTGTCTCCCTGCCCTGTCTTCCTGCTCTGTCTCCCTGACCTGTCTCCCTGCCCTGTCTCCCTGCCCTGTCTCCCTGCCCTGTCTCCCTGCCCTGTCTCCCTGCCCTGTCTCCCTGCTCTGTCTCCCTGACCTGTCTCCCTGCTCTGTCTCCCTGCCCTGTCTTCCTGACCTGTCTCCCTGCCCTGTCACCCTGCCCTGTCTCCCTGCCCTGTCTCCCTGCCCTGTCTCCCTGCCCTGTCTCCCTGCCCTGTCTCCCTGCCCTGTCTCCCTGCCCTGTCTCCCTGCCCTGTCTCCCTGCCCTGTCTCCCTGCCCTGTCTCCCTGCCCTGTCTCCCTGCCCTGTCACTTCTCAGGATGTAAGCTGTCTGAGTTTGAGCGGGTGACAGCGTTGAAGGTATACAATTGGTTCGCCAACCGGCGGAAGGAGATGAAGAGAAGGGCCAACATTGGTGAGACTTCAGCCAATGAGGATGCAGCGTCACCCAACGTAGTAGATGTATAACTACACTGAACACTTATTCTATATCACCCATCTTCTCCCTCTCTCCTCCTTTTCTCCCCTTCCTTCTCCTCTCATCTCCTCCCTCCGTTGCCGTATCTGTCAGAGGCGGCCATCTTGGAAAGCCACGGCATCGAGGTTCCTAGTCCCAGCTGTCACTCAAACGGCGAGGAGGCGGAGTCACAGGAGTTTGGGGAGCAGGTGAACCCCCGATTCGCAGAGCAGGTAAGCTTGAGCCGGCGAATCAGCATCATCTGTTATCCAATGGACGAACAGAACGTAGATTTTGGTTGAAAACGGAAGAATTGCGGAGAAAGAAACCATCTGTTGTTGTTCCCAGGACGACCTGTCCTCCAGGAAGGACGTTGATCACCAAGATCCACCTCTGCCAAGCGCTGCCGAGGCCGTGACCCTGCCTAGCCCCGCCCCTCAGGTCCTGGAACAGAAAGCCGACCAATCAAAAAGGGAGACTGTAGATGAGGAGTGATCAAAGCTGGAGGAACGAAGAGGAAAACCAATTTGAACACAAGAAAAAAAAGGATGAAAAAAAGAAAACAGCTTCTGTGAGTGTCTTCCGCCTTCTAGTGGCCTTCAAAGGTAGTGACACTCCGAGAGCAAGCGAGACCTGAGGAAAAGAAAGGTGCTAAATCTCGGTCTGGTGCCCCAAGTGGTAAGGAGGCCACTCTATGTATCAACAGTAATCATGCTTCTAGTAATGGCAATATTTATCTCTCCATGTCTCTCTCTATATATATAAATATATATAGTGCATTCCAAGACAGTCTTAACAAACAGTCCCTAGAGGGAGTGTATAAGGATAGATCCCTCTTCTTCTCTTTTTCTCTTCGCAAATTCCTTTAAGTTGTTTGGAGAGGTTGTGCGGGGGTCTTGAGTGGTTTCAAAGTGGTAGAGCCTGCAGGTCAGGTGCATTCTGGGTAAGACCAGCGAGTGTGGTCGAACCATGGTTTCGTGGAAAAGTCCAATCAGATCATGCTAATACGAGGATGCCTTCTGCACGCCTGAATGTCTGGCTACGTATGTAACTGACTATGCCTAATCAATCAATCGATTGATCCAATCAATCAATCAGTCTGAAAGCCTGTGAGTATTGCCCTGAGGGATGAATGGAATCTCAGGTAAACCCAAAGATAGAGGAAAACGATAGTTGTAAGTAAAAAGAAGAAAAAAAAGTAGACGTTTTAAAAACAGGACCTCTCCGTGTCAATCTAAGCATAGTTCCATATCATGTGTTCTGCCAAAACTTTGTGAACTATGTTTTATTTTTATATACATATATAGCAAACCTTATCCTGGGTTCAATATGCTTCTTATGTGTTTCATTTTAACGTCTGTTTGTATTTGATCATATATGTTATGTTGTTATTGACAAACTCCAGTTCCATCATCTGAACCCAGTAAGGGAAGCTACACTAAAACACAAGTCTACTGATAGATTTGGGTTCCGACAATGACATCCATGTAATGTTATCATGAAAGTCATAATTATTAAGTAGCTAAAGAGCACTTTTCCTCTTTTATAGAATAAGCTAAAGCGTCTATAATTTCGTGTGTGTTGGTGATTACGAAGATGCACTTCCAAGTTTAGATCATCTAAAACTGAAAGATGGACCACAAAGCGTGTGATGCATACTGCATACAGGGGTATGCGGGTTTCACTGTGAAGCGTTTTGCCCATTTCAGTCATGGTAAATGTATTTACTAAAGTATTTTCTAAATGTTAGTATGTTCTCACTCCCCATCGGCCCCAAGGCCTTGTAAGTTATATATTGAGGCTGTAAATGGTCATGAAATGAACAAAGCCTTTTTTTCCTGCCCCATCGAACCTGCCACCATTAACCTCTTAATGCCAAAGCTATGCCAAGGCCCCCCCCCCCCCCCGCTGGGAGATGACGTCAGCTCTAAACTCCTGACTTCACACGGTCACGACGCACCCCGCTGTTCAGATCACCGGTCGCTGTCTAGCCGCTCATGCCGACCGGCTGACTTCGGAACCGGGATTTGTCGTGAACGTGTCGAGTCAGTTGATCCGGACCGACATCAGCCGTTCTTCCCGTTCGCAACATCTCTGTTTGAGGTTATGACAGTGTCATGTAGCGCTCATGATAATGGGCTCATTATACTCAGTGTTGACGTGTTCCTAGTCTCAAGCAGGACTTTAAAAGCTGCGTGTTACAGAGTTAAGCTGCTCTCGGTTTGCTTTTACCAGACATAGGAAAATAAATAAAAACGTGTAAACAAGTCATGACGTCTAAAGCGTTTTTTTTCAGTCAACTGTGTTAAACTTGGTAGGAGACTAGTAGTCAAACCTGAATTAATTGAGTACAGTAGAGTATAGGAGATTTCTCATCGAGTATTTATCAAACAGGCAAACTTGTTTTTAAGCAATATCTTTTCAACCCTCTTAAACCTTTTTTTTTCTTTATTCGTGAAGTGAAAGGAGAGGGGAGAGAAGCCAAAAGCAGAAAACAATGCAACAGCCTTTTAAATGGTAAAAATGGCAAAGTTTTGCGGATAAATATGGGAAAGGAATGAGGCTTTAAGACATTTCCCCTATATTTTGAAGTGGATGCTTGCAGCTATATACTATTGGAGGTATGTATCATACTTATACCACAAGGTGGCATACAATCACTATCTGAAATCTTTTTAATCTGCACCCCAAAAGTAAAACAAGTCTTACTCGGACACCGCGTTAGAAACCATCAAGTGGACTGTTTACCCAACAGGATATTGTATTAAATAATAGATTAAACTTTAGACCCTTCATGGACATGTGATTGTACATACTGGAAATAGTCAAATGGTAATGAAGTAGTATTTTATTAATTTAAATATATCAACTTTACTCACGGTTCATGTATTAATAGTAAAAAAAATATTGCTTGACTAAAGTAAGACTGACAAAGTCTACTCTTAAAAATGAAATGGAATGTAAAGCAGCTTCATTGTTTAACAATCTTCAGCAGCAAGCAACATTCCTGTCTGCAAAAAAGCAGACTGTCTACAGAAATACTAAAGTGCATCTACAAAAAACTTTACTGAAATTTCTATTAAAAAAACACTAAGGCAAGGAATGTTATTCAAGGAAGATGAACATGATGTACAGGCTGCCATTTTGTTTGAAAAACTGTAGTATTTCATTGTCAACTGTCATATTTCCAGACAGTATTGGGGCTGAAATAGAACTATTTGAGAAAGTCTAAGAAAAATCTTCATGTTAGCCCTAGAAACATATTAATAATTGTTTGAGGACTAAGCAACCACTATGCGAAAGAATGTGACCATTTTAGAATATCCACAGGCTCACATAAATGAATTGGTTACCAAGTACCTGCAGGGCAACAACCATGTGTTTGGCCTGAATCCTCTATAATATAATGACACCAAGCATAATTCAGATGAATAGTTTAGATAGGGTAATAAATAATAGTGGGAGAGAATTAGTACATCTTTTGTTGAAGCCTGCACTTCCTAAAGTGTGGAATCAGAGGAGACTCCTTAGTGACAACTAGTTTTGGCATAAAAGAAATGAAAGCCATTGAAAAACAGGACACTGTTTGTTTTCTAGGTCTCAGAATAAGTGTCAGGATGAAGGCCAAAGGTTCTACCACCATGGATGCTTCTGGAAAGATCTGGCGCTTAGTCAGAAGATCAAAAGCAGGCCAATCGAGACAGGAAGCAGAACGATGAATCTGTGTCGCTTCTGGTCCACGTCACTCTGGCTGGCAACTGAAGATGACATTTTAGAAGATGACTACTTTGTCAAATGTTCTAGCATTAGTACAGTAATAATTTGTTTCCTCTTAAATTGTAATAACTTAAGGGTTTGTATTCACTGGCATTCGTTGCAATGTGTTGTTTGGTCTGCAAGGCTTTTCATAGCTAGTTGGCTATAAAGTCTGGTCTACGTTAGACAATGTACTCTATTTATCAGGGGGAAAACAAGCTTACCGTAAGCCACAGGCCGGTGAATAACCTGGTTCAGAAGAGGGTTTAGAAGGGAAAACGTGTAGTTGAGTGGCCCATCCTGCTGCATCACAAGCTGGGTACGCAGAGAGAGGAGACCCTGCTGCCTGGAGGTCATGGTGGTGTTGAAGTCCAGCCTGTGACCCATGGAGTCTGTCCACTGGATGTGTGGTTCTGGGTAACCCTCGCTCTCATACACAAAGGTCACACTGCTTCGTCTGGCCTGGATGGTTAAACTTGGCTCGCTGTAGAACGCTATGGAAACAAGTAGTTACAGTATGGGAGTGTGTGTAAAAGGGAGAGGATATGAGAATACCTTTTTTAGAAGTAAAAATTATTGGTATAATAATAATTGTTGACTTATTGTTATTTTCTTGGTTAATACATAACAGGCCCCATTGTTGGCAATGGGGCAGCTCAGAGACTGGTTCTTGTCTAACTCAGTGAGCAGTCACTGATCATTAACATTAACAGAGGCTGATGGAAAAACCATGAGAAATATCCCAGTTCTAGGAATTTCTGCTGAATAATTCCCTGAACCAGCTAAAGTGGCATAACAGTGCCTGTGAGAATAATACCCTTCTCACAGTTTAGGGGACGGGGAGGGGGGAGTAGAGAGGAGGGGAAGGGGAGAGGAGGGAAAGGAGAGAGGAGGGGAGGGAGAGAGGAGGGGAGGGAGAGAGGAGGGGTGAAGACAGGACAGAAGAAGTGACTCCATCTTTAACCTGCGTATGTGAGCTGGACTTCGGCGCTGCCTGCCCCATCCTTGGCACTGACAGAGCAGATATACCTGCCCTCATCTTCCAGACCCACCCGCTCCAGCAAGAGGGAGGCATTCCCAGCCCTCAGCTGGGAATGGTACAGTCTGGTTCGGTTCTGGAACTCCCTACTTTGGCGGTCCAGTTGGTCTGTCCCATGGTAGTAGCTGTGGACAACCCTGGAGTCTCCTTGTGTCTGCCAGGTGACCACTAACCTCGGGTCAACAGGAAGTCCAGGCTCCGTGCTGGGAAACACACAGCCCAGTACAACTGGACCACCATTTGCACCCACCACTGAGGACTGTGGGGTAAGCACCTCAAACGCAACTGGAGGGAGAATGAACCAGGTTGTTGCTTTAATAATCACACATACAGTGGATGCACACAGTGTCAACAAGTGTCCATGAACACATTTTGAGAAAAAAAAATCAAAATATGCAGGCTTATAGAAAGTATAAATACATGCATTTCCTGTTTGTGAATTCAAAACTATTAATTTCCATATATTTACTTTTAATATATTTCAAATATATGCTTTAAATCTCGTATACATTTTTTCCAATCTGGTTTCGAAAAGGCATTTTGCTCGGTATGTCCGCTATAAAAGTAAGTGTAGGTTAGTGGCTGTACCGTTAAATCGCTGAAAACAAGTGCGATGCGGGAAAAAACAGGGTCAGGACTTAAAAGAAAAGCATTACAAAGCGCTTCAACAAATAACTTCTGACGAGGGACATCATGAAGTTAAAGATCATACATATATTCGAAGACTTCTGGAAGTCATTGGCAAAATCCACAAATCGGCATCGACATTCCTACCTGAGATTGCAAAATGAAGACAACAGAGAAGATGTCTGTTATTCCATTTCATTCCTCCGGGCCACGTTTTCATTCCTCTGTGTTCCGTTTCACTGTGTTTCTACGCTGCGTAATGGGAGGAGACTACTTTTCTTTTCTTTTTTATCACATATGGGGTAAACGTTAACCATGATCTCTCACCACCCTCCCTCCACCAACTTTACTCATTCTTCAGCTGTTAGAGTTACAATACATCCATTGTTAATTCTGTTTGGAACCTTTTTAGCTTGGCCATGTGTTCATGGTCAAACGTGGTAGCAAACCACAAATATAGTGGGCTATGATTTATCTATACTGGATTTCAAACACAGTCTACAAATACATTTGTCTCTCTTTACAAATGCTCTTTAATTACTCAGAAGCCTTTTTGGTTGAAGAGAGGTCATCAAGCAATCATCTCCCATGCCTGAAATTAGCAAAAAGTGTGTGTGTGTGGGTGTGTGCGTGCGTGTGTGGGTGTGGGTGTGTTCGTGTGTGTGTGTGTCTGTGTGTGTCTGTGTGTGTGTGTGTCTGTGTGTCGTGTGTGTGTGTGGCATGTAGCCTTGCTCTGACAAGTAAGAAGCTGAATAGAACCCTACTGTATTCTGTTCCTTCAGCCATCCAAAAGTAAACACACACACACATACACACACATACACACACATACACACACATACACACATACACACAGAGGTTTTCATGGCTTTGAGGCTGTTCAATCCTTTGTCCTCACTTGCTATAGGCATCAGATTGAACTTCCCTTCCTCTCCTTCTTTTACCTTCCGTAGCCACAGCCTCTTTTCAACACAAAGAATGGCTCCCTAGCCTCACCTAGTGACGTCTCAAATGAACTCTGCGACTCATACGAATGAACAGGGGTTCTTTTCTTCACTTTCTCACAGTGTCTCTTTGTGTTTCTCCGTTTTAGTTTGAAGGATTTCCAGGAACCCCCCCCCCAAACCTCAGTGTTTGTTCCTTGTTCCATCATACATTCCAAGCTGACGGTGATTTAGTTTTCCTTGACTTGTTTTCCACTTGTCCAAGACCGCATGTTTTGCAGTAGAAATGTGCTAAACTCATTTGAGATCACAGGAGCTCTTCCAATCACATCTCACACATTATCCCACAAACAAGGCCTCTTTTCCAGCAGAAGGATTACAGGTCTTCCCGGTTGCATGGGCTTATTTTGACCCTTGACTTTCATATGGAGCTTCGTTCCAACGTTTCCGTTAGTTACGAGCTGTGGTGAAGGCGTGTTTTTTTGTGTGGTGAGGAGTTTGTTTTTAGATTTAGATTTAGTCATTTAGCAGACATGTTATCCAGAGCGATTAACAGCAAGTACAGGGACATTCCCCCCCCTGAGGCAAGTAGGGTGAAGTGCCTTGCCTGAGGACACAACGTCATGTAGTGTGTGTGTGTGTGTTTGTGTGAGAGAGAGACTGTGTGTGCGTGCATGTGTGTGCGTGCATGTGTGTGTGTGACTGTGTGTGTGACTGTGTGTGTTTATGACCGAGAGTCTTGAGGAGATTAATAAAATAAATGCAACAAACTATAGTTATTTATATACTGTAGTATATGTATTATATACATTTAAGGGTCAAATGGCTTTGCGGCTCCAGGTTAAAAAAAAATGTGGGAGAGGCGCTAAAGTAGCTAAAAGGTTGCTGACCCCTGGGATAGCTACATTCAATAACATATTTTTTTATAGACGCACAAACTTGCTCAACCCACATTGCTGTACAGTGTATGTCATTGTTCAGTATGGCAGCCAAAATAAGTCACCTTATGGCATTGTAAAAACACTTAAGTGTGTTTGGGAATTTGGGATAGTCCTTTAATGGCACCTTGGAATGTTCCAAAGGGCAGCAGTTTCCATATGATGACACATAGAGTACATTCTCAGACATGATAATAGACCTGCCCTCTTGGCCAGAGTTCGGGATCCAGATACTGAGAGATCTCACTATGCAGATTGATAAACATAACCAAGACTCTGTCTGTGTGTGTGTGTGTGTCTCTGTGTGTGTCCGTGTGTGTGTCTGTATGTGTATATGTGTGTTTCTGCATGTGTCTGTCTCTTTGTGTTAGTGTCTGTGTGTTCTTTCCCTCTCCACTTCAGTTCCTCCTTCACAACCTTCCATTCCTAGATTAGCTTCCTACGCCTAGCACCTCTCCCCTGCCCTCCTCTCCCCTGCCCTCCCCTCCCTGCCCTCCTCTCCCCTGCCCTCCCCTGCCCTCCTCTCCCCTGCCCTCCACTCCCCTGCCCTCCTCTCCCCTGCCCTCCCCTGCCCTCCACTCCCCTGCCCTCCCCTCCCTGCCCTCCTCTCCCCTGCCCTCCCCTGCCCTCCTCTGCCCTCCACTCCCCTGCCCTCCTCTCCCCTGCCCTCCCCTCCCCTGCCCTCCACTCCCCTGCCCTCCCCTCCCCTGCCCTCCCCTGCCCTCCACTCCCCTCCCCTGCCCTCCACTCCCCTGCCCTCCACTCCCCTGCCCTCCCCTGCTCCCCCCCCTCTCCCCTGCCCTCCCCCTGCCTTCCCCTCGTCCCCCTTCCCTCCCCTGCCCTCCTTTCCCCTGCCCTCCCCTCCCCTGCTTCCCCCCCCTCCCCTGCCTTCCCCTTGCCCCCCTTCCCTCCCCTGCCATCCCCTCCCCTCCCCTGCCCTCCTTTCCCCTGGCCTCCCCTGCACCTCTGACCTTGTTCCATTGTAATCCTTCTCATTACCGTGTGACCACAGACACTCACAGCCACAGAGGAGTGAAAGAAGATTCAAGGAGCGACCTTGAAACCCTGGACATAACGATGTCTCCCTCAGGAATAAAGAGCGACCCCCCCCCATCTTTCTCTCTGTCCCTCCTCTATGTAAGAGCCACAGTGGGCTTGGTACATAATTAAAACAAACATGATATTAACCCCACTAGGGCCATGTCTAGGACAAAGCTACTGCAGGCTTCAGTATTATTAAATACACACTAATACATAACTATACGATTGAGGTTGGGAGTCCATAATTGTGCGGTGATTAGAGGGTCTAACAAGTGGGACTCCAGTGCTTAGAGTGCTGTGAAGACACTCGTGACATTGAAACGGACAAGCGGACGTATTTTCAAGTCAGGTGTGGTGTGAACTATGAAAGTGTCAGTAGGAATCACTGACAAACAGCCACTGGATAACATGTGAAGAGAGAACTGTGCAGTGGCTGTCTGTGGTTCTAAACCTCAGTGAGCAATATATCTGTCTGGTTCAGCTGTCTGAACTGTGAGTCATGCTCTCCACCCTGAAGATCCCTAAAGGCACTTGTGTGTGTGTGTGTGTGTGTGTGTGTGTGTGTTTTGACCAGGCCGAGTTAGGCCAAACTAGACTAATCTGATAGGACAGTCATGACTGACCTTGTGACCCAAGCTGAGGAGCGGCCAAACCTGGCAACCAATCCTGTGCACCTAAATGATTTAATTTGGCGTGCGTTGCTGTCTATGTTCATCCTGAAGGCCTTGATGGAAGGAAACACAAACCTGTAAAACAGACAAGTGTCTCATGAAATGAAGAGAAAGACAGAGATATTTAATAAGTTTTTGTGCTATTCTTGCTCTGTTTTAAAGTGTATATATACAATATGTATATACAGTATATAATCACTAACCAAAAGCATACAAAATTATTAGCTATTTTTGAATATTCAGATATTTAAATGTGGAATGCATAAGCCAAATGTCATGTCTTGGCATTGTGCCAGTCTGAGAGACAATTGAAAGAGACATTTTTCTTGGGAAGCGAACAGAGAAATGTCATCTCTCCATAATTGTACATTTCTATGAATAATTTTCGGTGGTATGCAGAGCAAGGTGAGGATGAATTCAAATGTTGTGCATTTTTTTCGCGAGCGTGAGACAAGAAAGGTTGATAGAGGATTCCCTTTCCCTCCTGCGATGGTGTTTAAGGTTGCCTGTTATTTTGGAGCTATGTAAACCACAAACAACCTTGTTATCGCTGTCTCTTCATCTGTCTCTTCATCTCTCTCTTCCTCTCTGAATCTCTCTCTCTCTTTCTCTATGATTCTCTCTCACAAGATATTCACTGTCAACTCCAAGTCATTAGGATCATGATGCTGAAACATGCCACACATAATCCCACATCTCTCCATCAAGATGAAAGATGTTGTTCTGTACCACACACACACACACACACTGCGATCAACACACACACACACACAGACACACACACATACTGCGATCAACACACACACGGACACACACACATACTGCGATCAACACACACACAGACACACACGCATACTGCGATCAACACACACACGGACACACACGCATACTGCGATCAACACACACAGACACACACGCATACTGCGATCAACACACACAGACACACACGCATACTGCGATCAACACACACATACACACCGCCATCAACACACAGACATACACACCGCCATCAACACACAGACACACACACCGCCATCAACACACACACACACACACACTGCAGTCAACACACACAGGCGCACACACCACCATCAACACACACACAGACGCACACACCACCATCAACACACACACAGACATACACACCGTGATCAACACACGCACAAGACACACACACCATGATCAAACGACAAACCTGAAAAGCATCTCAGTCTGGAAACATCGTCTCTTCTTTCGGTTTCATCTCAGTAAGCAAGGAACACCTTTGAAGTGGTTTGAGCGAAGTCTATCAGTTGCCAATCATTAAAACTACAAGCTGGGACAAGTTTCAAAAACATGTCTTTGAAACCTTCCGAGCTGTAGGGAAGAGCAGGGGACCAGGAGAGGAGAGAGGGTTGGCAGTGATTAGTGTGCTCCTTCAGGATCAAGGTCACAGAGAAAGACTCCATCTTTGACATTTGCTGACAGGAATGTTGAACTCACAGTGTTTGTACCCGCGTCTGACAGGCGTTAGACTTCAGATACGAATTACGAAGTTGTGTAATATAAAATCCATCCAGCACACAAAGACAATACAATCAATAACCTGCGCCATTTTAGAGACTAAAATGGTGATGAGTTTAATGTGTGTTGTGTGCTCTATTGAAATGATCCATTGCACTGCATGAGTTGTTGAGGCAAGGTCACGTCTGGTCAATAAAGCATCTTTATTACATAGTAAATGTGTTTGAATCTCCTGTAGTCAAACTAATTTGTTTCTTTGTAACCTTTCAATGATCTCTAACCTTGCTGTGACCTTTCTGCAATGTTTCAGCTATGGAGATGCTGTGGCTCAGTGTGCATCAATACTCGGATTAGGCAGGAAACAGTTTCATGAGAAGAACCCCCCCGAAATGTTAAGTATCTTACAAAGAAATGACATGTCATTATATTAAACACACACACACACACACACACCTGTTATGTCCCTGGTCTGATCTGGAGGGATATAACAGGTGTTACAAAACAACATAAATATCAATCAACGATAATCAGATTGTCTAAACCCTCGTTTGAAACAGCCACAGACACAGGAAACTAAGGAGCCAAAATGGAGGTGTTGTTTCCTCGTTTGCTGCCCGTCTGACTTGACCACTTAATCAGGACACTTTCTTTGCAAGGTCGATAACGGGATGAGGGGGGGGACTGTGAGTGAAAGCTTGCAGGGGGAGAGAGGACAGGGAGGGAGAGAGAGAGGCGAGGGGGATGGAGAAAGGTGGGTGGTGGGGGGAGGAGAGGTGGGTGGTGAGGGGAGGAGAGGTGTGTGGTGGGGGGAGGAGAGGTGTGTGGTGGGGGGAGGAGAGGTGGGTGGTGAGGAGAGGAGAGGTGGGTGGGTGGGAGATGCTAATGAGCTAAACAGGTGTGACAGCTTCCGCGGGACCCAAAGCTTCCTGGAGCCTCGTAGCGCTGCTAAACTGAGCATGACCTCTGAACCCACACAGGACTACCTTCCTCCAGGGGAGAGGAGAACCGTGTACTGGGGGCGAGGCAACGGACGACACGCTAACCTTCCTGTCTCTCCTCTCTTCTTTATGTCTCTTTCTTTCTGCTCTCTCAAAAGCACACACATAAACACACACACAGTCTCTCTCAATACCAAATGCCCTTGTTGACTTCTTTGTAAGAGTATTCAAGGATAGTCGGGTCAAAAGAGTATGCATAGAGAAGAAAGAGAGAGAGAGAGAGAGAGAGAGAGAGAGAGAGAGAGAGAGAGAGAGAGAGAGCAAGCTATCAGATAGGGACCCAACCACCTGCCAAGGAAAGTAATTCCACCTTTTATGAGCCCATTGATATTCAGCTCAGAGGCCATCCGTTTTGTCAATGACAAGAGCACTCAGGACAACCTTGCAACCCCCAATGCTAATAACATTGTAATGGTCTGAGATAGATCAACTTGAGAGCTGATATCTAAGGAGGATGCGCTCTCCCGTAAGCATTTATGGCACCCGGAATTTGCCTTCATTTGTTTTTGAATAGATGTGCACCCGGGCGCTCGTCAGGTCGATCGTGATGGTTTTCGCTCTGAAAGGTGACAGACATATTGCTCGCTTCATGTTGTTTGTTCGCAAAGCAACATCACCTGATTAAAATTAAAAGAGGATATCAATAATTGGACAGCCGGACACAGATCCTCGCTGTCCAGACAGTAGACCAAGACACGTTAGTCGCCAGGCCGTACCCGAGTCAGTACAGTGGATTACACGAGGTGATGTTCCATACCGTACAAATAACTGACATGAATCAAAGAAAAAAGGTCACGTTTTTATTATCACACAGCCAGGTGATAATACATTTACATTTATTCATTTAGCAGACGCTTTTATCCAAAGCGACTTACAAGAGAGAGCTTTTACAAAGAGCATCAGTCATTGAGCATAGCAACGTGATAGACCCCGAACACAGTGGGTTTTTTAGATCGTGAATCATACATCATGAGAACCAATAAGTGCCAAGGGAAGAACTATAAATGCATAACACAACGATTGTGAACATAATGCAAGAGATACAACAACAACAACAACAACACTGGCAAGTCACCATATGGGGACCAACACATAATAGAACACAAAGTATTCTAAGAAATATTCACTCCTCCAGCAGAAGGGAGATTGGGGAGCACACGGCCCCTTTATGTGTAGTTAGTATTTAACCCACCAGGGGGCAGTGTAAACCCTGAAATGATCCTGGGAAATACGTCTTTCCCACTGGCCAGGCCTCGGGCCAGAAGTTGCGGCCGAGTGCACCACGTAACAGGCTGGTCAGGGTCAATCCGCTATCCTTGGTCAAATCCTGACCCTGCAGGCTTAACGGTTAAAACCGGTTATCGTATCCCGTTCTCCCCGCGAGCATGATACACTCAATACAATCCATCCACAGTAGGTCCGTTTTAATGAAGTCGGTTATTTGTACTAGTCATTTTAATAGTGCCGAATCTTGATCAAAAATAATATCTTTGCACAACAGATACTCTACAACTACATGCACATGGTTGATATGCTTTAGACCGCTTGTCTCTTGGCCAACTTTTATGGACTACAAACCGGCACTACATTCCCCAGATAATCACAGACACAAGCAAATCCACGATTCTCATCCCAACCCATTAATAATAATACTAATAATAAATTGTATTTATATAGCGCTTTTCAAGGTACTCAAAGTCGCTTTACAGACAATAAAATCATCATAAAAGTTTCACATTAAAAACATAGTAAACATTGACATGGTACATTCATCACATATTTGATTCAAATCAATGCCGTGGGTGGGTTAGTGGAAAGTACTCCTGCCTGGTATCAGGGGGTCAGATGCAACATTAAAATCCCAGGCAGCAGAAGTGGGCGGAGTCAGGCATAAGTGGGCGTGGTCAGTTCAGCTCTTTATCCGTCTGCGCGCGCTCGAATTTCCGTCTCCATTTTCCGCGAGGCGCGGCGACGGAAACGGCAGTAGCTTCGCTTAAACGTTTGTTTTGCATCCATATGCAAAAGCGAATTCCGTAAAGTGGATATCACCCAGTAGACACAAATCTGGACTATTTTTGGGCTATTGTGGGTTTTTTTTCTACAGATTTTGCATCGCCCGTTCTGCAGAAAACTGAATTTTAAAACCCAATATGGAGCACGAGAGCAAGTATCTCCCGGAGCTGCTCGCGGAGAAGGACAGCTTGGACACGTCATTCACGCACGCGATGAAACTTTTATCTGCAGGTAAAAATGTCCATTTGGACTTTTTTCCCACGAGGGAGATTTCCCTTTTGCTGGATAGGGTTTCTTTGTCGGTCGTGTGAACAAGGCACGCCATGGTTGGGATTGTGCGCGCTTGGATTTGGACCTGGTGGCGTGCACGCACTCACACACACACACACGCCAACACACTCAGACACACACACAGAGAGAGACACCCACATACACGCCCGCAAACAGTAAACGCTTTGTGTAGGGTGTTTACACGTGGTGGGTGAGGCTCCAGCTCGGTAAAACTCCCCAGGATAACAGTTTTAAAGGATAATGCTGGATGCATCTGGTGAATGAAAGTGTTACCGTCTCTTTAGACAGGAGCCAAGTTCTTTTCTAGAAGGTGCTTTAGCTTTAGCAGACGGGCTGCAGGCGCTACTGACCCCAGTCCCGTTACTATTTAAAAAACCGACTTGTTTTTCTCGGTTATGACTGTCGCCGTTATTGTCCAGGCAAAGCGCATGTTTCTTCTACTTAAACACGCAATCGAGCAACTCGGAAGGCATTTTAAACTGCTGGCATACTTGTCTTTGTTTAGATATGGCGGGTGGAAGGTTGGAAGAAGGAGATCCGTCATCGACATGTTGGGATTCGTCATTGGCCGATCTGGCCGTGCAAGACCAGGCTCTAAAGTTACTGCATGTGACCTTAGGTCAACTCGACATGACAGTGTAAAGCAGGGGTCTCCAATCCTGGTCCTCCAGGGCCACTGTCCTGAAGGTTTTAGATGTTTCCCTGCTCCAGCACTCTTGATTCTAATGAAGGGTCGTTATCAAGCTCTGTGGAGGTGTGCTGGAGCAGGGAAACATCTAAAACATGTAAACATCTAAAACACGGAGCAGGAAAACATCTAAAACCGTCAGGACAGCGGCCCTCGAGGACCAGGATTGGAGACACCTGGTGTAAAGAGCCTGACCGACGGTGTGTTTTGATCACCGGGCCGATCACTTGTTTCGCATCAGTAAGACAGCAGCAGTGCTCCGGGTCTTGGAGGCGTACAGCTGCCGTGGCTTCCATACAGACAGATGCTCCATGTAGGTTTGCTGTGCAGATCCCTCCAGATGTGTGCTCCATTCATATGGATGTTGGGGGGTGAAGGAGTCAGCAGGTTAAGGCGTTGGGCTTATGATCGGAAAGGTTGTGAGTTCGATTCCTGGCTGTGGCGACATGACGTTGTGTCTTTGGGCAAGTCACTTCACCCTACTTGCCTCAGGGGGGAATGTCCCTGTACTGGCTGTAAGTCGCTCTGGATAAGCGAGTCTGCCAAATGACTAAATGCAAATGTTTTGGGGGACTTTGCCACATCTTCTGAGTATTACATTGGTTTTCGCAGATGTTTTGAGTCGTCAATCTAATTGTATGGCAGCAGACATAAAATGTAGCCTAACCCGTTTCAAAGCTGGTTGTCACATCAATCTCAAGTTTTAGATTGATGGGAAAAGCGCACTGTGTACTTGCAACCAGCTCCACGGTGCAAAATGGTTTTCCAAATGGGATTGTGACATGCTAAGTGGGGTTCTCCGCAAGATTTCTATCGTAAAGATGCCCCGAGATGTTTCACGGAAACATGACCAGTATTTGCATGCAGGCAAAGCTGATGGAAGAGTAGGCAGCCTGCAATGAAGCATGTCGTGTTAGTACAGGACTAGACGGCTCTGCACAGCCTCCTGTGTGTTAGTACAGGACTAGACGGCTCTGCACAGCCTCCTGTGTGTTAGTACAGGACTAGAGGGCTGCGTACTGTCTCCTCTGTGTTAGTACAGGACTAGAGGGCTGCGTACAGCCTCCTGTGTGTTAGTACAGGACTAGAGGGCTGCGTACAGCCTCCTGTGTGTTAGTACAGGACTAGAGGGCTGCGTACAGCCTCCTGTGTGTTAGTACAGGACTAGAGGGCTGCGTACAGCCTCCTGTGTGTTAGTACAGGACTAGAGGGCTGCGTACAGCCTCCTGTGTGTTAGTACAGGACTAGAGGGCTGCGTACAGCCTCCTGTGTGTTAGTACAGGACTAGAGGGCTGCGTACAGCCTCCTGTGTGTTAGTACAGGACTAGAGGGCTGCGTACAGCCTCCTGTGTGTTAGTACAGGACTAGAGGGCTGCGTACAGCCTCCTGTGTGTTAGTACAGGACTAGAGGGCTGCGTACAGCCTCCTGTGTGTTAGTACAGGACTAGAGGGCTGCGTACAGCCTCCTGTGTTAGTACAGGACTAGAGGGCTGCGTACAGCCTCCTGTGTGTTAGTACAGGACTAGAGGGCTGCAGAGGACATTGGCTCCTAGCAGATTCCCTGCACTGTGGTTGACAGGTTTGCTCATCGCAGCCTCTGTAGTTGTCAAGGCAGGCATCATAGAGGATTACCATGTGGGGGAGAAAATAACTGGTTTGTAACGATATCTCTCTCTCTGAGCTGTCACCTTGTACCCCGCTGTACGTCAGCGTAGCTCATCTCCAAATGAGTCGGGAAAAGGTGTATGAACACGAAATCTGCTCTTTTCATAGAAATCGAAAGAATCCAGAAAGGAGAGACCAAGAAAGAGGGGGAAACGTACCTGGACCTTTTCACAGTCAAGAACATCAAACTGAAAGAGCGAGTGCTGATACCGGTCAAACAGTACCCAAAGGTGAGTCCTCTCCCGTGACCCCCCCCCCCCCCCCCGCTCATCCGTACAACTCCTCCCCTCCTCATCCATACACATGTCTCTTGTGTCCATTTATGTTACAATTTTTTCATCACTACAGTAAAATGGGAGGTGTGTTTGAGTATATAAAGAACTCTAATGCTGAGGTTTCAACGATATTAAGTAATAATATTATTAACTATATAGATGTTGATAGGGGCCAACAGTTCTATATTTGGGGTTAGTTAGCTGAGTCTTGCTTTGCTTTGGATAAAAGCGTCTGCTAAATGAATAAATGTAAATGTCTTGCACTGTGTGTGTGTGTGTGTGGTCGGTCCCTCAGGAACACAGAATGATGTTTATTTCTGTCATGACACCTAGCAATCGTATCTGTTCAATCAAACCTGCAGGATTCCATCCTGAATGTAATGTTAATATCTTCAAAGAGGGTCGTCAGCATGGACGCTCCTTAACATACTGCAGATATGGAGTACAGTGACCCCTCGCTATATCACGGTTCACTTTTCATGGTTTCACTACTTCACGGATTTGCCTCGTGCATTGCGTTCTGCATTCTGATTGGCTAAACAGTCTCTCCAAGACAAACCTGTGCACCAATAAAGGCTTCTACTAGATTTCACTTATCATAGGCTCTTTTTGGAACGTAACCCCCGTGAAAAACAAGGGTTTACTGTGTTGTGCTGTCAGGAACTTCTAATGCCAGGGGTTTGGGGTTTTAGGGGATCAAGTCGTGTCCCATTGACCAGATTACACATGTTAAGAGGTTAAGGAAAGGCAGCCCGTGATTTGAGCTGGATATCATGTAGCAGAATATGGGCTTCTTATTTAGATGGTGAAACCAGGTTACTCAATGTCACCTAAAGGTAACAGGAAGATGTTTGAGCCAAAAGTGTACAAATTCGGAACTATTTACTGTGTTTTGCTAATTTTTATGCCTCCAGAAATCTATTGAATCTATTGAACCATAGGAAGTAGCAATATGCAGTGTTTTGCCCCCTCAAAAAGAAGGCTTATTTTTATTGCTCCCCTCCTGTACAACATCTAGGTCTCGTTGTTGGCTGGGAGCAGGCGAGGCGTTCTCATGGTGACAGTTTGCCTGACAGTGCTGCATGTTGACCTGTTTTTCCAGTTCAACTTTGTGGGGAAGATCCTGGGGCCTCAGGGTAACACCATCAAGCGCCTGCAGGAGGAGACGGGGGCCAAGATCTCCGTCCTGGGGAAGGGCTCCATGAGGGACAAGGCCAAGGTGAGACATGGTCTGTCTGTGTGGAGGACGTGTGGATAAGCGCTAGTTTGTCCCTCATGTCGATGAGCAAGACAGTCACCTTCAAAACAGGTCTGTGTGTGTCTGTCTGTCTGTGCGTTTCTGTGTATGCCTCTTCTCTGTTTGTGTGTGTCTGCTCTGTGTGTGTGTGTCTCTGCTCCGTGTGTATGCCTCTTCTCTGTGTGTGTTTGTGTGTGTGTGTGTCTCTGCTCTGTGTGTGTGACACTGATGTGTGTCCCTGTGTCTCTGCCCCAGGAGGAAGGCCTGAGGAAAGGAGGAGAGCCTAAGTACGCCCACCTGTCCATGGACCTGCACGTGTTCATCGAGGTGTTCGCCCCCGTGCCCGAGGCCTACCTCCGCATGGCCCACGCCATGGAGGAAGTCAAGAAGTTCCTGTTTCCTGTGAGTAGAACCGGCCGCCAGAACACAGCAGGATGAGGCTGCTCTGGGACCGTCTTCTGTTCTAGACGTTCTCCACTCATCACTGTCTAGAACGGAGAGACTGGGAACAAATTTAAACACAACAGAACTAGGCGCTCTCTTTTGAAAATGGGTTTAAAAGGTTTTTTTTTCTATGCGGCAGCATGGTCATGTGAAGCTAACTTTACACAGGGGGTCTGTTTGTTTGTTTGTTTGTGAAGGGCCGGTCGTGATGGTTAAGCTTCCAGAGCTTTCCGGGAGAAGTGGGTCAGTTTCATGGTGTCTGCTCGCTCGCCCGTCACTAAGCCTCTCTGGGTTAGAGGGACGAGCTGGATGAACTCTTCCTTCTAGTCCTCACTTAACCACAGCCCATCTTAACCCCCCGCCCCCTCCTCCTCCCGTAATCTCCTAATTGGAATCTAATGATCTTATCTGTCTGACCATCCAGGCTTCGTTTGGGCTTTGAGCCCTGCCCCAGCCTCAGTGTGGTGTGATGGGGACAGCTAGTTGAACATCAGGGTCATCTCATGTCATGAATCTGGTAGTTAACCCTTTTAGTTACACCATGTAGTGTACAAAGATCAGACCAGTGCCTTCTGAAATGGAGGCTGGATGGAACCATGGTAACCTTTGGGTGTTGTTGATGGTATTGCTGTGTTACCGGGCAGGTTGAAGTTTGAAACTCTTTGATATCGTCCCCTTGGGTCTCATGCAGATGTTTCCTCCTGGTTCTCCAGAGGCTGCTGGATCTGTCTGTAGAAATGACCCAGGTCGCTTTGCATTCCTCCCAGACTGGAAGCGCTGGACGTGCATAAACTGCACTGCTTGGTAGACAGTCCGAACTCCCAGCGCCCCCTCGTCTTTCCATCTGACCGACTGTAAAAGGACCGTGTGAGGGAGCCCTCATGCGAGGACCCCCTCCCTCCCTCCAGTCTAAAGCCCCGATCTCAGAGAGATTCCTGAAAAGAATTGATTGGGTCACAGTGCCTTACTAAAATGCGTCCCCAGAGGAGAATACTGCCCTGTGTATCGTTTCTATTTCTCCTTTTTTTTTTCCCCTTCTCTTTTGTAGTTCCTCATCCCTCGCCGTAATAAGCAGGAAGTCTGCAACGGACAATTAAGTGGGCTAGTGCATGTACAGGGCTGAGCTGGCCTTCAGACAGTGTCTGTGTGTGTGTGACGTGGGCTTTCGACTGGCAGGGCTGCCTAGACATTTGGGGAATGTGGTTTATTGACCTGCTCGGTAATTGCTTCTCTCTCTTTCTCTTGTTACTTCTACCTTCTTGCCTCTCAGTCTTTTTCCCCTCCCCTCCTGTCTCTCCTCCTATTTTCTCTCTTCCCTTCTCCCTCTGGCAGCCTCTCCCCTCCTCCTTACGCTCCTCTCTCCACCTCTCCTCCCTCACTGCTGTTTCTCACAACATTTGTGTGTCTGCATGTGTAACTTACTGAGTGTGTGTGTGTGTGTGCAGGACATGATGGATGATATCTGCCAGGAGCAGTTCATGGAGATGGGCTACCTGAACGGGGGCCAGGAGCACACAGGCCGGGGCCGAGGGGGGCCTCCCAGCAGGGCCCGCGGAGGACACCCACCCACCGGAGCGCCCAGGTGGGCACACACCCTCTCCACAGTAACACACACACTCACACACCTGCTTACTCACTCCTCCACAGTAATACACACACACACACACCTGCTAACACACACCTCCACAGTAATACACACACACCTGCTAACACACATCTCAACAGTAATACACACACTCACACACCTGCTTACACACTCCTCCACAGTAATACTCACACACACAACACACACACACACCTGCTAACACACACCTCCACAGTAATACACACACACACCTGCTAACACACACCTCCACAGTAATACACACACACACCTGCTAACACACACCTCCACAGTAATACTCACACTCACATACATGAACACCCTTACTTACCTTCATGTTGTTTGTATATAAACATATGTGTCATACGATCCACGTAATGAAGTCAGAATTTAGAAGAATGGAATCCTACTGATGGCTGAGAACAGACTCCAGGTCAGATCAGGGAGAGAATGTTGACCTGCGGGTTCTGCCCTTTCCTCCAGGGGCAGAGGAATGCCCCCGCGCGGAGGCGTGGCCCGCGGCGGCCCCACCAGGGGCGGCCAGGCACGGGGTGCCCCAGCGGCCCGAGGGGGACCCCCAGCAGCACCTGCCAGAGGGGCGGCCGCCCCCCGAGCCAGGCCCCCTGCGGCCGGACCCCCTCAGAGGATGCCCCCTCCTCCTCCCCATCAGCACCAGCACGCCCCGGCTGCGGAGACCTACGAGGACTATGTAAGCAGCCTGCCCCCCCCCCCGGGGGCCCCTCAGACCACACTAACACTGTCTCGTTTATTCACAAACACAAGCCAGGCTTTCGTTTCGACAGCAAAGCTATTTGCAGTTTGATCCTCAGGTGATTCCGGAGATCAGGATTGTGAAGAAACGTTTAATGGGATGAATGCCTCACTGGTTTACCATCATCTCTCTCTGTCTCTCTCTCTCTCTCTCTGTCTGTCTCTGTCTCTGTCTCTCTCTCTCTCTCTGTCTCTCTCTGTCTCTGTCTCTCTCTCTCTCTCTGTCTCTGTCTCTCTCTCCCTCTCTCTGTCTCTCTCTCTGACTCCCTCCCTCCCTCCTCTCCAGTCCTACGATGAAACGTACACAGAACCAGAATATGAGTCCTACGACAGCTACTACAGCCAGCCACAGGCGTGAGTAAAGCCCCCCTGACAGCCCTGCTTCACCAGCTCCTCAGACACGTTGGGATTTTCCCGCCATTTCATCCTTTTCGTTATTTGTTGGGATTTTCCCGCTATTTCATCCTTTTCGTTCTTGGTTCAGTAGAAGACGGAAAGTTTTGCTTCGACACGAATCCCTAATGTCCGTCCGTCAACATAACTGTCTCTCTCCCTCACCTCATCCCCCAGAGAGCCGGAATACTATGACTATGGACACGGAGAGTCGCAGGAGACCTATGATTCATACGGTAAGAAACCAGCCTCAGCCTCTCCTAACCCCCCCCCCCCCACCACCACCACCACCACCACCACCACGCCAATCTGTTTGCATGAATAGACCAAGTATGTGTTGTTTTTATCAATATGTGTGTGTGTCTGGATCTGTTCTGTTTGTAGCTCAAGATGACTGGAACGGGACAGCGAGGCCAGCGGGGGGGAAAGTTCCCCCAGCCAGACCCGTGAAGACTGTGTACCGCGAGCACCCTTATAGACAATACTGAACTGACCTCAGCTAGCGGTTAACGCGTCGCCCTGTCTACCACGGCAACTCTCGCTTTAAAGCAACCCGACAAAAGTAATTGTTAGTTTTGTTTTTTTGATTTTGCTATTTTCTACGCTGGACATTCCCATGAGGAGAAAGGGGGGGGGGGAGGGGGGGTGAAAGAAATGGATAAACAGCAACAACAAAAAACAAGTAGCTTCAAGAACTGACTGGAGCTTGTTTGAGAAGTGACATCAAATTATAAAATGATTTTTTTTAGATGGTTTAGAGAAGAAAACATTCTCTCTCTTCCTTTTTCCCCCTCTTTTTTTTTCTTTTCTTATTTCTGTTCCGATTCAGTTTGCTTCTAATTCTTTCTGCGGCCATCTTCTTTCAGCTTTTTGCATTGTTGAACGCACCCCCTTTTTTAATGTTTGGAACGAGTCGTCTCTAGTGAAGTCGGCGGCTCCTTGTTCACATTTTAGTGTCTTAAGTAAAACATTTAATTGTTTTTTAAAAAGTTTGTTGAGGGACAGTTGCAGATTCCCATTTAGGCTACATTTCAAAATTCTGCTTAATATAGCGTAATAAAAGAACCATAAAATATTTCAATTATGTAATATAGACTCAAAAAAATATTAAATTAAATGAAGGAAGAAAAAAATGTTAATGGGATTCATGACAATATATTCTTGATTTAAATTCCCATTTGTTTTAAATAGTCTTTAAAAGTTGGTCAATGTAGATTTAGGCAACAATATTTGTCATTTGTACTTTTAGAGTTTTGAAATATAGCCCTAATAGACAATGTTGAGATGGACTGTCCTCAAATCCTAAATTTGTTTTAAAAGTTAAATTCGAAGACTGGAGTCAAACTGCCGTTACCACAAGCTGTCATGTTAAAACAGTCAGTCCAGCACTTTACAATGGATGATCTGGTTCTCTTTAAACTGCATGCACAAAGTACGCAATGAAGGATTGGGACAAAAATCTCCACATGGGTCTTTCACTATGGAGAAGGGATCCTGCAGCTTAATCCAACCTTGTACATATTTTCAAAAACATCCAAACTGTACTTACTCTGCCATTAGTACCTGTACCCTCTCCATAAAATGCATTATGCTACATGTGTAAGCTTGCCTAAATAGGTAACTAAATCTGTCTAAAAGATGTTTTGCAGCAGTTTGTCAATAAAGCCTAGTTTGTTTTTTTATGAAACATAACTTTGTTTATTTCCTTTTTCTGTCATAGTAAAATTTGAAATGCCCTTTTTTAAACAATCTTTATCAGTTAGTTATAGGTGTTTTTGGTTTGTTTATCGTTCCAAAAAACCCCTCCCACATTTTAAATCTAAATGAATGCATTCCAGCCTGACTACGTTAACCCTTACTAAATGATGTTTGATGGATTTTTCTTTAAAAGAACACGACTTATTCTTTCTCTCTCTTTCTATACTTTTTAAAAAAGGACCCAGAGGTAAGGCCTCTAAAATAACCTGGATAGCTTCCTAATGTGTATAGAGTTCTAAACCATTCAGTGCCTGGGTATGTATAAGACTTTTTCAATTATCTTACCTGTGGTCATAATTAATGAGAAATGTTATTGTTAGCCTCTGGAAAATTAACTTGAATTCAAACCACCATTCTAGCGCAGGTTTCGCAGTACGATGTTTTCATGTCGCGGTTGCCGCGGCGATGCCCTTTTTAGTAGACACAGAGTAAAGCAGAACACTGGAGAGGATGGTTATAACCTAGAGCACTCCAGTGTTAAGGTAACCCTAACCCTAAATGTGTTAATTTGGCAGTGTGTTTATCCATTTTACATAAACTTGATGGTAAATGCGTGCAATTCAGTCAAAAGTTTCAGTTATTAAAAAGACGACTCGGCCGACCAGTAAAACGTAACTTTCAATACCTATGCAGTAGTGGATTTTATTTAATAAAAATAACTTTTTTTCTGTGTACTAACAAAATATACAAGAACAGTGTTTAATGCAGCTAAAAGTGAGCAAAGCCAAATCTATTTCAATATCTTCAGAACAGTCAAGCTGCTGTTACCTTTCCTTTGCAATATTTGTGTAAACTTTTCGGACTGTGATATTGGGACCTGTCGACCCCCTCTTTATGAAGTTACCCTCAAAGACAACTCGCATGACTGCTTCTTTAGAACTTGCATGTTTCTGACCTGACTGACCGGTTGTGGCCTGTTCAGGGACTGACAGGGTGTGTTATCTTCCCTCCAGGCAGAGTACAGGCAGAGCTAGCACTCACCAGAGTGACTGGACCTGGAAAAACCCGGAAGCTCCTACCAGATACCTTAGGTAGGGAGTTGCTTGTTTCAGTTACGTCTCGTTTTTTTTGGGGGGGGGAGGGGGGGGGGGGGGGGGTCTTTCTCGTAACGTGTTCCCGCTCATGTGACTGTGAATGAACGTTATTGCGATGTTTTGCTCGTTCTCTCTTCTCTACAGAAACCAACCCCCCCCCTCTCCCACCAGGACTAGCCCGGAAGCTGTCAGGCCTCCTCGGCGAGGAACCGTCCCAGGGAGGAGCTCCGTTCGTTGGGGAGAGAGGGGTATGGATGGAGGGCGTGCTGCCAGGAGAACCAGGGAGGCCTGGCAGCACAGGAGCCTGATGTAGGAGAAGAGCCAGGGATGGAAATAGGACAGCTGGAACGTTCCAGATGAATCACCCTATGGACCCATCACAGTGAATACTTGTTTATTTAAATGCACAAAAGTTTTACTTTACTGTGCAGATCCTAATGGGAATACGTTCAAGAAAGGTCCATTCTACCGTGAAACACCCAATGTTATATTTAGCCAGAACAGGTTTTGATGAATTGTAGCTTAAAGTGGATCTCTTTCTCTCTAGCTATCTGCGAACTTAAGTTGTATACTTGGCCTTTTTGTGTACTGGTAGATGAAATGTTTTCTGCAAGGTAAGCTACCATGTTCCTCAGACGTATGACTCGTGCATAAAATCGTCTGAGTATTATGTTCTTAAGTACAGAGTTTTGTTTTTCGGCGGCAGCTCGTTTGTCTCCCTGCATAATTGCCATGCTGCATTACATGCTTTGCATGTGAACAATGTCTGCCCTGGAAGAGAATCTGGATCTGTTATGCTTAAATTCACTGCTGCTCCGGCACATTGAAAATCAGCCAGGCTCCGAAGTGTGCATGCTCACACACACACACACACACACACACACACTAACACTAACACTAACCTTAGCACTGCACAGACGATGCTGCCCTGTGGATATCAAATGCTAATGTGAAACTCATTTGCATGCCCCCCCCCCCACCCCCCAAAATGTGCAAAGCTTTGGTACCAAATGTTGGCTTCCTCCCACAAGTCTGACCGCCAAATATGATAATCTGGCTATGAGGAAGAGGATATACATTTTAGAGAGCGAGAGAGAGCAAGGGATATCAGAAACATATTCATCAAAAAAAAAACTTATCTAACCCTTTACTAAGTCTTCCCTTTTCATACAATGGGATCACGACCACAGCTGATCTGGCATTACCGCACAGCGCATTTCACACTAATCACTTAGACCGTTTATGCCGAGTTTAATCAGCATTAGCCAATACTTAAGCCCCTGTTTACTAGTGTGCAAGAGGACAGCTTTGGACAGAGACGAGAATGACGGGATTGATCCCCGTCGCTCGCGGGGTTGCATGGAAATATGATACAGATATCTAATTCGGATGACGTGAAATGTGTTTGTGTCATTTCCGATTCTGAACACGGTGCTCCATTCGATCCTTTTGTTTCATATCTCATCTTTTTATTGAATCAAATGTATAAAAAGTTGGAACAAATTAAATAAATGAGTCATGGAGGTAACATACACTGTGTTTTTCTTGTCTCCGGGATGCTGATCACCAGCTGGAGTTGCTTCAAGCTGTCAGCCCTGTCCCCCCTCCCTTCCTCCCCTCCCTCCCCACGTAGCGAAGCTGTCTGCTGGGGTTCACACCAGCTCTGGCAGCCTCCAAGACAGAGAGGAGGTGGGTGGAGGGGTGAACTGTGGGAAGATAGGTGGGAATGGATGACAGACAGACGAGCAGACCCACCAGCGAGTGGGCCAGGAGCAGGGGCGGACGTGTGAACCTGCTGAGAGGTGTGTGAGAGAAGGATGCTGTAGAGAGCCAGGGTCTGATGTGTCAGGAGGAGAAGAGTGTGAGAGCTGGCGTCTGGCTCGTCTCCTTCCTGACAACATTGATGGATGTTGTGAAGATGGTGGGGGGGGGGATTTATAAATACTTTCATAATTATCCAAGTGTCGCAATTCGTCTGGTACATTCTCATATTAACAGGAATTACAGGTCATATCACTCAGTTTACTTGACTAATTTACTGAAACGCTGTTCAGTCTGTTTAAGAGGTTACAGTTGGGCCTGCTCTGTAATCGGTGAAACTCATTCAGACACTGAGAGCAAGTAGGACAAAATAATCGATTTCTTCTGAACTGTCAAATCAATCAACACCTCACCTTGAGGATAGCATATATGACTTAACTTAAGAAGAAAACAAATCGAATCCTCCTTCCTCTAAGCTACCATTAACAAAGAACCTCGTAAAAAGGGCCATTGCCTTTCCCTCCGACAAAGCTTTGAAATGAAAGAATTAAAAGTTTTCTATTGTTAAAGTTTATGTGTTAAGCTTCTGTGAGAGACCAGATGACATATGCCTGTTCCATTAAGAATCTCACTGCTCTAGGCTACTTTGTATTGGAATCTCAAGCAACAGGTTTTTCCACTTACAGAGACAACTTTCTAAACACACTTCTCCTTCTAGCAGTTACACAATAGCCTACTGAAATCAAATATTTATCTTATCGACTGCTATCAGCAAATAAGATAGCATAGCCCGATGGGAACAGACGTGAGCAAGAATGTTTTATCAAATGATTTAATTTGATTATGTCCTTATCATTCAATAATAAGTGTAGCCTATTCCTGGACATTTGAATGAGCCACATGGTCTGCATTTGGTAGTCTTAATTTTTTATTATTACTTTGGTTTCATATTACAAAAGTCTTGAGTAAGTCACTCAATATAATAAAATATAACTACAGTTTGTCAGCAAAGAAGGTTTGGTAATTGCTAGTGGAGTTTTAGGTGCAGGGTTAGGTCAAGCCTCCACTCATATACACGAACAATCTATTAACCCTGGGGTCTCCAGTCCTGATCCCCAGGGCCCACCGTCCTGCATGTTTTAGATGTCTCCCTGCTCCAACACACCTGCTTCTAATGAGTAGGCCATTATGAAGCTCAGCAGAAGCCTGATAATCACCCTTTATTTGAGTCAGGTGTGTGGGTTAGGGAGGGAAGGAGGAAACATCTAAAACATGCAGGACAGTGGGCCCTGGAGACCAGGGTTGGGGGCCACTGTATTAACAGACACTCTTTGATAAAATCAAAATAAAATCAAAGTTAATCTGTCACAAAGGACTTCACATATGCCCATAGAACTGCCCCTCAACCAACCTAAACCCAAACCCTCAACCATGATCATGGCATACATGGAGCTAATGCCATGACTATCGTCTACGTATATCGTGAAACGTTCAGCTTTGGGTGAGTTAAATATTTATCTCTAACCTAATGCTAAGGACAGGAGGTACCATCGAGCATGGTCATGTTTGATGTGTTATTATGTGGTGTGATGTTGATTGCTAAGGAACTTAGGAGCTGAAACAGTTGCTAGCCTTGTTGCTACATGCTAGTTAGTGATCTCCATTGGTAGACCAGCTAGAGCTACATCAGAGCTAGCTGGTAGTAGACCACATGCTATCGGCTAAGCTAGCCTTCTCAGGTGAACTTCAGTGAAGTCTTCAGCAGGCCTCACAGCTCTGCTGGATCTGCTGCTGTTGGAGGATTGGAGTTCACCGAGGAGAAGCCTGGGTTAACCAGGTCAGTCTGTTAGGATCCAGAAGATCCTCCACCCCCCCCCCCCTCATGGATGTGCTGTCTGGGTCTCCTATGGTATCCCCATGTAGGCCACCTATGAAGAGTAAACCAACCAAGTTTGGTCTAAAAAGGTTGTGCTGAAGCAAAAACTGTGTGTTACTAATTAAAGAGGTAGCTTTGGCTAGTTCAAGGAGGTGTGTCTGTGTGTGTGTGTGCGTGCACGCGTGTGCATGTATGCGTGTGTGTGTGTGTGGGTGTGTGCGTGTGTGTGCCTGTGTGTGTGCGTGTGTGTGTCAAGCATGGAGAGTGTGTCTGGATATCTGTGTAGGAGGATTACTGGGAAATGTCACACCGGTCCTGTTTCCCAAATAACATTTATCAAATCGCCGGATCACATTTAAAGAGCAGCGCAGCCATCTTTTAGAGTAGTTTACATTGGAAAGCCACGGACAGCCAGACCTTTTAGTAATACCCCTGATATTGAGCTGCTGGTGAGCGCCTTCCTCTGCCGCATGTCTGCGGGTCTGAAGGGGGGTGAGGGAGGGGTGAGGGAGGGGTGAGGGACTGCCAAGACGCAGATCACATGGAGTTTAGCTCCAGACAAGGTGGAAGGATCGATCAGGGGGAAGGCAGCTGAAACCAGGCCATTTTTAGAGCAGGAATATTGAAAGAAGCACGTGTTTCAAACGCGTCCCAGGGCGTGCTAAATCAGGCCCAAGTTTACGACGATGCGTCGTATCCGTGTCATCCGAGGGTCACGCAGTGTCCCGGGAGGACGGCTGTCGAGCTGGGGAACATGACGTGCTAGTTTCTGGGTGTCTTACACCGGAGGACCACTGGACTGTAGTGAAACACACCCAAGCATGCATGTCTCACACACACACACACACGATCTTCAACTACTAATTTTGTATTTGATGTTTTTTAATATTAAGGCTTAATCATTACTCTTCTTGCTGACGGCTGTTTTATTTTATTTTAAGTGAACTAAATACTCTCCCACCATAGTTGCTCTTCAAGTGGAACGTGAGAGGGTTCACTTTCATGTCTCTACATACATGAGCCAGGATTAGCAGACTATTACTCACGTGTCAGAAAGAAAGAGTTTATTAGAGTCATGAAGTGCTTTAGTCCACTGGTTACATGCTCCTTTTCAATTGGTCACAGTCCTGTGTGTGAAGTAAGAGTCCCAGAGGCCTCACCATGATAACACGGAAGTACAGCAAACACCCAGGGGCCTCCAGAATCAGGCCAGAGTGTTCTTAAATACACGGAGCGCTGAAACATGGCGTATCAAATTTGCATGCTGCCCTCAAATCGTTCCATAAGACATCGGTTGAGTGGAAAAACACTTCTCCCTTTTATTCTTCTCTCTCTCTCTCTCTCTCTCTCTCTCTCTCTCTCTCTCTCTCTCTCTCTCCCTCCATCTCTCCCCCATCTCTCTTCATTTCTTGTTAGCTGGCCAGTGCCTGTTCCCTCATTAGCATGGCCCCCTCTTGACTAGAGGCACCTGTGATAGTGTCCCTACGGTACCATGACTGCCCCTCTATAAATCAATTTCAGAGTTAAAGAGCTGAGAGAGGGAGACACAGAGCGAAAGAGAGGGAGAGAGAGAGAGATGGGGGGAGAGAGGGGGAGAAAGGGAGAGAGAGAGAGAGAGGGAGGGAGAGAGAGAGAGGGAGGGAGAAATAGAGAAAGCGGGTTAGAGAAATAGAGAGAGAAAGCGGGAGAGAGAAATGGAGAGAGCCAGGGTGTTGCCTTATACAACCTGCCCTGAAGGCTAGACTTGAGCTCACCCTTTCTCTGTCCGTCGCTCCCTATGTCACTCTCTCCCCCACAGTGTTTTTGTCTTCCTTCTCCATCTCTCCCCCTCTCTTCCTCCCTCCTGTCTTCTCAGGGTTTAGTTGTTTTTAGTCTGTTCTTTGTCTGAAAGGAGCACCGCCTGTGTGTGTGTGTGTGTGTCCTAATGGTGCTCTGTCTAACATCCTAATTATCACCTGTCACTGGGGGAGACATGGTCAGAACAGGCATGTTGGATACTTAAGAGCGATAAGGACTGGGAGTGTTTGGTCCATTGTATTGTAATGCCTAGGGCTTCCTGGAAACCCCCAGACCTCTCAGTGAGGTCAAGAATTTCTGATGAGCAGTGGCTTGCTGAGTGAGGTTAGTGCTCATGTAATAAAGACCTCAATTAAGTCATCACAAATGGACACATTCCTTTATCTTTAGCTTGGAGTTAGGCGCGGATCTACATCAGTCTCTCACACACACACACACACACACACACACACACACACACACACACACACACACACACTTTTCACTTTCTAAAACTGATGGCGTGGTGACGCATCACTGATGCCCTGAATTTCAAGTATCTTTAGTCGAACTGTTTGCTGTAAGGAATTAATAGCAATTGTGTTATGATGGGTTCAACGTTTTATGTCATTTTGTAGGTGGACAATGAATCCACACTGAAAGATAACACAGATAAGGAGAGGATCATAGCTCTGTCCCTCCCACCTTGCTCCTCTCTCTCCCACCCCCTCGTCTCTCCCCCACCTCGCTTGTCTCTCGCATTCTCTCGCTCCCATTCTCTCTCTGTCTCTCTCCGTCCTCCCTGAGCTGTCAGAGAGAATAGAGTCACATCTGCTCTCCTCATCCCTTTCAAGTCAGGGAGACACATTTGGCAAAGCTACCAGCTGCTGGCGAGAATGTGTGTGTGTGTGTGTGTGTGTGAGGATGATGGTAAGCCAACACCTGTCACCGGGGACATCATTAGAAGTTGCTTGGCAGAGTCAGAGAGCTGGACAGAAAAGGGGACAGGGAAGGAGAAGGGAAGACGGAAGAACTCTCTAGAACACTGCGACCCATACCTGTTCACTGCACCGTGCGTCCGTGTGTCTTCTTCCATGTAGAACCTGCACGCCGCGCCTCCATCAGAGCTGTTTCCGCAGCCTCTCACCCTCTGCCAGAGACGGAGCGCTGGAGTAGCGCGCTTAACCCTCTTTAAAACTTAATTGCGGGCCTGGGGCAGGTTTCTCGAGCGCTTACGCGTGGGGAAAGAGAAGTGGAAGTAATGAAGGTTGCGCGCAAACGCCGAATACCGCTGTCCTGCAGGCCATGGCTTGATAGGTCGGCGTCGGATCCTGATGCATCATGGGATGAACCTGCGCTCGCTCACTTCTGCCTCAAGAGCTCCCCAGCTTGCTCTGGGTTCACCTCACCTCACCCCCCTGTGAGAGGGAGGGAGGGAGGGAGGGAGGGAGAGAGAGAGGGGGAGAGAGAGGCTTTGGAGTGTGATGGAGGGAGAAACAGAGATATGCAAGTGCGTTTAAGAGCCCAGACAAAGCTACTGCTTTGTAGCTACATGTAGCTATTGCTACTGGGAGTTTTTCCTTGTCTTCCTTGAGGGTTTAGGTTGGTTGAGGGGCAGTTCAGCCGCTGGGCAGGCTCCAACTCTCCCACTTCATCCCTCACATGTGGGTTGAGACAGTCTGGGTGGTCCTGAAGCCGCGATTATTACTTAAGACCACGCAAACACACACACACACAATACAAGGACCATAAATAAGTCGAGCCTATCCTGTCAAGAGAACCGCAGGGAGAGAAAGAGGATGATAGAGGAGGTGGGGGGTAGAGAGACAGAGAGAGAGGGGGACGGGGGACGGAAAGTGAGAGTGTGTGTGGTAGAGAGAAAGAGAGAGTGAGAGAAAGAAGGGGAGATTTGTGCAGACTGCTGGCAGGGATTCAGAAACACAGCTTCACATTAAAGGCCAAGGCCCCAGACTGCTCTTCCTGTTAATGAGATTTTATCTGTCTCTCTCTCTCTCTCTCTCTCTCTCTCTCTCTCTCTCTCTCTCTCTCTCTCGCTCCCTGACTCCAGTCTTTATTTGCTCGCTCGCTCCATCCTCCCCTCTTCCTTTTGTCTCATGCCTTAACCGGCTCATGCCCCCGCCCCCCCGCTGCGCCCCTGGTCCTCCCAGGTAGAGCGTGTCTCTCTCCAGCCTCCGCAGCCGCTCTGCCTCGGGCTCAGCTCCAGCCCTGCGAGCCCCTCCGTGTAGCTCCCCTGGAGGATCACACCAGATCAAAGGAGATCCCCCCCCCTTAAAAAGACCTTGCTCCTCAGTGATTGGATTAGCCCTCCATGGGTGACTTTACATGGAGCTCAGTGGATTTCTCAGGTCTTGAGTTTTGAGGCTGATGAATCTCTTGTTAAAAATAGGAGGCTGCTGCGTTGTCATGGCGCTGACCTGATGGCCCTGAGATACCCAGGAGGAATCACATGATCAATATGCGTCTCAGATGTTTCCTGTTTACTTCCTCCTGCGGATGCAGACATGGGAGAGCTCGTTCATTTGGATCAGACGTGAGCCCACACACACGCACGCACACACACACACGCACACACACACACACACACGCCTCTCAGCTCCCATAATTCCACCTTTGACCTTCCCTGCTGACCGGCCCAAACATCAGATGACCTCGAGGTCACAGCCAGCGAAAGGCCGACGACTTGACCTACCTTGACCACTAAACGGGAAAAAAAAATCCAACTGCAGCCGAACACAACGTCACAGATCAGCGCTCGAACCCGACAAGCGGGCAAACTGACAGCCTGCATGGATCCTGCATCGACGCAGGACTTAATCCAGAGGCAAACCTGCATTGATCAGCGTGTCAGTCATTCAGTTTTAATGCAGGGAGCAGTGGCCGCTCTTTCCTCGGGGCGTTTTGCCTTTTTTCAGAAGCTCTCGAAACAAAACCGCAGCCATCTAGTACGACCGTTACCAGTTCATCATTACTGATGTTGTCAGAGTTTCTAAAGGAGGCAGGAACGTTGTGTTCCTTGCTCAGAACCCTGTATGCTGACGTTCTAGTTTGGTGACAAAGAAAGGCTAGCCAGTGTTATTTCATACTGGGGCAAAGTTAAAATGCTTTAAACTATAGTCTTTTTGTTGTTATTGTTATTGTTTTTTTCCTTCTTCTTTCTTGTGAAACTGGGATTCTGGGATGCCGAATGGGGGAGAGAGGGGGAGAGAGAGGGGGAGAGAGAGGGGCAGAGATAGTGGGGAGGTTGGAGTGTGTGTTTAGTTCTGAATCGCTGTCAGTACAAAAGCTTTCAGCGCCATTACACACACTAATGGAAGTGCTTGAAGTGCGGTCATTCTCTCTCTCCCCCCTCTCTCTCTCTCTCTCTCTATCTCTCTCTCTCTATCTCTCCCACCCCTCTCTATCTCTCTATCTCTCCCCCCTCTCTCTCTCTCCCTCTCCCAGTGATCTGGGTAGAACCTCCAGGGTCCAGGGGAGCATGAGGCCCAGTGATCTGGGTAGAACCTCCAGGGTCCAGGGGAGCATGAGGCCCAGTGATCTGGGTAGAACCTCCAGGGTCCAGGGGAGCATGAGGCCAGTGATCTGGGTAGAACCTCCAGGGTCCAGGGGAGCATGAGGCCCAGTGATCTGGGTAGAACCTCCAGGGTCCAGGGGAGCATGAGGCCCAGTGATCTGGGTAGAACCTCCAGGGTCCAGGGGAGCATGAGCCCAGTGATCTGGGTAGAACCTCCAGGGTCCAGGGGAGCATGAGGCCAGTGATCTGGGTAGAACCTCCAGGGTCCAGGGGAGCATGAGGCCCAGTGATCTGGGTAGAACCTCCAGGGTCCAGGGGAGCATGAGGCCCAGTGATCTGGGTAGAACCTCCAGGGTCCAGGGGAGCATGAGGCCCAGTGATCTGGTCAAGTATGTCCGCTCTTGGCTGAGTAAGAACAAGTTGTTTCTGAACACCTCTATGCTGTTGGACATTTTTGTCCCATGTATGTGTGTGTGTATGTCTGACTGTGTGTGTGTGTGGTTTCCGTGGTTTCCGTGCGGGGGCCTGTTCTGCATCCCTGCAGACGGAGCTCTGTAATGGAGTATCGATGTTCCAGCTGAAAATAAGAGCAGGGTGATAATTAGCTTCTGTGCTCCCTGCCTCTGTACTAGGCAGGCTGCTGATAAGGGCTGAGTTCTCCTGTTCTCCTGTTCTCTCTATCTCTCTCTCTCCAGCTCCAAACCCCCTTCTCTTCTTTTCAGGGATGATGCAGTCGGGATGAATAGCTGCTACTTACTCAATGTGAGTTCTGAGAACCGGACCGAGATTAGAGTCGCTGCGTGAGGCAGGTGTCACGGTGGTTTGAGGCAGTGTGAGGCAGGTGTCACGGTGTTTTGAGGCAGTGTGAGGCAGGTGTCACGGTGTTTTGAGGCAGGTGTCATGGTGGTTTGAGGCAGTGTGAGGCAGGTGTCACGGTGTTTTGAGGCAGTGTGAGGCAGGTGTCAAGGTGTTTTGAGGCAGTGTGAGGCAGGTGTCACGGTGGTTTGAGGCAGTGTGAGGCAGGTGTCACGGTGGTTTGAGGCAGTGTGAGGCAGGTGTCACGGTGGTTTGAGGCAGTGTGAGGCAGGTGTCACGGTGGTTTGAGGCAGTGTGAGGCAGGTGTCATGGTGTTTTGAGGCAGTGTGAGGCAGGTGTCACGGTGTTTTGAGGCAGTGTAAGGCAGGTGTCATGGTGTTTTGAGGCAGGTGTCACGGTGGTTTGAGGCAGTGTGAGGCAGGTGTCACGGTGGTTTGAGGCAGTGTGAGGCAGGTGTCACGTTGTTTTGAGGCAGTGTGAGGCAGGTGTCATGGTGTTTTGAGGCAGTGTGAGGCAGGTGTCACGGTGGTTTGAGGCAGTGTGAGGCAGGTGTCACGGTGGTTTGAGGCAGTGTGAGGCAGGTGTCATGGTGTTTTGAGGCAGTGTGAGGCAGGTGTCACGGTGTTTTGAGGCAGTGTGAGGCAGGTGTCATGGTGTTTTGAGGCAGGTGTCACGGTGGGTTGAGGCAGTGTGAGGCAGGTGTCACGGTGTTTTGAGGCAGTGTGAGGCAGGTGTCACGGTGTTTTGAGGCAGTGTGAGGCAGGTGTCATGGTGTTTTGAGGCAGGTGTCACGGTGGGTTGAGGCAGTGTGAGGCAGGTGTCACGGTGTTTTGAGGCAGTGTGAGGCAGGTGTCACGGTGGTTTGAGGCAGTGTGAGGCAGGTGTCACGGTGTTTTGAGGCAGTGTGAGGCAGGTGTCACACTGTGTGTGGCGTAAGTGGCTTGTTTATGTTAATACATGTGGTATAAGGGGCGTGTTCATGTTAATGAGCATGGTGTAAGGGGCGTGTTTATGTTAATATGCATGGTGTAAGTGGATTATGTTAATGAGTGTGGTGTGAGGGGCGTGTTTATTTTAATGAGTGTAGCGTAAGGGCGTGTTTATGTTAATGAGTGGTGTGTTTATGTTACTCTTGTGTGTGTGGTGTGTTAATGTTAATGAGGTTGTTATAGTGGGTGTGTCTATGTTAATGAGCGTGTTACAAGGGGTGTGTTTATGTTAATGAGCGTGTTGTAAGAGGCTTCTCATGTTTGAACTCCTGAGTGAAGCAGCAGAGTCCTCCAGCTGCTCTGGTGCCATCATGGAGGAGCCGCTCTACTTAGCAGGCAGGCGCTAACGAAACCTTCCCTGCAGCCTGGCCAGTCAAGGACACACACACACACACACACTGCTGCACACGTACGAAGGCAGGCACACGCGTACACACGTACACACATATATGCTCACACACACGCTCACACACACACACACACACCATGCACCATCCCAGCAGTCCTTTTCTCTCTCTCCCTCCCTGGAGATCTCATCCACACAGTTGATTCCGGGCAAACTCAGGATGCGGTGAACCAGGAAAAGAACTCCTTCACTGTGGCCAGCCAGCCTCCTCTCTTCCTGCTGGCTGGCTGGCTGGCTGGCTGCACCCCACACCTGCTCCGCTCCTCAGATGAGGCCAGAGAACCTGGACATGCGTGACTGAATGGAATAGGGGGGCTGTGGAAGGTGGCTGAGGCGTGCATCAGTGTGGAGGGGGGGGGGGGGGGGCTCCTTTTCTCCTTCCCCCCCCTTTTCTTGCTCTATTTGGAATGAATAACGGAACGTTTTCCAGGAGAACGTGTCAGAATGTCCGCGTGTGGCACCTGCACACCGGCAATCAACACGGCTAATCCCCACACAGGGGCGTGGAACCCAGCCATTCACTCTGTTCTCTGATCCACCCCCCCCCACGTTCTGTGTCGTTATAATAAAGCGCACCAAAAAAAACAATAAAATTGGAGAATGTCATTTGGCATTTCCCTCTCCGCCGACAGACGTCTAATAAACTACCTTTACACTTCAGAATTCAGATTCAGATACATTCACTGGCTCATAAATCCTAATACGGTTCCTAAATGAAGCGTCTGTGCGCGGGGAACTCGCTTGCTTACCGTGTTCATTTTGGCTGCGCGGGTGAGAACCAAGTCATTTCCTCGGCCCCTCGGGGCCCCCCCGAGAACCAACCATCGGGGCCCGTTTACAGAAAACCCAGCGACGGGATTACCAGCTTTGTGTTGCAGCATTAAACACAGCGGGGCTGGGACTCAGAGACTGGAGGAGGGGGGGCAGGGGGGGAGACAGGGGGAGAAGGAGGGAGGGGGGGATGGGGGGGGGCAGGGGGGGAGACGGAGGGAGAAGGAGGGAGAAGGAGGGAGAGGGGGATGGAAGGGCAGGGGTTGAGAAAGTATGAGAAGGAGGGAGAGGGGGATAGGCTCGCGGGGGGGGGGGGGGGGGGGGGAAGAAGGAGGAGAGGATGATATTGGGCAGGGTCTGTGGGAACATGCCCCTCTCCTCTTCCTAGGGAGGTGAAGGATAAGTGACTAAGCTTCCAGAAGACTGTGTTCGTCTTTCCACCAGCAACACTTCCTCCTTCCCCTGGAGACAGAGGAAAGACAGAGAGAAGAGGGAATCTCACAAACGCACAATCTTCTGCGTGAGAATCTGCCTCAGGAGAGGGGGCGGACATGGGAACACAAGCTGAAGATGGGGCGTCCTGATTTCCTGCTCCAAGATGAACAGAAAGCAGGTGCGTCTAGGGCAAGGATCTGGCGTTAGAGGTTTCTGTACTTGGTTAACACCTGAAGTTACCTGGTTAACGCCAGATCTTGATTCGTAGTACAGATCCCAGGTTTGTTAGTGGGGGTTCAGGAGGAAGGACGAGGACTTGATGGTGAACTGGCACGGAAATGACACGGGCGGTTTGGAAATGGTCACGTGAGGTGACCTCAAAGACACGTCAAGCTTTGTAAAGAAAGAAAGAGTTTATGTGTTGTGTGTGTTTGTTGTGTGCACACACGCTTGTCTTCACGTGATGGGGAAAGTGCAAACGGGGGGAGAGAGTGAGATAAAGGTGTGTGTCTGTGTGTTTGTGGGTGAGAGAGAGAATAAAAGTGAAATAAGCTAGAGAGACAAGCAGCAGAAAGCAGTGAGCCTGGTGTTGCTGGTTCCACAGTCTCTGGGGGGGAGGGGGGGAGGGGGGGAATGGGGGGATGGGGGGGAGGCTAACCTCACATCTGCGCTTCAGCTGTGGATCTAACTCCAGATGAGATCAGACAAGGGGGGGAGGAGGGGGGTGGGGGGGGGGGGGTGGGGGGGGGGTGGTGGGGGGGTGTAGTGCTGCACTCACAAAGGAAGATTTATACCATTTGTGTCGGTGTGCTGTAGGAGCGAAGGTTTTGGAAGAAGGGTGGGGGTGGAGGGGGAGGGTGGTTGATATCGAAGTGATGTGTCAGAGTACCAGAAAAAAACACTATTTTCCTCTCATACAACAACCCTGATATCTTCTGTCTTCCTGTCATATTTCTAAGCTCTTGCAGTGAATATGTGCTAACTGGCTAATGTACTGTATTTTCTTGCCTTGGTGTGTGTGTGTGTGTGTGTGTGTGCAACCATAGTTCATTAAAATAATCAAATAGCCATGATGGAATCCAAAGAGCTGAGAGTTCCATTACTCCATGTCCTTGCTCCCTTCTAGAATCTTCTATCTCAGAACGCCCCCCCATCGTACCTGTAATAATTGTACTGTCTGACTGTTGTCATTACTCACACTGAGCCAGTCAAAGCTGTGTGAAACCTGGTGTTGATGGAGAAGAATGCAGCTGGAATAGATGTGGTCTGATGCACATCATCTATAGAGCGCTGGCTAGTCTGGAGCTGAGACTGGTGAGACGCTGGCTAGTCTGGAGCTGAGACTGGTGAGACGCTGGCTAGTCTGGAGCTGAGACTGGTGAGACGCTGGCTAGTCTGGAGCTCAGACTGGTAGCTCAGTCTCTGCTAGAGAACACCTCCCTCCCTCCCTCCTTTTCTCCTCCCTCCTCTGTAGAGAACACCTCCCTCCCTCCCTCCTTTTCTCCTCCCTCCTCTGTAGAGAACACCTCCCTCCCTCCCTCCTTTTCTCCTCCCTCCTCTGTAGAGAACACCTCCCTCCCCTCGTTCTCTCACCTTCCTTTCTTTCTCACCTCCCTCTATCCATCTCCTCCTCCCTCCTCTCCTCCTTCCTTCCATCATTCTTCCACCTCTCCAGGGGCAGCAGCTCCGCACAGCAGACGTGAACTGTGTCTTCACTCACTCATCTCAAGTAATACACTTTCAAGCATCGTGTGTGTGTGTGTGTGTATTTGCATTTGTGTGGGTGGATGCACACTTCCACCTGAGTGAATCAGCAGGGTCCAGTCGATCTCACAGGGTGTGCTTTTGTGCGTGTTTGTGCTGTTGTGTGTGTGTGTGTGTGTGGGGGGGTTCTGCATCTCTAAAGAAAAGGCCTTTAAAAGAGGTCTTGAAGGTAATCTTCCCCCGCGCTTGTAGCCTGAACAGAGAGAGCTCTCTACAAGGCTGATGGGGCCTTTCAGCACACTCCGGCTGTATGGCTGTCTGGCCAGCCAGCTTCACCACTTAGACACACACTGTCTCTCTGCTGGAACAACCACTCTACTCCCCCCTCCACACACACACACACACACACACACACACACACACACACACACACACACACACACACACACACACACACACACACACACACACACACACTCTGCCTCTCAGCTAGAACAACTGCCCTACACACACACGCGCACACACAAGAGAAAATCTACTAGAAGAGATTTTGGATGCATTCCAACAGGGAACCATTATCCCTCTGCAGTTGGACCTGGAAGTGGAAGTCTGGGTCAAGGTTCCCTGGAGTCTTTGCTCGTGTTCCGTCTGTAAAGCCCTGCGTCACATGATACGCTTCCCTCTTGCATATGAACCAATCTGCAAACAATCGGAGCCACGGGCGTCTGCTTTAGGTTTGACAGGATGGTTTCTGAAGCTCTACCCGCCCCCAGAGCACAGCACCCCCTCAGCACAGCACCCCCTCAGCACAGCACCCCCTCAGCACAGCACCCCCAGAGCACAGCACCCGCCCCCTCAGCACAGCACCCCCCCGGAGCACAGCACCCCCTCAGCACAGCACCCCCAGAGCACAGCACCCCCTCAGCACAGCACCCCCAGAGCACAGCCCCCTCCCCCAGAGCACAGCACCCCCTCAGCACAGCACCCCCAGAGCACAGCACCCGCCCCCTCAGCACAGCACCCCCTCAGCACAGCACCCCCAGAGCACAGCCCCCTCCCCCAGAGCACAGCCCCCCTCCCCCAGAGCACAGCACCCCAGAGCACAGCACCCCCTCAGCACAGCACCCCCCTCAGCACAGCACCCGCCCCCTCAGCACAGCACCCCCCCGGAGCACAGCACCCCCTCAGCACAGCACCCCCAGAGCACAGCCCCCTCCCCCAGAGCACGGCACCCCCCGCAGCACCGCACCCCCCGCAGCACCGCACCCCCCCGCAGCACAGCACCCCCCTCATAGAACTGCTGGGAAGATGGCTGATATCTTCTCTGACACCCACGAGGGGAGAAAGATCCAGAGAGAGGGGGAATGAGAGAGATGTGGTTAGAGAAAGATGGAGAGAGAGAGATGGGGGGGGGGGGGGCTAGTGACAAGGGGAGATAAATAGACAGTGTGAGAAGCGATAATGGACTTTCCTTGTCTGCACGATGTCTATGCCTTCAGGCTGCACGGGCAAAGCGATGACAGACATGCTGGTATATTTAACTCCTCAGTCAGGGAGAGCGAGGGGGTGATCGAGCACCAGGGATGCAGAGAGAGAGAGAGATCCATAGAGAGGGAAAGAGCATGAAAGAGAGAGCAAGAGATAAGGAGAGAGGGAGCCGAGAAGAAAGAGCAAGAGGGATTGAGAGAAAATCTGTGAAGGCAAGATGCTGATCTATTCCACTGCGTGCCACATCGCCATTGGCAACCGAACCGCCACCGGCACGGTGACAGATCCACAGTAATGAAGCCTGCTGTAGGTGAGAACCTTCCACCACCTCCATCTCTGGATGGAGGGAGGGAGGGAGGGAGGGAATGGAGAAGTTCTGGGTCCATCAGTCTCTCCATCTTGTGGTCCTTCTTCTCCAGCACTGCATCAGCCTCATCTCTCACTTTGTGGACTGTGTGTGTGTGGGTGTGTGTGTGTGGGTGGGTGTGTGTGGGTGTGTGTGGTTGTGTGTGAGTGTGTTACTGTGCGGGAGAGATGGAGAGCGAGAGAACGAGAGCGAGAAAGGGAGAGAGGAGAGTGTGTTTGTGTGAACTGCAAGGCAGTGTGTGTGTGTGTGTGTGTGTGTGTGTGTGTGTGTGTGTGTGTGTGTGTGTGTGTGTGTGTGTGTGTGTTCTTGTGTGTTCTTGTGTGTAGTTCTTGTGTGTAGTTCTTGTGTGTAGTTCTGTCCCCACCACACAGACAGAGACAGATGGCTAAACTCCCATCAGCTACATGTGTTCCCTGCATGTAAGAGTGCTTCAGCCACCTGATCCTGGATGTCTAGACCAGGGCGCCATGGAGGGCGTGGCCCAGCCCCCTCCACCCCAGGTCTGATGTGCCAGCCCCTCCGCCTGGCTCACCACGGATGAACACCAAGGACACGCTAAGCACATGCCAAGGACACACTAAACACGCCCCAAGCACACGCCAAACAGACTCCCTCCTCCACTCCCCAAAATGGGAAATACGGAGTGTGTATTTCCACTAGGTTTAACCACACACACACACCTGTCCATCATTCACTAGTTCTAGCTCTTGAATGTGCCCATCTTCCCCAGCAACTGTCTGTCAGCCTGAGGACAGACGGCTTCTGTCCTGACAGGCAGTGGCTTCAACCCCAACCAAAACAAGTGTGGAGAACACAGCGCATCTCTCTCTCACTCTCTCTCTCTGTGTCTCTCTGTGTCTCTCTGTGTCTCTCTATCTCTCTCTCTCTCTCTCTCTCTCTCTCTCTCTCTCTATCTCTGTCTCTGTCTCTCTCTCTCTCTCTCTCTCTCTATCTCTGTCTCTCTCTCTCTCTCTCTCTCTCTCTCTCTCTCTCTCTCTCTCCCTGTCTCTCTCTCCCTGTCTCTCTATCTCCGTCTCTCTCTCTCTCTCTGTGTGTGTCTCTGTCTCTGTATCTCTCTCTGTCTCTCTCTCTCTCTGTGTCTCTGTCTCTGTATCTCTCTCTCTCTGTGTATCTGTCTCTCTCTCCC
>CM059306.1:10517500-10525000 GCA_030340665.1 Neosalanx taihuensis
CCTTGTCTCAGGCTGTCCGTGTCTCAGGAGAGGGATTCAGCGAGGAGGCGATAAGGAGGAGCGATGAGTCACTTTCCACCTTCACTGAGGTATTCTTCCCTTGTTCCTGGAGGCAAAGAGTCAGTCGGCCAGACAGCCACACACACACACACAAAGTGCCCATCCACCCACACACTCACACACAGACGCACACAAAGACACCTGCAGTTCAAACCCCCCACACACACACCTCCGATCATGATCAAAGCAGAACAAACCCAAATCTGCTCCCCGTCTCTGAAAGCTTTGATGGATATGGAGCGGAGGAGGAGGAGGAGGAGGAGGAGGTTATCCTTAGCACCAGTCAACCCTGAACAGTGATGGACATGGACAAGGGGAGCAAGCATGTCGCCTTTTTTAAGTAGACTTGCAGGAGGTAAATATTGATGTGTGTGGCTTTCTCTCCACTTGCGTCTAGCTTCAGTCCCTGAAGAGAGAACTCTGTCTCTCTGGCTGTCTCTCTCTCTCTCTCTCTCTCTCTCTCTCTCTCTCTCTCTGTCTGTCTAGCTGTATCTCTCTCTCTCTCTCTCTCTCTCTGTCTAGCTGTCTCTCTCTCTCTCTCTCTCTCTCTCTCTCTCTCTCTCTCTCTCTCTCTCTCTCTCTCTGTCTAGCTGTCTCTCTCTCTCTCTCTCTCTGTCTAGCTGTCTCTCTCTCTCTCTCTTTCTCTCTCTGTCTAGCTCTCTCTCTCTCTCTCTCTCTGTCTAGCTGTCTCGCTCTCTCTCTCACTCTCTGTCTAGCTGTCTCTCTCTCTCTCTCTGTCTCTCTAGCTGTCTCTCTCTCTCTCTCTCTCTCTCTCTCACTCTCTCTCTGTCTAGCTGTCTCGCTCTCTCACTCTCTCTGTCTCTGTCTAGTTGTCTCGCTCTCTCTCTCTTTCTCTCTCTGTCTAGCTGTCTCTCTCTCTCTTTCTCTCTCTGTCTAGCTGTCTCTCTCTCTCTCACTCTCTCTGTCTAGCTGTCTCTCTCTCTCTTTCTCTCTCTGTCTAGCTGTCTCGCTCTCTCTTTCTCTCTCTGTCTAGCTGTCTCTCTCTCTCTCTCTCACTCTCTCTGTCTAGCTGTCTCTCTCTCTCTCTTTCTCTCTCTGTCTAGCTGTCTCGCTCTCTCTCACTCTCTCTGTCTAGCTGTCTCGCTCTCTCTCTAGCTGTCTTGCTCGCTCTCTCTCTCGCTGACTCGTTCGCTCTCTCTCCGCTCTATTTTGCTCTCTCTCTCTCTCTGTCTCACATCCGCTCACTCTCCACCTCTCCGTCTGGATCCCTCGTCTCTCCAGCAGACTACTCGATCTCCTTTCACAGTTGTCCAAGTCACCACATCTGAAAAGCTGATACAGATACTGATGGAGAAGAGGGCAGGAGAGTGAGAGCAGGGTGTTGATGTAGTTGGAAAATTACCTGCATTTCAAACGGGTACAGAACAGCTTTAATGAGATCACACAAATTCACAGCCGTGCAATTCTCTGATTTCCACTTCCAGCAGCAAATTTGAATTGAATTTAATATTGAATCATCAACAACAGATTAAAACGTTGTACAGATTAAAATATGGATACATTCTATGTGGGGGAAAAAAAAGCTTCTTTCATGTTTAATTCTGCAACAGTCTTTCCATCTGCCCAGCATTTGATCAGTTAACCCAAGCTCAGGTTAATCAGACGTTAAGAAACGATCAAGGAGGCGTGTCAGCATGTATACAACACCTAGCAGAAAAGTGGATTCAACGTCTAATCCATTTGGTTTTCTGAGCCTTCAGTACTTCTTAACCAGCTCGCTTCACCTTCCTGTCAACTATTATTCCAGGAAGATGCAGAAAAAGTTCATTCAAGTGCTGGGAGTCCGGACTTTCATACGATCTCTCTCTCTCTCTCTCCCACCCCTCTCTCTCACCGCTGTGTTCCTGCCCCCCCCCCCCCTTTATCTCTTTTATCAAACAGAATCCGTTTCTCTCTCAGAACTCTCCCTCGCGCCATCACTTTTTAATAGCTCTTCTTTTTAATGAGTTCTGTTATTTACACAGGGGGCCAAAACTAGGGGGCCAATTTGTGGTTCTGTGCCAGACCTAAAGAGCCCCGAAAAAAAACTTCTCCAACTCATCTCCTCTCATCTCCTATCTCGCCAGAGAGAGCCCAGATCTCATCTCTCCACCATCAGGGGGAAGGCAGACGGTCTTATGTGCCGTTTTGAGAGCATCCTTTGGTAGACTGAGTCACTGGAGAGAAGGACCCTGTGGAGGGGGGGGAGGGGGGGAGGGAGGGGCGGGGACTGGAACGAGAGAAAAGGAGATGGAGGAACGGGAGCGAAATTGAAAGGAGAGTGGGAGAGAAAGATGGATAGGAAAGGAAAAAGAAGAGATGAGAGTGAAAGACAGAGTGCGAGAGAGTTCAAGAGAGAAGGAGAGGCGAGAAAGATGGCTGCAGAAAGAGGAAGAGCGAGAAAGAGGCCATATACACTTGGGGTTATATAACATACTGTGAAGAGCGCTAATAATGTGTGTGTGTGTGTGTGTGTGTGCAGTACTGGCAGGGATCCTCCATGTGTGAGACAGTAACTGGGAGGCCCAGGGGAACCATGGGAACAGTAAAATGGGACAGTTTGAATACAGTATTTTATTTCCCTCTCAAACTTCACGTCTGTTCCATTCTCCTTCTCCAAGAATGGAAACAGCCACCCAGCCGACCAAGGACCCTCCAAACGCCTTCAAAGCTTTTACAGCTTTTATTTGATCATTTTAGTTTCCCATTTGGTTAACGGCAGTAAAAAGTTTATTTCTAAAACTTCAGCTGTCTGTGACCCCTAAGCCACGTGTGTGTGTGTGTGTGTGTGTGTATGTGATGGCCAGGCTGGTGTGGTGACTCATGGCTTTAGGATCTGGTTTGTACCGCAGACTGGTCACGGCAGGCTGGTGGGATGCGTGAAGAGTCCGTCTGTCAGGCAGCCTGTCCTGGGCCTGACCCGGGCCAAGGCTGCCTCTGGAGACAGAGGTCTGGAGCTTCTGCTTGGCTGTGGGCTTGGAAAAGGAGGCAGGCCAGAGACATCAAGGATTAGGATGTAGGAAGATAGTCCGGGCTAGTCTGTAGTGGTCTGTGCTGGTCTGTACTGGTCTGGGGTAGTCTGTACTGGTCTGGGGTGGTCTGTACTGATCTGGGATAGTCTGGGGTGGTCTGTACTGGTCTGGGCTAGTCTGGGGTGGTCTGGACTGGTTTGGTATGGGGTAATCAGGGGTGATCTGGTCTGGTCTGTGTTGGTTTGGTCTGGTCTGGTCTGAGTTGGTTTGGTCTGGTCTGAGCTGGTCTGGTCTGGTCTGAGCTGGTTTGGTCTGGTCTGGTCTGAGCTGGTTTGGTCTGGTCTGAGCTGGTTTGGTCTGAGCTGGTTTGGTTTGGTCTGAGCTGGTCTGGTCTGGTCTGAGCTGGTTTGGTCTGGTCTGAGCTGGTTTGGTCTGGTCTGAGCTGGTTTGGTCTGGTCTAGTCTGGTCTGGTGGAGAAACAGCAGACGTAATCAACACCGAGCCAACAGACCATGAAAACACAGAGGTCTCTTAAAACACCTCGGTCACACTTTATCACACACATACACAGAGAAACACTCCTCTGTTGCTGTCCTATCCTCAGCTTATTTTCTCAGCTATCCTCCATCTGTGTGGTCCATGTTTTTCAAACATTATAACTCGCTGAGCCGAAGCCTGAAGCTTCGCAGCCAGCTGGGTGGAGCTCTGAGCCAGGCAGGGGGCCAGGGCTGGGTGGAGCTCTGAGCCAGGCAGGGGGCCAGGGCTGGGTGGAGCTCTGAGCCAGGCAGAGGGTCAGGGCTGGGTGGAGCTCTGAGCCAGGCAGGGGGCCAGGGTGGAGCTCTGAGCCAGGCAGGGGGTCAGGGCTGGGTGGAGCTCTGAGCCAGGCAGGGGGCCAGGGTGGAGCTCTGAGCCAGGCAGGGGGCCAGGGCTGGGTGGAGCTCTGAGCCAGGCAGGGGGTCAGGGTGGAGCTCTGAGCCAGGCAGGGGACAGGCGAGGGGCCTGACTCCTCGCTCAACGCCATCGGTATTGAGGGCGCCTTTCCTTCAGTGACAGGAAACAGCTTTTCCCCTCCTCCAGCAGGGATATAAAAGGCCTCAAACTGGGTCTGATAGGAAACAGAGTTTCTGGCTTCTCTGCGATGTGCCGTATCTGACACACTTCAGAGGAAACCTTTGATTGGTTTGGTGTGTGTGGCTGTGCCAGGGATCGAAGTGTGTGTGTGTGTGTGTGTGGATAACAGCAGTGTGCGAGTTTTGGGCATCATCCTTGAACAAAGATGAAAGGATCCATGAAATCCTTCCTTCGCTCTCCTGACGAAATCTCAAGTAAGGAAAGCCTCACACGTCATCAACACGAACTGGAGCGTCAGAAAACGGCCGCAAAACGTTGAATCGGTCTCCTCCAATCAGAGGCAGACGAACTGCGAGCCGTGTCACTGCGACACTGACGACGCAGGAACAGGTGTTGGAGGAGAGGGGGGGTCCTCTCCTGCCGCCCCAGCCTGCCTCCGCCTCTCCTGCCGCCCCAGCCTGCCTCCTTCTCTCCTGCCGCCCCAGCCTGCCTCCGCCTCTCCTGCCGCCCCAGCCTGCCTCCGCCCCGCCTGCCGCCCCAGCCTGCCTCCGCCTCTCCTGCCGCCCCAGCCTGCCTCCGCCCCGCCTGCCGCCCCAGCCTGCCTCCGCCTCTCCTGCCGCCCCAGCCTGCCTCCGCCTCTCCTGCCGCCCCAGCCTGCCTCCGCCTCTCCTGCCGCCCCAGCCTGCCTCCGCCTCTGCTGCCGCCCCAGCCTGCCTCCACCTCTCCTGCCGCCCCAGCCTGCCTCCGCCCCGCCTTCCGCCCCAGCCTGCCTCCGCCTCTCCTGCCGCCCCAGCCTGCCTCCGCCTCTCCTGCCGCCCCAGCCTGCCTCCGCCTCTCCTGCCGCCCCAGCCTGCCTCCGCCTCTCCTGCCGCCCCAGCCTGCCTCCGCCTCTCCTGCCGCCCCAGCCTGCCTCCACCTCTCCTGCCGCCCCAGCCTGCCTCCTTCTCTCCTGCCGCCCCAGCCTGCCTCCGCCTCTCCTGCCGCCCCAGCCTGCCTCCACCTCTCCTGCCGCCCCAGCCTGCCTCCGCCCCGCCTGCCGCCCCAGCCTGCCTCCGCCTCTGCTGCCGCCCCAGCCTGCCTCCGCCTCTCCTGCCGCCCCAGCCTGCCTCCACCCCTCCTGCCGCCCCAGCCTGCCTCCACCTCTCCTGCCGCCCCAGCCTGCCTCCGCCCCTCCTCCGGGGATCAGAGGAGGATTGCTGGGCTGCTGGGGAGCGTGATGGACAGACCAGAGGCCCGGCCCGAAAAGGTCAGAGACTTTGGCGAGCGGGAGAGGAAGGCAAGCTCCACTCAGCACCTAATTAAATGTCAGAGTCAGGCGGAGAGGAAGGGGAGGGGTGGTGAGGTGGAGAGGGAGGGGAGGGGGGTGAGGTGGAGAGGGAGAGAGGGGGGTGAGGTGGAGAGGGAGAGAGGGGGTTGAGGTGGAGAGGGAGAGAGGGGGGTGGACAGAAAACGAGAGGTGGTGTGGGGAGAGGTGCAGATGGAGAAAGGGAAAAAAGAGAAATGAGAAATGGGGGGGGGGGTGACGGAGGGAGAGAGAGAGAGGGAATGAAGGAGAGGTTGAGAGTGGGGCGAGGGAGAGAGGTGGAGAGGGGTGGAGGTGTGGGGCATGGTTGACAGGGGAAAGAGAACGAGGAGAGACAGGGTGAGAGAGGGAGAGAGGGAGAAGACAGACGGAGAGAGAGAGAGGTGGGGTGCTGGATGGGCAGAGACCCAGTGGTAAATGTCATGTTCCACAAGACTTGTCTTTTAAATGGCATCTGATTGGTCGGTGTGGAGGGCCCACTATAATCCTGTTGAAGAGCTTGACAGTTTGTCAACTTCAGGAAATGTTAATCCAATCCCTTGTTGAGGTGTATAGATCAGTTCCACATGCACCCGCGATGTGGCTGCCAGTCTTGGGTATGTGTCCTGGATTGGTGTGTATTTATAGTTTGCGTGTTTCTGTGTTTGCGTTTTATGTGAGGATACATTATGTTTGTGTGTGTGTGTGTGTGTGTGTGTGTGGAGACAAGGTCCCTTTCTGTCCCATGGGATGATATTGGAAGTCTCTCCTCCTCAAAAAGATGCTGAATAATTCACGGTGTTCCACTTTTTGGCCATTAGGTTGACACAACTGAAACTCTCTAGCAGAAGTGTCTGACAGCTCTTTGTCACACACACACACACACACACACACACACACACACACACTCCAACACACACGCACCACCAGACTCAGACACACATGTATTTTTATGCATGCATTTTTTAAGTCTTACCGATTCATAATTTGATAGCGCCACACGTCTCTTCATCTCTCCTCCTCTCTTCCTTCTCTTCCTCTTCTCACATCACGTCCCTCTCACCTTTTTGTCCCTTCCGCCACCCTGTCCTGTCCTGTTCCGTCCTGTCTGGACATGATGTGCAGTATCGGAACACTACAGACATGACTACCCACCTTTTGGGTTGCTGAACCCACCCTCTCCCTTCCTCTCCCCCGCCTCCCTCCGCTTCCCTGTCTGCACTTCCCTCCTCCCTCCCCTCATCCCCCTGCTCCTCCCTCCTCTCTCCCTTCTCCCTCTCGCTCTCCTCTCTCCCTCCCCCCTCATCCCCCGCTCCTCCCTCCTCTCTCCCTCCCCCCTCCCTCCTTCCCCTCCTCCTTCCCCCCTCATCCCTCCCTCCCTCTCTCCCTCCCTCCCTCCCTCCCTCCCTCCCTCCCTCCCTCCCTCCCCCCTTCCTCTCAAAGATCAGTCAATGTTTGGAACTGACACGGATTCCCGACAAATCCAACGTGTCATTTCCTGGAGAGCCAACCTGAAATATTGAGTTCTGTTTCAAATTGTAAAGTCCGTGGCTCAGGACGCAATCAGAGATATTCATGGGATAATTCATGATCCACCATGAATGTTTCAGTCACAGGGAGGGGAGGAAATTAAAATGAATTAAAGTTAATCAAACTCCAGGAGGAGGGGGCTATTTCGGGGCTTTTCGTTCTGCGTGATGAGTAGTTCATTTCTACTTTCCAGAAGGTTCCGGATGAGACCATCAAGGAGGACATAAGACTTGATGTGGTTAGCAGTTGATTAGGTCGTTTTTTTTTTTTTTTTGCCTTCTTTAATGACCAGTGAGTCCAGAGAATCTTTCTGCTGTCAGTTGTGGAACTTTCTTCAGTAACATGGAACAGCGGCTCGCTTTATTTCTTGGTTTGTTTCGTTTTTTCCCGCTCTGTCCGTGAGCTCTCCCCCCCCACCCCCCACCCCCCCGTCCTGTCAGCCGTCCTTCATTGTGTCTCCTCTCTCTCCTCCTCTGTTCCATTCCTCCTCTCCTGGCTCTAATGATCCAACTGTGGATCGCTTCTCTCTCTCTCTCTCTCCCTCACTCTCTCTCTCCTTTTCTCTCTCTTTCTCACTCCCTCCAC
>CM059306.1:10530000-10540000 GCA_030340665.1 Neosalanx taihuensis
TTCTTCACCCTCTTTATCTCTTCTCTCCATCTCTCCATCTCTCCATCTCTCTCTCTCTCTCTCTCTCTCTCTCTCTCTCTCTCTCTTTCTCTCTCTCTCTCTCTCTCTCTCTCTCTCTCTCTCTCTCTACCAGAACGGTCAAAAACAGCTTCCGCTCTTCCTCTATCTACCTCTCCATCTGTGTTTCTCTCCTGCTCCTCTATTCTAAAGGAACTCTCTCTCTCTCTCTCTCTCCCTCTCCCTCCTTTCCTACCTACAACCCTGGCCTGCAGACAAGGACCTTTCATTCAATTGAGTATCGATCGGCTTCTCTGTGAGATCACTGACCTTGTTGCAACAATGCCAATATGGTCGGGAGGATGGATTTGGAGAGAGAAAGACTGTGTCATGATCAGTAATGTACAGCTGCACCGGAGCGTGAGACTGCGACAGCGCCTTTGCCTGGGGGCCTCCCTGTGTCCTGCTGAAGCCGAACAAACATGGCCGACTGGAGGAGGTGACGTTCACACAGGAACAGAACACACCTCCAGAGCGCTGGGCGGAGCCACAGAGGTCCTCGTTAGTCTAATGTGATTGGCTCGTTATGGATGGACGTCTGAGAGCGCCGCCTGCTTCCGTCTCTGCTCTGTCTGTCTCTCTCTCTCTCTCTTTGTCTCTGTCTCTCTCTTTCCTCTCTGTCTCTCTCTCTCTCTCTCTGTCTCTGTCTCTCTCTTTCCTCTCTGTCTCTCCTCTCTCTGTCTCTCTCGCTTTCTCTTTCTCCTCTCTCCTCTCCACTCTGCTCTGAAGCACAGACTGTTAAAATCTGAATAATGGACAACATTGCATCTCCACAAAAGCCCGACTCCAAGCAGCTATAGTGCTCTCAGTATACACACACACACACACACACACACACACACACACACAGACACAGACGCACACTTTCATACCAACTCACACAATGCATCGACATGAATGCACACTTTGGTACCAGCAGGCACACACAAATGCACATCTAAATGCACACTTTGACGCCAACGCGCGCATACACACACACACACACACACACACACACACATACACACCCTGCACACAGAGCAACAGCCACCCTGATGAACGCTCTTTTGACAGATGGGGAGAACCTGTTCTGCTTACACTGTGACAAGCTCAGGACACTTTCCTTGCTGCTAATTCCCTCTGTTCTGATCTTCACACTGTCATCTCCCCCTCTCCTGCCCTCCTTCCTGTTTCTCCACCTCCCTCCTCTCTCCATCTGTGTTCAGGCTTCCCCTCTTCACCTCCTCGCCTTCCCTCCTCACATCTCCTGTATCTGTTTACCTCACGCTTCGTTCATCTTTCGTCCCTCCGCTCCTCTAACTCGGGGGTTTTCAACCCTGGTCCTATAGGGAGCCGCTGCCCCTAACGTTTTAGATGTTTCCCTGCTCCAGCACACCCCCTCCCTCTTTCCTCTCCCCTTCCCTCGTTCCTCTCCCCCTCCCTCGTTCCTCTCCCCCTCCCCCATTCCTCTCTCGTTTCAGGTTCCTGTCACCGTGGCGATACTCTCGGGGTGCTAATGTAGGAAGCTGTTAGCAGACATGCCACCGTGAATTATTCCTTTCAGCGGCTCCTCTTTTCTCCGGGTGAGATATCCCAGGATCGTACATCACTGTGCCCGGCACTGCCTCAGAAGGAGCTTCTCCTCTGGATATGGATGTCACGAGCTGTGCTAATTGAGCGTGTTTTCTATAAACACACTGGCGGGCTGAGAAACTAGAGGAACACATACTTTATCAGCTGTTTGGGAAAAGACTCTTTCTTTCCTGTTATCTCTCTCTCTCCCTCGCTCGCTCTCTCTCTCCCCCGCTCTTTCTCTCTCTTGCTCTCTCTTTCTCTCCCTCTGTCTCTCTCTCCCTCGCTCTCTCTCTCCCTTGCTTTCACCCTCTCTTCCTTGCTCTCTTTCTCTCCCTCTGTCTCTCTCTCCCTCGCTCTCTCTCCCCCGCTCTTTCTCTCTCTTGCTCTCTTTCTCTCCCTCTGTCTCTCTCTCCCTCGCTCTCTCTCTCCCTTGCTTTCACCCTCTCTTCCTTGCTCTCTTTCTCTCCCTCTGTCTCTCTCTCCCTCGCTCTCTCTCCCCCGCTCTTTCTCTCTCTTGCTCTCTCTCTCCCTCCACTCTGTCTCCCTCACACTTTCTCTCTCTTGCTCGTCTCCTTGTCCTCCAAAAGCCTAGAAAGAGAAGGCGGGGTTTTCCTGAGCCTCCTTTCTCTCCACACCAGCCAGCCTCAGAGACCTCCCTCCACCCTGGGGTCAGGCCGAGAGACAGAGACAGGGATAGAAAGAGAGAGAAACACATTCTTTTATTCATGCTGTGTCTTCATCCAAATGGAGTCTTGTGGAGGAGTCGCATTAGGACAGCTGGCTGGAGGAGAGACACGCTTCCTGCATGGAAATGAGCGAGCGAGGGAGGTGTCACATTAACTGGAGGAGGGAGAGAGGGAGAGGGAGGGAGAGAGCGAGAGGGAGGAAGAGAGAGGTGAGAGAGAAAGAGAGCGTGAGGAGAGAGACAGCGAGAGTTTGTTTGCCGTTTGTGTTGACCGTGTGTGTGTGTGTGTGTGTGTGTGTGCAGTCCACCCTGTCCACACCCCCAAACCCCAAAGCTGACACACACAGATCCTTCATGGATCTCTGCCAAACCCCCTGACAGATGAGGGGGGGGGGTGGAGGCAGGCCCCGCCCTCATGCACACCTGTTCCTCACTCTGAAGGTCCTTCAGTCATGTGACCTTTCCCTGGAATGTCCCCTCCCCCCTTCCCCCCTCCATGTCTGCTTCCAGCCCAGCCCTGTTCTGGAGTTACCTCCTTTGACGTTCTTTTAATCATGTACGGACGTGAGTCGCTTATTATTTAAAGTCTATATTCTAAAGTTCCAAAAGTCTAAAGTTTATTTTAAGGCCATTGGAATTTGCCAATCCAAACATCAGTTTAAGACGAGGAGATTTAGTTTAGGACACAGACAGGAGGCATGTCTCCAGGAGCGGGGGCGGGGGGAGGGGGGGCGGGGGGGGTGCTTTCCTGAGGATTAGAGAACCATCTCGCAGTGATGCATCCTGGGTGTTTGCAGTAAGCCACACATGTGTATGAATGCATTACCTGCTGGGCTATTAGCCTGGTGTCAGAGAAGCTGATTGAGAAGGGAGTTCATTTGAGAGGGAAATACAATGAATGCAATGACTGTCTTAATCTAGGCTCCAAATGGACAAGTTAAAGCCTTTGTGTGTGTGTGTGTGTGTGTGTGTGTGTGTGTGCACATGTGTGAGAGTGTGCACAAGTGTGTGTGTGTGTATGTGTGGTTACGTGTGACATGCTCAGGTGTCTGTGAGCATGTATCCGTGTGTGTGTGTGTGTGTGTGTGTGTGTGTAAACGAACCTTATCCATTCAGAGAAAGGAGAACTTTATTTCGTCATCTTAATCTCGGTGGAAGTTTGTTAATTAACCTCACTGTCAAGCCTCCAGACAGGTCTCCGCCTCCTTCCCTCCCGCCTCACTTCCTGTCCGGAGCTTTGTTACCACGGCAATGTGTGGCAGACAGTTAGCCAGTCTCCATCCCAACATTCTACATTCCCATGCGAATGGGAAGAAGTTGTGTAATATGTAAGATTAAGATCATGTGTACTCTTTAATGATGTTTATAGCAAGATTCTGCTGCCCTCCATCTTTCTGCAGGCGTGGATGACTTCTTTGGCATCGTGAAAGTGTGAGAGAGACAGAAAGAGAAAAGATCTTCTGTCAGGATGGAGACTGGCTGGGCCCTGTCCATGGTGCTGGACTAATCACCAGGCCCTGTCCATGGTGCTGGACTAATTACCAGGCCCTGTCCATGGTGCTGGACTGATCACCAGACACTGGGCCCTGTCCATGGTGCTGGACTAAATCACCAGACACTGGGCCCTGTCCATGGTGCTGGACTAAATCACCAGACACTGGGCCCTGTCCATGGTGCTGGACTGATCACCAGACACTGGGCCCTGTCCATGGTGCTGGACTGATCACCAGACACTGGGCCCTGTCCATGGTGCTGGACTAAATCACCAGACACTGGGCCCTGTCCATGGTGCTGGACTAAATCACCAGACACTGGGCCCTGTCCATGGTGCTGGACTAAATCACCAGACACTGGGCCCTGTCCATGGTGTTGTTCAAAATCCTCACAAAACTCCAGTATCGTACAAAACCCAACTAACATTTCTTTAAATAAATAATCAGTTACGAAAGCCATTTAGCAATTCAGTTTTTTATTAATGTTGTCAGGGATGAGAGATTAGATTATTTATAGTAAATAGTTTGAATCTGTTTCCACTCAAGTTTTTACTCAAGCGCTTACCGGAGTTAACAGTATACACAGATTGTATGAATATAAATAATCGAAATACCTGTGGATGATACAGCCACTCCATTCACTCTTCAGCTGAGAAATAGTTTGGGAAAGTTTCTCTCCTGCCTGAGAGACAATGAAGAAACATCGAGTTAATCACCATGTGAAAAACAAGATGGCTCTCCTGAAAGCTCTTATTTAGTCTGTGCCCACAGTGACGTTTGAATATTTCATTACAGGGAATGATAAAGCTAAGTACTGCATCCTCTTCAAAGGGAATAGAACAAGTGAAAAATGCGAACCATTTTCTTCCTGGCCTGATGTTATAATATCTTTTTAAAATTTTCTCCTCACTTTCTCCAACTGAGGAATCTTGTTGGAGTACGTATTTATATAAATAAGAATTCCACTGTTCTATGTTGTTGTGCCACAAACCCTCGAAGTGAGACTTTCCCTCTGTGACTCTGCATGCACAATGGTGCCCTCTGCTTCAAGTCCTCCCGTCAGTAAAGCCTCCATAGTTTAGAGGGCGAGGTGTGGATGCCAGCGTGTTTGATGTCGACGTGATCAAACGCTTTCTGGTTGTCGTGTTGAACACACGCACAAACGGTGTGTGAACACACACACACACACACACTGGGTCAGGTGTGTGCCTGCTGTTAAGCTCAAAGAGATACGGGCATGCGGCAAAGAGGGGAGTAGAAATCGATGTCGCCCCCAAACACGCCCTAACACACACCCTCCAGTCCCAGCATGCCATGGTTAGACACGGCAAATGAATCTGCTGCTCCTCTCTCCACCCCACCTGTCTCATATTACGCAGGACAAACGCCTTGACAACCCCCAGCTAATAGATAACGCAGCGGACTGTGGCTGGAGTGTGTGTGTGTGTGTGTGCGCATGCACGCCTGCATGCATGTGGTTCTGTCCTGTGTACGAGTGTGTCTGTGTGTGCGTGGACAGGTGTGTGCGTATATGCCTGTGTGTGTCTGTCTGTGTGTTTTTGTGTAAAAGCAAGGGTTAAAGCGATGAAAAGAGGTGTGTAAATGTGGTGAGTAAAAGTGTGTAAAAGTGTTATGTAAAGGTGGTGTGTGAAGGTGATGTGTAAAGGTAGTGTGTGAAGGTGGTGTGTGAAGGTTGTGTGTAAATGTGGTGTGTAAAGTTAGTGTGTAAAGGTGGTGTGTAAAGAACTTGTGTAAAGGTTGTGTGTAAAAGTGGTGTGTAAAGGTAGTGTGTGAAGATGGTGTGTAAAGGTGGTGTGTGAAGTTAGTGTCTAAAGGTGGTGTGTGAAGGTGGCGTGTAAAGTTAGTGTGTAAAGGTGTTGTGTAAAGTTAGTGTGTAAAGTTGGTGTGTAAAGGTGGTGTGTAAAGGTGGTGTGTAAAGGTAGTGTGTAAAGGTGGTGTGTAAAGTTAGTGTGTAAAGGTAGTGTGTGAAGGTAGTGTGTAAAGGTAGTGTGTGAAGGTGGTGTGTAATAATGGTGTGTAAAGGTGGTGTGTAAAGGTAGTGTGTGAAGGTGGTGTGTAAAGAAGTTGTGTAAAGGTTGTGTGTAAAAGTGGTGTGTAAAGGTAGTGTGTGAAGATGGTGTGTAAAGGTGGTGTGTGAAGTTAGTGTGTAAGGGTGGTGTGTGAAGGTGGCGTGTAAAGTTAGTGTGTAAAGGTGTTGTGTAAAGTTAGTGTGTAAAGGTGGTGTGTAAAGTTAGTGTGTAAAGGTGGTGTGTAAAGGTAGTGTGTAAAGGTGGTGTGTAAAGTTAGTGTGTAAAGGTAGTGTGTGAAGGTAGTGTGTAAAGGTAGTGTGTGAAGGTGGTGTGTAAAGGTAGTGTGTGAAGGTGGTGTGTAATAATGGTGTGTAAAGGTGGTGTGTAAAGGTAGTGTGTGAAGGTGGTGTGTAAAGAAGTTGTGTAAAGGTATCCAAGGACGACTGAAAAACACCATGAGAAAGATCTAGAAGAGAAGGATCCAAACAGGAAGTGAAAGAAATGAAAGAAAGAGATTCCAAGCACGATCACTCCCTCGTACTCCCAGAACAGGACTGAGTTTGTGTGTTAGTCTGGTGGCATTTGTGAGTGTGTATGTGTGTGTTTAAGTGTGTGTGCTGTAGGACAGATAAGAGGTTAGATGCTAATGTCTGCTGAATGTTGGGTTGCACACCAGGAAATGATTAATGTGTCTCTGTTCCCCAACACTGACCCACCAGGGCACTCCGGGCCAGAGGAGGAATACAATTCATGTAGGAGAGAAATCAAGTGTTTCTGTGTGTTCTGTGAGTCTGTATATGTGTGCGTAAATGTTTGTGTGCGTATGTGTGTGTACGTTTGTGTATTTGTGTGTAAATGTGTGTGTGTTGACAGTGTCTCTGAACCTTCCGCCAGCGGTCAGCCGAGCACTGCTAGTTCACCTCCGAGTCGTACCATCCCAGAATGCTCTGGGGAGGAAGTTAAACCAGCTGTGTGGTTTCACCACGCACAGCTCCGGTGACACAGACGCCACCATCACTCACACAGGAAGGCAGGGAGAGAGGGAGATGGAGGGAGAGAGAGAGAAATACAGAGTCAGAAAGCAAGAGCCACACGGGGGGGGGGGGAGGTCAGGGTTAGAGAGATGAGAGAAAGATGTCAGAGACAGACAGATACATAGACAGATGCATGAACACATCAGACACACAGTAGATGCCAGAGAGAAAGATATAAGAGAGGAGGAGGGGGGGGGGGGAGAGGAGAGGGAGAGGAGAGCAGATGCTGAACCCCACATCCAAACATAAAGACTGTCTTCTTCACAAGAAGATAAGGCCCCCAGTGACAAACACATTATTCTGTTTGCAGTGTTCCACTCTCTTTCAGGACACACTAACACATCCATCTTCTCCACAAGGCCAACACCACCTAGTAAGCTTTTCTGCTGCATGTCCTCCACAGGAGAGAGAAAACAGAGGGGGGGTGGGGAGGAAAGGAAGCAGGGAGATGGAAGGGGGTTAGAGAGAGAGAGAGAGAGAGAGAGAGAGAGAGAGAGAGAGAGAGAGAGAGAGAGAGAGAGAGAGAGAGAGAGAGAGAGAGAGAGAGAGAGAGAGAGAGAGAGAGAGAGAGAGAGAGAGAGTGGGGGAATCTGACAGAGTGCCAGGCAGGTTGGGTGGTGCTGGAGGGAGGTGTGTGTGTGGGGGGGGGGGGGTCTAGTGTTAAAAGGTTAATCAAGTCTTCTATTAGCATGATGATTATTCTAGAATGTCACTTGTGACTGGCAGGGCTTCTGTTACACTTGAAGGAACAGTGTTCGCTCGAGCCGAACGACTAACTGAAGCCGATTGGCTGTCCACACCTATCCAACCGGTTCATATTCGATTACATGACAGACTTTGAATAACGCCAGGCACTTAATATCCCTGTGCGCTTTCAGAAATATCCGGTGTAGACGGCGAGGAATTCTGTTTCGCGTTGACAGTAAGGGGTGATTAGTAGTAATTTAATCACAACTGGCTTTGAGAAAAGGTCCGCAATCAAATTCTACGGATATGTAACGGGAAAATCAGCTGTGTTAACGTGGCTACAGCTGGGGTTTTTTTTTTTTTTTTTAAAGAAACGATTGTTATTCCCATTACTTTCTAGAGACAGAAAAATAGATGCACTCTATATGTAAAACACACTGGCACGCTGCCACACACTGAAGTTCAGCATCTTTTCATGGAATCTACGGCGGCCCCTGAAAAAGCATTTTTTGCTGATCGATTCTTTTTATTCTTTTCTTAGTCATGCATATCTTACAGCAGGGAGAGCAGGAATCCAATTTCCTGGTAATCCAACCTAGCGTACACACACGCACATTTAACACGCCTGCAGAGATATACAAATGTGCTCTTGGACGCGCACACGCCATACACAAGAACACAAGTGCACAAGTACACACACTCCATATTCTTGCGAGAAGTGCTAGAACTCTTAGTTTAAATATATTTGAGATATTCTTCATTTTTTAGCGTTGGTCTGAAAAACACCAGTATGTTATATAATTGTTCCTCCTCCTCACTTCATTGTATGGAAAAAACACACAATCTAATGGGTCACTTCGCATATCCTGATGGGTGTGTGTGTGTGTGTGATTGCCTTTGCATGCGGGCATGTCAGCAAGTGCTCGTGTGTGTATTTGTACGTGCACATGTGTGTTAGCATGTGTGTGTGAACATGCAGAGTTGAAAGGATGAGAGGCCTTTTGAACTGGTGAATCTAATCAGAGCAGATGAGATGTGGAGTAGATGTGATTATCAGTTATCTCAGCGGTGATCACCTCTCCTCCTCTGTCTCCCTGACAGCCCTCCTTCATCCACCACAGAACCCAGGTGACAGGAAGAGCTCTGGAAACAGAGAACCTCCCTGATCTCTGGAGTCAAGAGGCTCTCTGAGAGTCCCCTATTCCTACTGGTCTTTCAGTCTCTCTCTCTCTGTCTCTCTCTCCCTTTCTCTCTGTCTCTCTCTCTCACTCTCCCTCTGTCTCTCTCTCTCTCCCTTTCTCTCTGTCTCTCTCTCTCACTCTCCCTCTGTCTCTCTCTCTCTCCCTTTCTCTCTGTCTCTCTCTCTGTCTCTCTGTCTCTCTCTCTGTCTCTCTCTGTCTCTCTCTGTCTCTCTCTGTCTCTCTCTGTCTCACTCTCTCTCTCTGTCTCTCTCTCCCTTTCTCTCTGTCTCTCTCTCTCACTCTCCCTCTGTCTCTCTCTCTCTCCCTTTCTCTCTGTCTCTCTCTCTCACTCTCCCTCTGTCTCTCTCTCTCTCCCTTTCTCTCTGTCTCTCTCTCTGTCTCTCTGTCTCTCTCTCTGTCTCTCTCTGTCTCTCTCTCTCTCTCTCTGTCTCTCTCTCTCTCACTCTCCCTCTCTGTCATTCTCTCCCTCATTCTCTATCTTCTGCTCTGTGATTCGATAGGACCCAGTTCATTGATTTCCTGTGCTCTACATTGGTGGCACTCAATCCAGCAAGCCGTCAGCTACACTGTAGCATGTCGATACGAATCCTCACGACACCCACACGCATGTACACACACACACACACACACACACACATACACACACACACACACACACACACACAGCAAACACTCGCCTGATAAGCCTAATACCCGGGACAGTCCATGTCTGTGTGTGTGTGCGTGTTTGTGTTTAGACAGTGGTAGAAAGCCAGTGAGCGATGGTGTATCCCTGCTGATGTACACAGGTCCAGCTGTTTGTCTCTCCCTCCACGCTGCTGGCTGTCTAAACACACCACAACACTGATCCTGCTGTGGATCTACACACACTGTCTGTGGACACCTGGGAAGCCTGTCCACACTGGAGCGATGGAGAGGAGGAGAGGAGAGGAGAGGAGAAGGAAGGAAGAGGAGAAGGAAGGAAGGAAGGAAGGAAGGAAGGAAGAGAAGGGGAAAAGGAAGGAAGGAAGGAAGGAAGGAAGGAGGAAAAGGAAGGAAGGAAGACGAGAAAGAATGTAAGGAAGGAAGAAAGAAGAAAGAGGAGGAGAGAAGGTGGCAGGGGAAGAGTGGAGCAGGATTGTGGATGTTCCTCACGTCAGTGTTTGTCAGCAGGAAAAGCAGCTGGGATGTTCCTGTCCTTGGGAAGGCTTATCGGGTATTACCAGCGTTCCTCTTCTTTGTACCTGCCCAGTGGCTCATGGGAATACGGAGGTCTGCC
>CM059306.1:10545000-10552500 GCA_030340665.1 Neosalanx taihuensis
AGGGCCTGCTGGAGGGGGTCAGGCTCATCTGCATGGCTGGCTAGCAGGCCCAGAGGACGGGGAGAGGGGAGAGGGGAGGGGGGAGGCTGGGCGGGAGCTCTGGTATGGGCCGGTCTGATATATTCTTTATTTCACCTTCTTCTCATGGTGAGAAAGGCGTGCACCGGTTCGAGTTTAGAAAGCGTGTTCTTGGCGTCGGGAGAAAGGTAGCGAGGGATGTTTTCATTTGAAAACGTGAGTCCAGAGACTTCCTGCTGGAAGAAGACTGAAGCGATCGTCTGTAACGCCTGTATTGACTGTTCGTGATCTGTTGATGTTTGTGTCGGGATCGGAGGAGTTTTTTTTTTGCTATTTTCATACGTAAGCACACACTGTGTGCTTTTCTCCTCTCCCCTGACCTGCACTCGCGGTAATCTCCTTCTCTCTCTCTCTCTCTCTCTCTCTCTCTCTCTCTCTCTCTCTCTCTCTCTCTCTCTCTCTCTCTCTCTCTCTCTCTCTCTCTTTTCCTTCCACTCATTCTCTCTCTTGCTCTCTCGTTCTCTCTCGATATATATTTATATACCTTCCTGCCACTCACTCTCTCTCTCTCTCTCTCTCTCTCTCCCTCTCTCCCTCTCTCCCTCTCTCCCTCTCTCGCTCTCTGTGTGTGCTGCTGCTTTCTCTCCCTAATTGGAGGGACCACCTGCTGCCTTCTTCCTGGAGCGTGGAGCGAGGGACTCCTGGAAGCCTGAGAGGAGCAGTGCCAGGGAGGGGGGCTGGGAGCCTGGCCACCAGACCTGAGGGAGGGGGGGATGGAGGGAGGCAGGAGGAAGAGCAGGAGAGGCGAGGGAGAGGAGGGAGGCACTGAGAGAGAGAAGAGGGAAAGAGTGGAGGAGATGGGGAGGGAGAGAAAGACAGGGGGGAGGCAGGGAGATGGAGAGATCGTCGAAAAAAAAGTTCCCAGCCAAATCATGTACACAGCAGCGTTCAGGATATAGACATGCACTGGAAAACACAGAAACAACACAAACACACACACACACACACACACATGCGCTCTGTCTTGGCGGGCGTCGAGGGGGCGAGAAAGAGGACCACATAAATCAGGGGCCCCCGCACGGCCGGCGGCGGCTCGCGCTGAAGAAGCGGCGAGCCTCAGAGCCAAACGCCATCCATCTCTGTTACCCTCCAGCCAGGAACAGGACCAGGCCAACCCCCCACGCCCCTCACCCCCCCAGCGCAGGGCCTGGACACAGCCTCAGGAGCCACTAACAACCCTGCTGAGGTGCTGGGGATCTGGCCTGGATGGATTAGTGAGGGGCGGAGCACCTGGGAACCAGCCAGAGGCCAGGTCTCATGGGAGAGGAAGAGGAAGCTGGAGGGAGGAGCTGGACTGGAGCAGAACTGGGGCAAGGAGGTGAAGTGAGAGCAGACTTTATACCGTCCGCTTTTTTGTTCGTTATTGTTAGTTTTGGATTTTGTTTAAAACAAACGACTCATTTTACCTTGTCATAGGTAAAATGGACATACAGTGAATCTCACAGTCTGTTAAAATCTCTTAATGATGTCAATCTCACGTTTAGAAACAGTTTCGGTAATTTGATCGGTTTCAGAAAAGCTACATTTGTAATGTCACAAATGCAAACCCACCTTTTTTTGAGAGAGAGGGGGGAGAGGGAGAGAGAGCGAGAGAGACACATAGACAGAGAGAGAGAGAGAGAGAGAGAGGGGGGGAGAGGGAGAGAGAGTGAGAGAGACACATAGAGACAAACAGAGAGAGAGAGAGAGAGAGAGGGGGGGGGGGGGAGTAACGAGACAGAGACAGACAAGCGGAGAGGGAACATCGTAAGCAGCCTCCCCCCTCTGCCTCCCCCTTCTGCCTCCCCCCTCGTCTCTCCCTGGCTGACTGTCTCCATCACCAGGGAGAGGCTGGATATCGTCCTTGCTTCCCTCTAATTTATGACGGAGCGTGAGTGATGTAATCTACACCCCAAACAAGACGCACAGCCTAAATCACAGCAGCCTGTCTCAGCCTATTAACTGTAAATCATCTGGGTGGCTTGTGGAGGTCTGTGGGTTTGTTTGTGTGTGTATCTGTGCGTGTGTATGTGTGTGTGTGTGCAGGCAGTTTGTTTGCGTGTTTATGCGCAGGTATTTGTGTTTGCGTGTACGTGTGCAGACACACACCCCAACACACACCCCAACACACGTATGTGCAGAGGCACACATGCACTACCTGTGCCTGCACGGTTACACGTGGAGATATGAAAATTGGTTTCGTCTGTCTTCTCCAGTTTGGAAACGTTCTCCCGTTCCCAAGGTGACAGATGGTTCATTAGAAAATCACAAGTTCTGTCCCATCTTTCAGCTTTGGAAATGAAAGCGTCTAAATTTAGTTGCGTGCAATAGAGTGAGAATCTGGTTTGATGGCAGTCTGAGATCAAACAAACATTATCCAGTGTAAAAGAAAGGGAATATTATGGTCTGTTTTTGCTGCTTTGATGCCGGCGTCTCATCGCTGCACAGGCATGGAGAGCTTGGTTTCCATGGTAGCAGTTTGACTGATGGGAACCCCGAAAGCGTTGGGGGGGGGGGGGGGTAGTCATCGCCAACTTAATCAGAACAATATCTGGCTCACTATGAAAGGGCATTATGGAACAACATGAACACCCCCCCCCCCCCCCCCCCTCTTATTTCAAGTCTTTGGATCAGACAAGGCCAGCCCCCCTGGGAGTTAAGTCTGTATGGAGGAGCCAGCCAGCTTAAGCAGGAGGTGCAGAGATACACAGACAGATGTTCTAAATATACCTTCTACACAAATATCTAGCGATGCTTTAGCCTTCTGGTAAAAGGAGTTTCATTACCCACAATCCACAAAGGAGGACTAGCATTCGTCTGAAAATCTGAAAGCGCAACAAAACACTGTCATGATCATTACGAATCCTTTCAACTGTCCGTCTCTGATTTCAACCAGATTTCATAAGTTCATTTGGCCCTCAGAAGCCTCTCTTATTGTGAAGAGGGAAATTAGAAAGATTTCAGGCTCATTGTTACAATCCCCTCCCTCCATTCTCTCCGAGTCTGTGTTATCTCTGTCTCGAAAAACGCATAATTGTATATTTTTTTTCCAAATGTCCCTTCTAAAAAGGTGGAATGTATTCAAATTTATGGATTGTGTTCTATTTTTAGAGAACTGGAAACTGTCCTATTAATATTGCAAAGAAAAAATATCTCTGTGGATTTTTTTCAGTCAATTGTTTAACGAAGAGAAATAATCAAAGCCTGCCAGAGAAAGCGGATGTGTTTAACCCAAACAAAGACACAGAAACTTTGCTTTGAGACCAACAAGCTTCCTGTCTAATTCCTTTTTAATTCTCGCCTCGCCTCAAGTTCAGTTACATCCCTGTTGACTACAGCCATCCAAAGCGTTTTCACAAAGATCCCAATCACGTTCAAAGATAACTTTATCTCACAAAGGCTCCTGAACCCAAAATAGATTTGTTTGGCTCCAAAACATGAAAAAACAATACAAGATTTACTTTTTTTCATCAACTTTTTAAAGTGTTAACCTCTGAGGTGTTTCGAAGAGAGCTGAGCTTTACCTTGTGTTGAGGCTGTATCATTCCTGTGTGTTTGGTCTTTAGGTAACACTACTTTAGACAGACACAGACAGACATTTTGGAGTAATACAGCTGGTTTGGAGTAACCTTGACTGTAATTAGCTTCCCTTCTAAGGATAAAACATTGCCTTTAGTTTGTGATTCCGTTGACATCAAGGCTCCTTGGGCAGGGCTTGTATTCTAAGAGTAACACCTGGAGGAAAACATGAGGTTCTTTCTTATTTATTAGCTGCTGTGATGAGACTTTAGCTGCAGGAAGTCTTTAGATGAAACCACAGTGTTGCTATACATCAGTGTTAGTGTGTTTCTGTGTGGGTGAGGGAGCTAGCAAGAGTGCCTGCGTGTGTGTGCCTGTGTGTGTGTGCCTGTGTGTGTGTGTGTGTGTGTGTGTGTGCGTGCCTGTGTGTGTGCCTGTGTGTGTGTGTGTGTGTGTGTGTGTGTGTGTGCCTGTGTGTGCCTGTGTGTGCCTGTGTGTGCCTGTGTGTGCCTGTGTGTGTGTGCCTGTGTGTGTGTGCGTGTGTGTGTATGCGTGTGTGTGCCTGTGTGTGTGTGCCTGTGTGTGTGTGTGTGTGTGTGTGTGTGTGTGCCTGTGTGTGCCTGTGTGTGTCTGTGTGTGTGTGCCTGTGCATGTGTGTGTGTGTGTGTGTGTGTGTGCCTGCCTGTGTGTGTGCGCCTGTGTGTGTGCGCATGTGTGTGTGTGCCTGTGTGTGTGCCTGTGTGTGTGCCTGTGTGTGTGTGCCTGTGTGTGTGTGTGCCTGTGTGTGTGTGCCTGTGTGTGTGTGTGCCTGTGTGTGTGTGCCTGTGTGTGTGTGCCTGTGTGTGTGTGTGTGCCTGTGTGTGCCTGTGTGTGTGTCTGTGTGTGCCTGTGTGTGTGTCTGTGTGTGTGTGTGTGCCTGTGTGTGTGCCTGTGTGTGCCTGTGTGTGTGCCTGTGTGTGTGTCTGTGTGTGTGTGTCAGTCTGGGAGTGTGTGGAGGGGGCGAACATTAACCCCTGACACGCTGAATCTCAGGGACAAGTCCGGAGAGGCCAGAACAGCATTTGGATCTCCTGACCTCTGCAGCTCTCACTGTCACCAGAGACAGAGAGATAGAGAGACAAAGTGGGACAGAAAGAGAGAGAGAGAGGGATGAGGGAGAGAGAGAGATGGAGAGAGAGAGGTTGATAAAGTGACTCAGATGCTTATCTCCATCTGTCATCTCTCTGTGGGCAGTGGAACAGCTGAAAAGAGAGACAGACATGCAGGAGAGACAGACATGCAGGAGAGACAGACATGCAGGAGAGACAGACATGCAGGAGAGACAGACATGCAGGAGAGAGACAGACATGCAGGAGAGACAGACATGCAGGAGAGACAGACATGCAGGAGAGACAGACATGCAGGAGAGACAGACATGCAGGAGAGAGACAGACATGCAGGAGAGACAGACATGCAGGAGAGACAGACATGCAGGAGAGAGACAGACATGCAGGAGAGAGACAGACATGCAGGAGAGAGACAGACATGCAGGAGAGACAGACATGCAGGAGAGACAGACATGCAGGAGAGAGACAGACATGCAGGAGAGAGACAGACATGCAGGAGAGACAGACATGCAGGAGAGAGACAGACATGCAGGAGAGAGACAGACATGCAGGAGAGACAGACATGCAGGAGAGACAGACATGCAGGAGAGACAGACATGCAGGAGAGAGACAGACATGCAGGAGAGACAGACATGCAGGAGAGAGACAGACATGCAGGAGAGACAGACATGCAGGAGAGAGACAGACATGCAGGAGAGAGACAGACATGCAGGAGAGAGACAGACATGCAGGAGAGACACACACAAACTTCTAATGGTTGTACAGCTTTGTGTCTCCTACCTACTACTGTTGAGTGTTGCTGTGTGTGTTACTGTGTGTGTGTGTTACTGTGTGTGTGTGTTACTGTGTGTGTTATGTGTGTACATCATTTAAGCTATAATGGTAACCCCAGAGGTTTTGGAAAAGCTTGGCAGGTCCATGGGTTTTTGCCCAGTGGCATATCTATTGGATCGGCTTAGTGATGCATGACTCAGACTCTGGCAGCATGAACACGCTCCACTCCAAAGAAAATAACACCTTTAATTAGACTTGAAAAGAACCTTTGATCTCCTTGGATAAATTCCAGCTGGGCCTTCAGTGAGGTCCTACACAGTCCCACCAGAATTAACCTACCTCTTCATACCAGCATTATGATACCAGGGCTCCAGACACATTGACATATACAGAAACACACTGCGCGTGGAATCACCTACGACTGGCCGACCTCTCCTTACGACATCTAGCTTTTCTTGAAAAGTTTGTCTTGAGAATGGCGTTTAACTATTAAATGACAATCCTTTATAAGATTAGATAATATCTTCAATCTAATCAATATATTTTCCTCCTTCAGCCATTGTGGGTTGAAAAAACATTTTATAGTGCACAAATTAGCTTGTTTACCATGTTATGTTTGATTGCTCCTCATAGCCCTGTCACTCATCCAATCATGGGCCAACTAGCAGGCCTACAATCAATTAGAAAGCTGATTGGTTAACGCCAGAGTTTCATTTCAATTCACTTTAAGCTACAGGTGCCCAGACTGTTGATTCTGAGGGCAGATTTTTAGATCCTGGCAACACATGACGGCTGAATATGATTGGATATCGGGTTTGTCTGGGTGTGTGGAGGCCAGGTGTGTGGGGGCCAGGTGTGTGGAGGCCAGGTGTGTGGAGGCCAGGTGTGTGGAGGGTGTGTGGAGGGTGTGTGGAGGCCAGGTGTGTGGGGGCCAGGTGTGTGGAGGCCAGGTGTGTGGAGGCCAGGTGTGTGGAGGGTGTGTGGAGGCCAGGTGTGTGGATAACAGGTGTGTGGAGGCCAGGTGTGTGGAGGCCAGGTGTGTGGAGGCCAGGTGTGTGGATAACAGGTGTGTGGAGGCCAGGTGTGTGGAGGCCAGGTGTGTGGATAATAGGTGTGTGGAGGTGTGGGAGGTGTGGGAGGTCTTCCTGCTGACCCAGGATCTGCCATCTCTGGCCCTCCCTTCATCACGTTTGCTCCTGCTTTCATCTTTAGGTCAGCTCAATACTGTCTGATGGCTGCCCTTTGCAGCATGAGAATTAAAAAGGTCTGGACACAACGAACACACACACACACACCAAACACACACCGAACACCAAGCATGCACACACCGAACACTCACACACACACACACTGAACACCAAACACACACACCGAACACCGAACACACACACCAAACACACACACCGAACACACACACACCGAACACACACACACAAACCAAACACACACACCAAACACACACACCGAACACTCACACACACGCTGTGGAGGTCAGAGAAAATGTGTTCACATTTAAAGGGAAGGTCACATCCCCCGAGCAGTCAATAATCACTGCTGAGATTGTGTGTGTGTGTGTGTTATATCCATTTTCTTACCCCAACGCTTTAGAAGTCAAGCAGTAAAATGTGTCCAATCAAATCTAACCTGCTGTTTGGGGAGACAGCTGTTTTACATATGATGGGTGTTTCACTCACAGGCAGCGCATGACAGCATGGTTAGAGCTGCAGCAGAAACACCACAGAAGAAGAGCTGTGGTCCATCTGTCCATCCATCAGGTGTCCATCAGCAAGACTCTTCCCAGAGGATTCAGCAGGGACGCCACTGCTGATGCTAATGTACGACCAGCAGTTAAAGGGTTAACCATCCCAAACTGACAGAGACACCGGGCACCTACTGGATCAACACACAGCCTATATGCAGGACACACACACACATTCTGCACACCCACACATTCTGCACACACACACACCTATACTGTACACACACACACACACATGCTGCACATACACACACCTATACTGTACACACACACACACACGTTCTG
>CM059306.1:10557500-10582500 GCA_030340665.1 Neosalanx taihuensis
TCCCTCCGTCTGTCCCTAATGGCTGTACGGTACATTGGAAAATTAAATACCGAGGATGAAGTCTCGAATCATTTGTCTTTCCATTAGTGCTCAATGGCTCATAGCTTTGTCACCTCAGAACCAGGATGCTCATCCAGGAACTAGGGGGACAGATGGGATCGTTTTCTTGGAGGGCGTTGTGTTCTGGAAGTCTGTTTAGGATGGTCTTTCAAAGGTAATGCTGTTGGTGGGGTGAAAACAAAATGTCGGCATAGCAACCGGTCTGGGCTACCAGGCAATTCAATTAAGTGAAGGTTTGGCTTCCAGCGTGGGGTCAACGTCAGTAATTATAAATTTTAAACAATGTAATTACCTAATATGTTATGCATGAAAGGGTCATTAACACACCATAATCGCATGCTCACATGAAAATGTTATGTGGCAGTCGGAAGGCGGGGGGGGGGGGGGGGGGGGGGGGGGACAGCCATCAACATGCCCCAACCAGGGGGAGGGGGGTTTGTCTTCAAGTGTGGATTTGTAATCGGTAAGGATGCAGCCGTTAAACATATTTTTGGCAGGGTCAGCCCTATGTTCCCACAGCCCATTGATACCACATTACCACATAGAGGGAAGAAGAAAGGTATGTGCTAAATGGAAAGGTTAGGGTTAGGGTTGAGGGACAATTGGGCCTGGGTGAGGAGGGTGAGGAAGACGTACACAGCAGGGTCTGGCAGCCCTCTCTCTGCCTCTTTCTCTCTCCCTCTTTATTTCCCTCCCTTCCTTTCTCTCTCTCCTTGTCTCTCTCTCTTTTCATTCTCCTCTCTTCATGTGTCTTCTGGTCTGTGTACAGACTGTGTGTGTGTGTGTGTGTGTTGTGTGCTACATGTTGACTGTGTCTGTGTACAGACTGTGTGTGTGTGTGTTGTGTGCTACAGGTTGACTGTGTCTGTGTACAGACTGTGCTGTGTGTGTGTTGTGTGCTACATGGTGACTGTGTCTGTACAGATTGTGTGTGTGTGTTGTGTGCTACATGTTGACTGTGTCTGTGTACAGACTGTGTGTGTGTGTGTGTTGTGTTTTCTGGTGTTTACGAGCCACGCTGCTGGTGAGCTCAGAGGAACAGTTCTGCCAACCTGATTTCAAACTCCCCCACCGTGGAGCCTTTGAAGAAACTGTCTGCTCCTCTTCTTCTCATGCTGTGCTGCTTTTAATCTGTTGTCCCTAAAAATACACTCTCTCTCTCTCTCACACACACACACACGCAAGCATGAGCCTGAGTCACAAAGCACCCCCAAAATCCTTTTAGAGGGATTGTAAAATAAACAACGGCATCATAATCAGCGTGTCTATATCGACTTATATACTCAGTGAATAAACTGTGGCGTTGTTGTTGTTGTTGTTGTTGTAGTAGTTGTTGTTGTTGTTGTTGTTGTTGTTGTAGTTGTTGTTGTTGTTGTTGTTGTTGTTGTTGTTGTTGTTGTGAATCCTTCAGCGGCAACGAGTTGAACATGCAAAAGTTCGTAAAGTCGCCTCCTTCTTTCTCTGTCTAGCGGCTCTGATCGCAAAACGTGACAAAGAGTTCAGGAAAAACAGGTGACGGTTTTCAAATCCTGCTGGTTTGTTTGCGCCGTGCACAGTTAATCATTCTTTGACGCTCTCATATTAAGTGTATCCACGGCCGATCATGTTTGTCTAGCGGTTGAAACTCAAGGCGTGTGCGGTCCCCGTATCTCCTTGTCATACTACTTTGGCAAGATCTTCTGTTTGAGGATTAACAGCTTTTGACAACCGTAAACATTTGTGTTTTCTCATCTTGAGAAGATTACTGTCAGAGCAGGAGTCAGGGTCAGTGCTTCCAAAACACAGATTTTGAGCAGCAGTGGGGAAAAAGATAGCATATCTATGGAATCTCTATATACTGTGTGCATTTGTAATTTCAATTTTGTTTTCTTTACATCCGTGTGTGTGTGTATAGGTTGTTTTTTTAGTCTTAGTTTTAGTGGCTGCATTTTAGCAGAAGATATCCAAATATGAACACCAACATTTGTATTCCATTTGAAAAGTTATTGTTCCTTAACTTTTGTAAGTTGTTTTTTCCACATGCTATAGCCTATAGCCCTGTGCTATAGCCCACAGGACACTTCCTTAAAAAATGCATCCCTGAAGGTGCTTTCTCCTCTGCTGATGAAACCTGTCAGCCATAACATTCTCCATCTGAGCTTTTAAGGTAGAACATATCCCTTATTTTCATCTATTTTTAGTTTTTCCCTCTCCCTTCCATTTCCAGCAATGACATTTTCCGAACACACTCTAATAAATCAAATATTTATAGCCATCATAGACATGGATTACTTTGCCAGGGAGAGAAAAGGCCAACTTTGTGTTTTTGACAAAGAAGTTAAGTGTTTTGAGACATGACACAACCAATGAGACGTCTCCACAAGCGAGCTGTCTTCGTAAAAGGGTGTTTTTCATTCCCCGCTAAGGAGTTTTTTGTCTTCTCTGCCCTTCAGTCACCTTCTTTGCTTCTATCGCTCAGACACACGCAAGAAAAACAACTCATTAAAAAACTCACTCTCCTCTTTTACACTTTGAACGTTTGTCATCTAGAAACACCCTCTCGGGCCGCGATAGAACCGCTCGCATTTTCAACCGGCGACGTATTTGTTCTAAAGTCTCGCCCCAGCTCCGGCGCAACATCAATTTACTCTGACCTTGACTCAGCGTAATCATGCATGCTGACGTCCAATCAGAAACACATCTCAGGCTGCGAGCAGAAAGAAATGAAAGCGTGCCCCGCCTGTGAGTCGCTCCTCAGAAGCAATACCTGCCTGGCGCTCATTTCAACCTCTTTGTTTTCACCAAAGAACACAGGGAGAAGTCTGTGTCACGTTACATTTCCACTTCTGAAAACCGGAGGAGTGGGGGGAAAAAAAAGAGGAACGGAGAATAGATTTGTGAAAACAGTTCCAGTAATAGATTTCTAGGACTTTCTGTTCCGCTGCTGTCCTAAAGCATTAAAGACGAAAGCGTCAAAATGATGGAGGGTTTCTAAAGTGGACATAACCAACCATGATAATGCCTCCTGCCTGTGTTAACGGTGTGCATGTCCCCATGGCTGTGTAAGTGTGTGTGTGTGTCCCTATTCTTGTGAGGGTCCCTATTCTTGTGCGCAAGACGGATGTTAGGCAGGTCATTAGCGCCCCTCCCGCCGTCATGCTGCCCATCACGGTGTACGGCAGGCGTTTGGTCATGAACTCCTCCAGGGCGCTTGCCCCTCCACCCCGCGGCAGACGGAGCACGTTCATGACAGCCCCCAGCCTCCCCCCCAGCCTCCCCCCCCCACCCTCCCCACCTTTCCGTAGCTATGCCCCCCCCCCCCAACCTCCCCCATGACGGCTCTAACTGATGAGATCCCGCCGGTCAGATTCCCCTGTGGGGCCTCGGAGCGTGAGGGTCAGACGAGGTCCATCACGGCCAGAGTCGGCCGGAACAGAGGTCTCCTTCAGCCTCGCTCGACTCGGGGGTGAACCGGAGTCACATGAGATGCGGCCCCTGTGACGGCGGAGGCGTTCGTGCGCTTGTGAGCGCGCTCGGTGGCGTTATCGTCCTGAAAAGTGCCTCTCCGATGCCTCGTCTACCGGATCAGCCGAATCCGATTTGCTAAACTTCCGAAATGGATGACTGAAATGTCAGGATTGTCTTTGGAATTGCAATGAGATTTAAGCCGCTGCAAAAAAAAAAAAAAGAAGAAAAAAAGGCCATGTCAAATTCAAGAGCAAAAATATTACTTCTGAGCTTGCCTATGCTTAAAATGTATATATTTGACTGCCAGTACAGTGTGGAGTTTTCACATGGGAAGATCTTTTGAAGTAATGTGCTGTGCTGTGCTGTTTACTTAATAAATCACCAGATAAGCCTTCCGTCCAACTAGAAATCTAAAAACAAGATAACCGCACGGATAGAAGTACTGTTTCTGCAGTGTACACTTCCCCCTGGTGACTTCTTGTTTCTCAAACACTGTCCTCCACACTCAACAGATCTTCTCAGAGCTTCCAAGACCATAAGAAGTTCAACTGACATGGTAGAGGTCTGGTGGCATGTGCTCCAACTCATTACGTCCAGATTGATTCCTCCCAGATGTTGTCCCATCTGCTTAGCTGCCCAGACAAGCTCCCCTATCCGGAAGCAACAGAAGAGATACTTGGAGATAATCAGGGATAATTCAGCTACGTGGTTATGGTACATTTCCCCTAGCCTAACCCCCCCTGTGACTGCAGTGTCTTCTTTCTCATGTCCTTAATGGCTTACTTTCTGTCAAGAGTTGCCTCTCAAAGTTTGTCTTTCAAACTGCTCGTACATCAACGGCCATTCAGCAGCTCAGAATGTCCTCGGTGAAAACAAACGTAAACGTCTTTCAACTCGGGTTCAAAATTGCTCTCTTGCGGCGATGCCCTTCATCTCAGCAGCCGAATGCAAACGAGAGGCCAAACCTCTCGACCGCCGACTCACGGATGAATCGCGCAATGTCAGGCCGCATCGCAAAGTTTAACCGAAAGGTCTGCGAAAGCTAAGGACCTTCTATGTTCTCCTGAGGGCTTCAGAGCGTCAGCGTTCCATCTGAAGAGAATTTAAAAAACGAACCCCTTCAAAAACAAGAGAATGGGTCAACAGTAGAGGCAGGTGAAAAAATACAAAAAGATCCCTCGAGTTCCGCCCTGTCATTGGAGGAGACCGGGGAACGGCACGCCAAGCGATCGCCCTTGAAATACGTCACGCGCCGCACGTCTTTGACAGCTTCAAAGGAAGACGGGCGCTGGGAGATTTCAAAGGCCCGTTCTCTATCATTGGTTCATTATTTCCATCCCTCATCTTTCATGTCAATGACTGATTATGCAGCCAACGTTACCTCAATCCTTTCATCCTCCCGTGCACACACACACACCCAACCACACACCCACACACACACATACACACCCACACACACCTTTAGACAGGACTGAGAAAGCATTCACAAACAATTTGGCTGTCAGAGAGATTTCTCACACTGCCTCCAGGTGCCAGAACAGCATTTTTCCTGATCCGTCGTAGTTTTTGCGTTAGCTGTTCGTTTTTACTTTCCCTCAGCTTTAACTGTAACATGTCTTGATTTGTTTTGTATTTTAGCAAAGACATCCAGGGTTTGTTTTGCTTTGTACTCAGGTCACTGTAAGCAGTCTACGTCAGTAGAAAAGAGGAGAGCGTTCTCAAGAGAACACAAGGTGGATTTGAAAACGAGGAGGATAGCGGGTTGGAGGATACTGGAGGGGGAGGGGGGGGGGATACAAAAAGGCGGTTGGAGAGGAAAGAGGACATGACAGGTAATTCGTGGGTTGCCAGGTTTTTCATTCTCCAGGTTTGGATTCAGAGGAAAGAGTGTGAGAATCCATTCTCATTATCTGGTGTAGTGGAACAGAAAACCTTGGAGGTCAATATCGCCGACTGCGAGTGTGTAAGGCCTGTGTGTGTGTGTGTAAATGTGTTTGTGTGCTATTTTACAGCGTTATGGGCAAGAATCTTGTTCCTCCAAGCTAAATTTGCTAACAAAGTCCTTTTTTTTACCGTGATTTTTTCTCTCCCACCAGTCTCTCCCCTGGTCAGGGGGAGGGTTCAATTGGGGCCAGGGCACCCCCAACTACCCCTGAGATCCTGAAAGGCTAATTTAACTCCTCTGTTAACCACATCCATGACCTCAGCTTTTCACCCCTCACCTCCCTCAACCTTGTTACCGTGGTGACAGCCAGGTAGTGTTCACCCCTCTCACCTTGGCAGCCAGCCTGCCTTTTTCCGCTCCTTCTGTTTTCCTGTCTCTGTGTGTGTCTCTCTCTCGCCTCATCTCCTCTCCACCTGCAGACTCATGCTGACTGTGAATGAGGGAGGCTGGAAGGCTGTTGAAGGAATTCATGAAGGGGTTTATCGTCAAAGCGTTTTTTTAATGTCAGAGGTGTTAGCCTTTAACAGGCCATGGACACCGGCGTCTTTATCTTTGTGTGGATTTATTGAAATACCCAAGAGCTTTTTAATCAATTAACCCAAACACTATCCAGTTGTACGGCCGTATTCCAGCGCCTCTGTGACCACAGTGTGAGCTGATTGATTCGACTGCGGTCAATCGAGGGGGCTGCGTCACATTTAATAAATGTCACATTAATTTTGTATGTAATTTATGGACATCGGTTCCACCTAGTTTGTGCTCGTTTGAACTTACGGCTTTCAAACGGACGCAGGCGGAAATCAAGCGATTGAAAAATTCTGTGGATAAAAACCAGACATTGTTTGTGTCTGTAGAAATTCATTTTTTTACTTGTGAATCAGTGTGTTCTCATCCCTGAGTCAATGCCAACATGAACAATGAGTGATGGATCACAAAATGAACACAGTGGATTCAACTAAGCTGTGATCTTACTTTATAATCTGTGTTTTGAGACTGTGAGTCTAATAAAAGGGTAATTTTCTCTGCCCTTTGTTACAAGCTACAGCACAGAGGGCTTCATGTACTCCTGTAGAACTGCACCCAGGCCATTTTACATTACATTTAGCAGACGTTCTTATCCAGAGCGACTTACAGCAAGTACAGGGACATTCCCACCCCCAAGGGCAAGTAGAGTAAAGTGCCTTGCCCAAGGACACAACATCATGTTGGCACAGCCGGGGTTTGAACCAGGGACCTTCTGATTACCAGCCCGACAACCTCACCACTCAGCCACATGACTCCAACCCCAAACCAGCCTGAACTCTCGAGTTAGAGAAAGACGCGACAACAGGAACAAGGACAGAACTGGTTCCTCTCTCTGAGATCGTGTTGCAAACTAGTGTTTGCAGTTGTGACCTTCAGTCAGCTGACCTTGTCTGTGATTGGGTTAAGGGCCCTTGAATGCCGATGGGAAGGGGGAGGACAGAGATTGGAGGGGGGGGGGGGTCGTGTCTGAGGATGCTGTACTTAACAATGTGACAGGCACTAATTCAAATTGAAAATGTTCCTCCTCACACATTCGCAGATGTGGACACACGCACACGTAGACACAAACACACACAAACACACACAAACACACACATGCACTCGCACGCAGACACACACACGCGCTCTCCAAGGGACCATGGATCTTGATTAAGTCTAGGAAGATGTGGGGGTGGTGTGATTGAATGTCAGAGATATTTAATGTAAAGTTATGACATTTTTATGACACCTGCTCTGACATCCACACACACACACACACACACACACAAAGAGCGAGAGAGACGCTCTGGCAGGATATAATTCAAAGTTAGAAGAGCAGAAAAACACACACAAGCCACATGCCATGACGGTAAATTAGTTTACCAGTGTCCAAAACAGGAAGTCATGTTCAATATCTACCCTCAAATCTGACGGGGCGACCTTGGACAAAACACTTTACTTCTTTGTGAGTGTGTGTGTGTGTAAGCATCCCTGTGTGTGTGTGTGTGTGTGTGTGCAAGACTGTGCATGTGTGTGTACAGGTGTGATAATGGGAGGCTACCACGCACAGCTCCACATTTTGGAATCTGTCAATCAATACTGTCCAATTACCAGTATAATACACTCAATTGACTCCGCGGCCAGCGAGAGATTGCTCCACAGAAAGCTATTAAAGTAGCGTTGCAGGGCTAGGTGCAGAGCCCAGCTCCAGATTTCCTCTATGAGGAGGCAGACAGACAGGCCCGATTGGAGGATGCTGTCAGGAACTAATAGCTCAGGGATGTAGTGCTGGGCTGTGTGTGTACTGCAATCTCACTCTGTCTAACCGCGACCCCGACGACAGCCGAGAGAGATTGTGAGTGCGAGGAGGATGAGGGGGAGGGTGAAGTGGGATTGTGTGTTTTTGTGTGTGTTGCATGTGTGATTGTGCTGTGGGAGAGAGAGCTAGAGAGAAAGTGTGTATTCATGAGATTGTTTGTGCAAATTTGTTTTGTGATGTACAATAGCAACTCCCTGCTGTCTCAAAACTTCTCAGTGTGTGCTCAGTAAGACAGTATAAGATAGAGAGAGAGACCTGGAGAGGGAAAGTCAGAAGATAATGCTCTGAGAGACAGGTGCAATATAGAAGATGCATGACAGAGTAGATAAAGGGAGAGACTTTTCCAAATCTATAAGAAACACCTCAGCAATTTCCATCTGAAGGTTCTCATTTTCTCAAAAGCCATAGAGAACGACGGCTGAGAAGAGAGACCTAAAGAGCCCCTTCTGGACAGGGATATCTGTCTGATATCGTCAGTGTGACAGATCGCAAGCCTTTGATAGCTTAAGTGTTGGCTTTTTCACATGCACCTAAATTACCCCATCACTTCCTTGTTGAACAGGACGTTGGAAAGGATCAAAGGACTAATCAGCCGAGGGGTTTTATTCAAACCCTTCAGCTCATGTGTTATGTATAATCATAGCTCCTAAGTCATGTACAACCACAGTTAATAAGTCACCTGTAATCACAGTTAATATGTCATATGTCATCACAGTTAAAAAGTCACCTGTAATCACAGTTAATATGTCATATGTCATCACAGTTAATAAGTCACCTGTAATCACAGTTACTAATTCAGATTCAGAATACTTTATTGATCCTTTGCAGCAACGGCACACAGTCTTCGCAAAAGCACACAGGGGTAAGGGTGTGAGGTAAAATATTAGAAAAGTGCACACAGGGATAGAGGGGTGGGGGTGAAAATGGTAGATGTATCCACACGGGGGGGGGGGGGGGGCAATCACAGTTATGTGGCATCAGCACATCTCCCATGTGATTGAGACACAGCTTTAACCTTACAGCACTCCTCATCCTCTCTGACCAAAAGACATCCTCCTTGCAGAACTTGAGCAGGTGAAACTGGAATGGGGAGCGCAGCAGGGGGGCAGGAGAGACAGGGGGGGCGGGGGGACAGGAGAGATAGGGGGGCGGGGGGACAGGAGAGAGAGGGGGGTGGGGGGACAGGAGAGAGAGGGGGGTGGGGGGACAGGAGAGAGAGGGGGGTGGGGGGGCTGGAGAAACAGGGAGACAGGGGGGCAGGGGAGACAGGGGGGGTGGGGGGGTGTAGGAGAGGCAGGGGGGAGACGGGGGGGGTGGGGGGGCAGGAGAGGCAGAGGGCAGGGGAGACAGGGGGGGCGGGGGGGTAGGAGAGGCAGGGGGGGTGGAGACAGGGAGGGGGTGGACAGGGGGGCAGGGGAGACAGGGGGGGTGGGGGGGGCAGGAGAGGCAGGGGGGCAGGGGGGGAGACAGGGGGGGGTGGGGGGCAGGGGGGGAGACAGGGGGAAGTTGGATTAGGAAGGGGAAAGGAGGAAGAGATGAACAAACCAAACAAGGAGGAGTCTGATTTATGGGCGGTGTTGCCGTGGTAATTAAGCCCCCCCGTTGACTGATTGTGTTCTCAGAGACGCTACACAGTGTGGGGTAGGACTGGCGCCCATACACACACACAACCATACACACACACACAAGTTTACCTTCCTACTTCTCTTTACTCATTCTCTCTCCTCCTCTCTTTATCGCCCTCTCTCTTTCTCCTTCTCCCTCTCTCTTGCTTTCGCACTCTCTCTCTCTCTCTCTCTCACTTCCTCTCTCCAGTCTCCTGCTCTTCTATGCATGCTAACGGTGGTTAATTCAGTGTTGAGTTCAGCACATTATTCTCAGTGGGGAGAGCATGAATACATAATCCCATCTCTTCCTCTCTCCTCTAGGAGAGCTGGGAAGGTAGTTTCAGATCTGGCAGCAGTACCGAGGGAGAACTATCCAAACATGCTCATTACTGTCAAACAGAAGATCCACGGTAATCATACATGTACACGTGTGCCTACACATGTGCCTCTTACTGTTTCAGTCAAGCGGTGGAACGGGGATCATGGAAAATGTTGACGTTGTTTAAGGAATGAAATGTTCTGCATGGATCAGGCATCAGCAGAAAGAGAGAGATCCTTTAGCCTTTACCTCATTTAGTCTTTGTAGTCGGTTAGGGTGTCAGGCTAGTAATCAGATGGTCCCTGGTTCGAACCCTGGCTGTGTCAACGTGACGTTGTGTCCTTGGGCAAGGCACTTCACCCTACTTGCTTCAGGGGGGAATGTCCCTGTACTTGCTGTAAGTCCCTCTGGATAAGAGCGTCTGATGAATGACTGAATGTATATGACTTGGTGCTTTGAGGTAGAGTGATGTAAACTGTTTTGTCTGCAGGTATTGCTGCAGAATCAATTGCCCTTTGGGGACTTTAATAAATAAATGAAGATGATGAAGGGGATTTTTCTCCATCTTCTCAACACTAACGTCTGTCCTTCAGCCCCTGGTTATCATCTGCTCTTCTGGGCTTCAAACTCACAGACTTTGTCCGTCCCTTTGGATGAAAGTTCATTGAGAAGCGTCAATACAAAAGGAAAAAGATCTGGGATGTAAAAACAGATCAGAAGGAAACAGGTTTGTTTCGGCGTCACCGTGCCTCCGTTAGAGGGGTGAAGCTGCGCCCCTATGAGAGACACGCTCATCCACCGGCCAAAACCACCAGTCCCATGAACAGCTTGTGTTTGGGGGGCCGGCCTGATGGCCGTGATGGGCCTGGTGCCCCCGGCTTGTCCCCTCAGTTAGTCCATCATGGGTAATCATGGGGACGCTTTAGCTCAGGGACGAGACAGCACAGACAGATTGATGTGTCCCTTAATGTGTGCCAGGTGCCATTCCCCCATTATGAGAACTGCACAGCTGTGAGGTTGCTGGTGGAAAACAGCCCCATCATCTGAATTATGATGTTTGTGTAGCTCTGAGGTGTGTGTAGACCTGGGGTGTGTGTGTAGACCTGGGGTGTGTGTGTAGACCTGGGGTGTGTGTGTGTCTAATTCTTATCAGATTGCATGTTATCTGTCTCTCTTTCTTTCTCTCTCTACTTCCCTTGCGCTCTCTCTCTCTCTCCCTCTCTCTCTCCTTTTCTCTCTCTCCCTTTCTCCCTCTGTCTCTCTCTCTCTCTCCCCCTCACTCTCTCACTACTTCCCCTGCTCTCTTCCTCTCTCTCTCCTTTTCTCTCTTTCCCTCTGTCTCTCTCACTATCTCTCTCCCTGTCCCTCCCTCCCTCCCTCCCTCCCTCTCTCTCTGTGACTTCTTCCTCCTTTTATCTGTCAGTCTCCAACACAGAGCCACGCAAGGTGACAACAATGCAGATATTGTGTGTGTGTGTGTGTGCTGTCACTCCATGTGGCCTTGTCACAGTGTGTCTCCGCGTAGCGACAGGGACGCCTCCTCTAGCCCTGCCCATCAATAATAGATGAAACCTGACACCAACACCGAAACCCCTTCACCCCCCACACACTCCCCCCCCCCCACACACACACCACCCCATCGCCACCGCTGCTGTTCGCCCAAACACAAACACTCCTCACCAAAACAACATCATTCTGAGGGTCGCCAAGGTTCGAGAGAACTGCCGGAGAACAGATGTGACAGATTGGAGGCCTTTGAGATAAACGGCTCCAGCCAATCGCAGGGCCGGGTGCCGATAAGGCATTGCGGCTGTCAATCAGGGCGTCCATTTTCCTCTGCCATGTTGGCTTTCCCCCCTCGGCAGTTTGAGTGCGTGCGCCGCGCTCTCGCTCCTTCCAGCGGCTGCATCTGTCTGGAGGACTGGATATCGAGCGAGGAGAGTGATGCGTCTTTAACGACGAGTGAGAGCACTTTGAGCCCGCTGAACCATCTATCATCCGGCTGCTTCTTTGTACTGGAAGGTATTCTGTGAACGCAGCGACTCGGAGGAAGTTTCACAGTGAACTCGGATGCTAGAGGGCAGATTCTGCTTGCGTGGACCTTATCAGCTTGTTGTCTCCATGGAAATGTGCGGCAAAGCTCGTCCATAAATATGTATGTGCGTGTGTGTTCGGCTTCGATGGATGCGTGACTTCATATAGCTCTCCAGACTGCTGTCCGCCAAAGATGTCAATACCATCTTCACGGTTGAGCAGGCACTTATACTGTGGCTACACGCAAACCCATAGCCACACACACACACACACATTACAGACGGCAAAAGTCTGGACTATTTACGGGTGTGTGTCTTGCGCTGACAGCCTCCGAAATCGATCAGCTCCTCGTTAGATTCCGGCTGCATCTCTCGTTCCTCGCACCATTAGGCATGGAGGAAACGGCCCGATTTCTTTCTCCTTTTTCAAACCCTTCATGGGGCTCTAGCATCTCCTCCTGGCTTCCGCCATCTTGTCTTGCATCCAGGAGACATGTTTTATTTCTTATCTCCAGGAGTGTGTCTGGTGAGGTCACTGCACATTTTTGGCCTGACAGGGGTCATCCAGGTCTGCTAGAGATGGCCAATAGGGACACAGAGACTCTGCTACAGGCTTTTGTGATTGGCTAGAGTAGAAGATGGAGGTTGTTGGGGCCGTGTGCGGCCCCTGCCTCGGCCCTGAAGCTCGGAGACGATCGCGTCAGTGCTCGTGGTGACGCTGAAAGTCGTGTCGCAACTCCAGGTTCTCTGTGTGGTGCTCGCTTCGACCCCTGCCACACACACACACACACACACTCTCTCTTTCTGCAGTCCCTCATTTTCACCACGGTGTTACTGGAGCTGTGGTGACCACAGGTCAGCTTATCACACAGAGCTCTGTGATTTCCTCTCTGTCTTCTGGGTTTGAGTAAATGTATCTCCCTCTCTGGGTGGGCAGCATGGTGACTTCTCAGCTTGTCTGCTGTCTCCTCTTCTGCCCCCCCCCCACCAGCGCTCCCGCTCTATCCTACCTCTCCCTCATCCCCCATTCATCTTCATCAGCACAGTGAGTGCCACCACTTCAGGCCCAACTATCCATCTCTACCTCTCTCTCCTCCCTCTTCCTCTCTCCCTCTCTCTCTATCTCCCTCATCCTCTCTCGCTCTCTCTCTATCTCCCTCTCTCTACTTCCCCTTCTCTCTCACTACCTCTCCCTCTCCTTCTCCCTCTCTTTCTCAGTACCTCTCCTTCTCCCTCTCTCTCTCTCTCTCTCTCTCTCTCTCTCTCTCTCTCTCTCTCTCTCTCTCTCTCTCTCAGTACCTCTCCTTCTCCCCCTCTCGACATTGTATCTCTGCATCTCTCGCTCCCTCGTGTCGCTCGCTCATTTCTCTCTGTCGTCCCCTCTCTCTCTCTCTCTCTCTCTCTCTGTCTCTCTGTCCTTCTCTGTTGGTAAAGAGGTAGGCGCCATTACAGTGACACGGGGGCTGGGGGGGGGGGGGGATTACACCATTAAAACACTTTACTCTGCAGCCATTTGTAAAAGCCAGTCCAGACAGCACTGTCGACCGTCTCAGAGATTAAAAACACTTTGATTTATTTACCAGTCGGAAAAGGCTTGCTCAGTTTTTGACTGCTACTTCCCCCCCCCCAAAATCACACTTTTTCTGCGTGTGTGTGTGTGCGTGTGTGATCGATTGTCTGTGTGTGGATGCACATATGTGTGTAAATGTAAATAGCCGTGTGTGTGTGTGTTTGATAGCTGGCGTGCGTACGAGTGTGTGGGTCACAGCCATGAATCTAAATCTAAATGTCTAGTTTGGCCCAGTTGTGGCTCATCGCAGCACTGAGAGACGAAGCACCTGTTCTGTGTTGCCAGGTTGGCCTCTATTTGGGTCTTTTCGACTTGTATTTGCCAAATATCAAGTAATCGGTGCTAAGTTATCTTCAAATCGCTGAACAGCCATTAGAGGGTGGGAAGAGCGGGCTGCAGCCTAGCGTCAGTTCACTCTATGTAGCCTAGCGTCAGTTCACTCTGTGTAGCCTGGTGTCAGAGCGCTCTATGTAGCCTGGTGTCAGAGCGCTGTGTGTAGCCTGGTGTCAGATCGCTCTGTGTAGCCTGGTGTCAGAGCGCTCTATGTAGCCTGGTGTCATATCGCTCTATGTAGCCTGGTGTCAGAGCGCTCTATGTAGCCTGGTGTCAGATCGCTCTATGTAGCCTGGTGTCAGATCACTCTGTGTAGCCTGGTGTCATATCGCTCTATGTAGCCTGGTGTCATATCGCTCTATGTAGCCTGGTGTCAGATCGCTCTGTGTAGCCTGGTGTAGATCGCTCTATGTAGCCTGGTGTCATATCACTCTATGTAGCCTGGTGTCAGATCACTCTGTGTAGCCTGGTGTAGATCGCTCTATGTAGCCTGGTGTCATATCACTCTGTGTAGCCTGGTGTCATATCGCTCTATGTAGCCTGGTGTCATATCGCTCTATGTAGCCTGGTGTCAGATCGCTCTGTGTAGCCTGGTGTAGATCGCTCTATGTAGCCTGGTGTCAGATCACTCTATGTAGCCTGGTGTCAGATCGCTCTGTGTAGCCTGGTGTAGATCGCTCTATGTAGTGTCAGATTGCTGGCTAAGCACGCAGCACAGGGCCTATAGTAGGAATCATAAATCATTGACAGTGTCTACCTCTGGAGCCTGTGCTTAAATATTAATATTTTCCATTTAGATCACAGTCACCCTGACACTCCCAGCTAGGGCTGCTCTCCGAGGACAGACACACACGCGCACACACATGCACACGTACACACACACACATACGCACAGCTGTACAGATGTGATGGTTCCTAAAACATCGCTGAGCACACATACAAAACACAGGCAGCATGAAACTCATCACTCTCATAGTTTTTTTATTTCTCTCCGTCTCTCTCTCTCCCATCTCAGATTTTCTCTATCTGTCTGTCTCTCTGTCTATCTGTCTCTCTCTCTCAACATGTATCCCCCTCCCTCCCTCCATCTCTCTCAATCTATTTCATTTCAAACTCGGATTAAATTGATTGGATTCCCGTTCCCTCTCTATTTTCTCTCCCTCCCCTCCCTGTGTCAGCTACACATGTCTCTGCCTCCTCTAGTTCCCTGGCTTTTTGGTTCCCTCCCCCACTCCCTCCCTCCCTCCTCCGCATCCCCCCCTTCCCCCCTGCCTCTGCTCCACCCCTCCCCCTCGTCAGACAGGGGAGCACTGAGGATCTGACACCTACACAAACAGTGCTGACATCTGGCTCCAACCAAACAAACATATCTTCAATCCCCTGCCACCTGAGAGAAGCCTTCACTCCCCAATGTTCGAATACGACCCAATTAAAACCCCGCCCACCCACCACACCCCACCACCACCCCCCACCCACCACACCCCACCCGCCCCACCCCCAACCTCATCACATTAGTGCCAATGTTCCTCTCTGTCTCTTCGTATCTTCTTCTAATTCAGATTTGGTCATTTCGTTCCTCTTTTCTTTTTCTGACGCACACATACACACACACACACACACTGACACACACACACACCTACACACACTGACACACACACAGAGACACACATCTACACACACACACACACTGACACACACACCCTGAGACACACACCTACACGCACACACACCGGTAGCTGTTTCCTGCTCTTGTTCTGTTTGAAAGCCGTCACTGTGTTTTTTTGTGGCCGCTCGGCTCTCAGTCTCTTTCTCAGTGCTCTTTTAATACAGGCCCTGTTTAGATCAATCTCTCTCCCGATCAATATTTAATATCAGAAAGACGTGATGGCCTTTTCGCAGTACGTACCCTGGCTCATCGTCAAGACACACCGCTGATCGTCCAGGATCAACCCCTTCACGGGGAAAGTAATGAAATATTGGATTGGTGAGAGAAGTATTCTGAGGCTAGTGTGTCGTGCCTGCGTTTAGTCCTACATGTGATGTAATATCCTCTGTTTTTTCATTGGTTCCCCAGACTAAAAGCACGTTAAGTACAGTAGGGATACAGTAGGCAAACGATGTCCGGTGTAATGCTTGGTAATCCATCCACAGTATTGGTTTTCAAGGATTCGTAGAGCTAAGTGATTGAGCTGAGTGATTCTGGGCTAAAAACATTTGTTGTTGTTGTTGTTGTTTTTAAACTCCCAGCTGCCTCTCTGTGGTGCCTGTATTCCAGTCTGTGGAAGCATATGTGGCCTTGTCTCCATTCTCACATTAAGAATGCATTACAAGCCCAAGACTGTGGACTGAGTAACTAGAGAGCTGGCAGGAATTAAAGTCTGTCTTGCATGTGCTGTATAATTTATAGTGCTGAGGCCTTCTAGGTTTTCTACTGGGCTCAACTCTCATTATCAAGTCCTTGTTTTCTCCCTGTGTCACTGGAGACTTCTCTGTAATGGAAGAGACAAATAGACTGGCATGATCATAACTAGTGCATTTTTAAACAATCAAAAAGTTATCACATATAGACAAAACATACAAACTGGGCTCGTATGACGCCTTCTATCCTTGTGGCCAGAGAGACAGAGAGAGAGCGAGAGACAGAGAGAAAGAGAGATGGAGAGAGAGCAAGAGAGCGAGAGACAGAGAGAAAGAGAGATGGAGAGAGAGATATATGGAGAGAGAGAGAGAGAGAGAGAGAGAGAGAGAGAGAGAGAGAGAGAGAGAGAGAGAGAGAGAGAGAGAGAGATGGACAGAGTAAGGAGAGAGATTTCCGATCGGGCAGCATCAGGTTTCCCAACAAGCTTGTCCGTCGTTTGTTACAGTTCTCGGCCACTTCCTGTCTCGATGTACTTCCTGTCCCCAGTTGAGATTGATGTGGTCTGGAATGGTGCTGATGGTCGTGTCAGACCAGCCAGACCGTGAGTGCTCTGTTCAGGTTGCCAAGTTTCTCTAAAACCCCTCTCAGGGACACACAAAACTACATTGTGACTTCTCACATAAAAACACCCATTAGGAGTTCAGAAGAAGATTTAAGGCAAGATTAACAATTCCTTCAATGGTTTTCTGTTCTCAAGGTAGCCCACAAAGTGAAGTATTACACGAAGAAATCTGTGAATGACAGTTTGTCAGTATTCACATGAATGCATTCTGACAGAACAAGTAGCACACTTCAATACCTTTCAAAGGTGTGGATATATCAAGGATCTGCTAAACTAAAAGACAGCTCAAACTCACAGGTAATAGACTGCGTATCTAAGATGGCCCTCATGTCCAAATATCTAGTGGCAAACCCTGTGGTGTGGCAGAAACAGGAGTATTCAGATATGTACATCTCTGCCAGCATGGGGCTCATGCATAAACAATGCTGTCAAACGTATCAAGGCGTCCCTACGGAGATGCTCTCGCTGTTCTACCGGTACACTAACTACCTCTGCCAGGGGAACACGACAGTATCTGCACAACACGTGTTTTTAAGTGATTAAAATGTGTGTTTCCCCCATGTTGGTTCTTCTTATCACAAGACTATTTTAGGTGTTTCTCACCGGCGCTCAGGTCGAAAGAGGGCAGCTGCGCTGAGCTGATAAAAATTCGACTTTTCGGCTGCGTTGAGACACACACGCACGTTCACACACACACACACACAGAACCTTACAGGGGAGGTTCTAAAGGCCGTCTCAGGAGAGTTGAGATGATAAAAACAAATTCTCGTCATGCCAGTTGAGCATTTTATTCTTCCCTTTCTTTTTCTTTTTTTTTTCTCTCTTCTTTTTCTTATCTGAAACCTATTGTTGGAACGCTAGGGTCGTTATTTGGTTTTGTGAAAGGGAAAGATTTGCAGGGGAGCGAGAGAGAGAGGGGAGGATGATGATGCAGGGAGGGAGTTGTAGGGGAAAGGGAGAGGGGGAGGGAGAGTTGGAGGAAGAGAGGGAGAGGTGGAGGGAGAGGCAGTGTTTATGAGGGTAGGGCTTCATGCTTTAGTTGGCTGTTCCAGAATCATCCGACTGAGTCAGTCCAGATCCTGCCTCTTTTTTTCTCTCCGTATTCTGCTGCACTCGAATGAAATTCACTGAACTCCTCTCACTAGACCGATAACACTCTTTTCTTGGGTGAAATATTGGGGGTGGGGGTGGGGGGGGGGGCTCTCTGTTTGCAAGGAGGCGTTCTGTGATCAAATAAACGTGGGAGAAATTATACTGTGCTCCAGCTGGACGCAAAACCATGTCAACGCTGGTTAAAGGCAACAGGATCCTGAGGCGGTAATCTCAAACACATCCCTCGTCTGTGGTAGAGGCAGGTTCTCTGCGTTCCACGGAAACGTCAAAGGTCGGCTGTCTGGCCAGACTCACGGACAACGACAAGATGGAAAAGGTCAGAGTTCAAGATGGTTGTCGTGGGAATAAACGATGTATTGGCATGGCGATGAAATACCGTCTGGCACGTCGTTTTGTCTGCGAACGCCGACCTCAACCGCAATTTAATGAGAATTTGTTGAAGGGAAGGACGTTCCGGCCTCGGAGGTATTGTTGTGAAATGTTAGGTCACTTCCTGGGTGAGCGACCCTGATATCATCTCTCTCTATTCACCCTGCCCAACAGGGAAATCACACCCCATTAGACCAGAGCCACAGTCCTTTATCAGCTACGGTCGTTATCCCTGCCATCATCAACCAGACCAGCCTAGTTTTTTTACCATTCCTGTTTCACTATTCCACAGAAGCTCATCTAACATGTCTGCCCGCAACAATGCCCCCTACATTATCCAGGGCCCAGGGGAATTATTTAGGAAGGAAAGCAATTAGGCTGCCGGAGAGGATGAGGATTTGAAGACGCGTGTGCGTGGTTACGTGCCGACAGGCCGTATCTGAGGCGCGGGTCTTACTTATAGATGCCGCTAATGAGGACGGGACGAGCGCGCGGAGAACAGCCGGTGTCCTCAAATGTTACCCAGCCTTAACAGTTAACGCGTGTTTTTCCACCTCGACTTGAAAGCGCAGCGTTGCAACGCTGGTGCAAAAGACATTCTTCCGATCTCAGTCAAGGCTGGGATTCAGCCGCTGTACCTTCACTTCAAAGGATCGGAGATGAATTGAATGAACGCCTCGTGGTTTGTTTAGCCCCATTACCTAACCCCTCAGCCCGGGCTAATGAGCTCGTACCGAGTAAGGGCCACATGCCCTGACACTTATCCTTACCGGCTTGAAGAGTACGAGAGGTAATTAAGTGTCCTCTTTATATTGGACCATGTAAACGAGTAATCTTCTCTGCTGCAAATATCGAAGCACTGACGGCTCAAATCCCAGTAAAGATGTTTTAATAATGCTCGCAGTTTATTCAGAGCACACAATCTGAACCAGAACTAAGGGTAAAAAAAAGAAAAAGAAAACAGCCCCAATGGGTAAAACACTCATTAAAAGTTTGCCGTCTCCTCCTCTTGAGTTGTTCCCAGGATCCCACTGTGATGACAGAGAATATGACAGTTGATATCTGAAAAGGACCGCTTGCAACACTGGGAAAAAGGGGACCGAGATTTCGGCAGTTCAAGGGACACTAAGATCCAAAGCTATTCAAGTCTCCCTTTGCCGCCAACTTCGATTTATGAAGGGCAATTTAACCACAAGATTTTTGGTGGAGTGGAAATGGTGAAGAACTCCTCTTGTCTCTTCATCAGCGAGAAAAGAAGACTTTTATTTCTGCGTGGGTTTTTTTTCCCTTCAACCGTGGTTGGTGCTAATTAGCATGTCGCTCGGTTTACCCATGAGGCTTCCACACTGAGAGAGGAAGGATTCGCTGCTGAACGCACGAATGTGGATCAAACTCCTTGATCGAAGTTTAAAATAACAGCACCAAGAACACAACCCCCAAGACAGAACTTTTGTTTGGAGAGAAAAAATAGAGAGCGAATAGGTTGTGGATGTTTGGTATCCCAGAAAAACGTTTTCGCAATAAAAATTCTCACGGCAAACGTCTTAATCTTTCCAGGCATCTCTCGACGTTTAACGTCCCCTTGGACTAACTCGCCAATGGAAAGTGTTATTTGAAAAAAATATGATTAATTTTTTCTCAGAATGACATTAGCCGATGACACTGACTGCAGTGCCGCTAAAAAAGTCACACATTCTTCTTCAGCATGCCCATGTGGTATACTATTAAAAAATAACAGGCATTTACTGAGTGTTGGCGAGTATTTCACAGTTGACATTTACCCAAATCGTGAAGCCGTTCATTAAAAGTTGGAGAATCTTGTCTAACTTTTCCAAACAGGTCACACAAGGCTATCGAAAAACATGCAGAAAATTGTATGTCTGGAAAAATACGGAGGAGGAGGAGGTGGACAGTAAATTAACAAGTGCATCTTTCCTTCTCTATCTAGTTAAAACCTCCAAGTCTTTATTAGCCGGCTGTTTCCTGGTCATGTCTCAGCCTGCTCATTCTTGCAGTTTCTGGGGACGATCGCTGGGTCTTTGTCCTGGTCTGGACTTGGACAAAGCCCGGTGGCCACAACTGTCCAGGACAGAATGCTGGAAAAGCTATGTCCTCTTCCTTCCCTAGTTAATATGAAGAGATGCAGTCTGACATCTCAAAGGCAGTTGGAGAGAGAGAGAGAGAGAAAGAGAGAGAGAGAGAGAGAGAGAGGAAGAGAGAGAGAGAGAGAGAGAGAGAGAGAGAGAGAGAGGAAGAGAGAGAGAGAGAGAGATGAAGAGAGAGAGAGAGAGAGAGAGAGAGAGAGAGAGAGAGAGAGAGAGAGCAAGCGAGGAGGGGTGAATGAATGAGGTGTGGTAAAAATAAACACAAAATAACTCCTTCTGCACTGCCACAGCCAATCACCGTCATCTGTGGAGGTGTGTTAACAAGCTATCAAAAAGCTCTCTGGGGGGGGAGTGATGGAGGGATTCTGTAAGGAGGTTTAAGGGGTTAGCATGGTGTATTTTCAGGTCAGATAGAGAGGGAGACACCCAGGCCTAGGTACAGCAGGGGGGCTCTGATAATTGGGAGTGAGAGAGGTAGCTGCAGAGGTGGGATGGAGAGAAAATGGGAGGTAGACGCGTGAAAGGTAGAGGAAGAATAGAGGAGAAGAAAGGGATGGAGATGAGTGGAGAGGAGAGCTGGAAAGAGATGAATGGAAAGAGGAGGCAGGCAGGGGAACGGAATGGAGGAGAGGGCAGGAGAAAAGAAGAGGGCAGTGGACGAGAAGGGAGGGAGGGAGGGAGGGAGGGAGGGAGGGAGGGAGGGAGGGAGGGAAGGGGGGGAGCGGAGGAGAAGAGGAAATGAGATGGGAGGAGAGGAAGAAACAAGATGATGTGAGAAGGCCAGATCTTTTTTTTTTTACATTGGTCCAAAAATGGAGAGAAGAGAGGCTGTAAAAAATACTAGAGTGCTGGGATGGGGGGGATGGGGGAACCTGAAGGGTGGCAGACCTGGAGAAGAGCAAAAACAGCATCGAAGAGCAGAGGAAGAAAACTCATTCAGCTGCAAGGGGGGAGGACAGGAGGAGGCTGGGGGTGGCAATTTGAGGGTGGGATTGGGAGAGTTTTCTCATCCAGAGATGGGTGGTGAGGAGAGAGTCCAAGGGAGGGACGGAGGGAGGGAGGGAGTGGATGTGGAAGAGGTTTCTGGAAGGATGATAGGTGGGTTAGGTAAGAGGGGATGAAGGGGAACGAGAGGAGAGAGGGAGCGAGTAGGTAGAGGAGAGTGGAAAGATTTGATTCTAGAGATTGTCCGAGAGGAAAGGTTCCTATCGGAGACGGAAGAAAGGTGCTTCCCCCACGAGCCCCACCCCCTGTTCCTTGTGTCTGTTTTCTGTTTACAGGAAGTGACAGGGTGACAAGTTCCCTCCCCTCAACGAGGATCTTTCATGTGTGCAATAAATAATGAACGCTTTAATTATGCAGCAACACTCTCAGCAGTGCGTATAAATCGGGAGAGGAAATATCTAGGAGGGCAACAACCTTTCAAATGACGGAAACCTGTGCTGCCCTCGAGGATTCGCACCAGAGCTTTTCTACGTCACGAAAAAAAACACAACAGGTTGTTGTTGTTTTCTAATCCCCCCCCCCACCCCCTTCAGCCTTTTGGAATGAGATTTGCAAAGAAGAAAAAAACCATCTCGGTAAAAAATATCAAGTCTGACATGCCTTTTGCTTTCTCTGTGAGCCTTTGCAAAAGCAGCCATTTAAAATCCCACTTCTGAAGACTTCTTAAGGCTCACAAACGTCGGCCTCATCATTGTGGAAGCATTATTGGTGATGTACAGTGTACAATTATGCTCCACTGTAGGGGAGATGATGCGGAAACGATCCGTTTATTACCAGCATATAAAACAAGACAGCCGCCATTTGAAATATTTTATTTCAGTAAGCAAGGAAACTGATGGCGTTGGCCCGGATCCAAAATGGCTGCCTTGTCTCCTCCAGTGCTTCATCTTTCACCAAAATGTCTTCCTAAATCACTCATCAGGGGCGTCTAGACATAAAAGGCCCACTTATTTTTCTGGAGCAAAATCAGAAAAATATTTCAAAGCTGTATTACCACCAAGAATATTACTCAGGATACGCTTGTGGTAGTATTGCATTGATGAATTTTCATAGCTCATTGCTAATGAGTTCGTCATTGAAAGACTATTGATTGTACATCAAAGTGTCTATATATTGAACTATAATTGTCTATAAATCATATTCCTTATCACTCTAACACAAACTAGTGAAGAAAACCAAATTAATCAATCGCGCACATTCTTATCCACATTACCACACGAACACCCGTCACAGACTCTATTGAACACTTTAAATTCTTGTTTAATTCCTCTATCTATATTACTGTTAAAGAGAGACAGCGTGTGTGTATGTGAGTGTGTGTGTATCTGTGTGTGTGTATCAGTGTATGTGTATCTGCGTGTGTGTATGTATCTATGTGTTTGTATCTGTGTGTGTGTGTGGGTATCTGCGTGTGTATCAGTGTATGTGTATCTGCGTGTGTGTATGTATCTATGTGTTTGTCTCTGTGTGTGTGTGTGTGTGTGTGTGGGTATCTGTCAGAGAGCCACTAGCTCTCTTTTCTTCCTCTCCACTCTAAGGATAAGACTTACGATCTGGATTTTCAGGAACAGGTTGTATCTGGCTGTGGTTAATTGGACATATTTCCTGTGGTTGGCTTGCAGATAGCTCCTTTATTCATGCCTTTTTAATGGTTCGAAAGATCTTTTCATTAAACAGTGCTGGGTTAGAAGAATGAATACTCCATTTATAGCAGGCTAATGTTCTTGTGGATTTGTTTTTGACTGGAATTGAAAATATGTTGTTGATGTGGCATGGATGGTAATGACAGAAGTTCTGTAATGTTTTGGTCCTTCTATAATACATACTTGACTAAAGCACCCGCTCATAAAGGTGCGAAGGTTCCACAATGTTCTCAGTCATTCACAGGCTAGATACAGGTCCCTGAGAGTAAGGAAGGATTAAGACCAGAGGCACATGTGGTACAACTGGAAGGTTTTATTTGACGCTCCACTTGAAATCACCACAAGGGCTATACTATTCAACGACAAAGTTATGCATTGGAGGTAATTGTCTAGCGTCTTCTAGGGGTGGCAGGGCCGGAGGGGGGGGGGGGGGGGGTTGGTTAAATATGGGGGTTGTAGTCTTTAAAGAGCACACAGCAAGACATAATCCAGAAATCCAGAACAAAATCCAGAAAATGAAGCCTCAGCTGATGTTTTCACATCTGCATGCAGAGAGAAATCTAAGAAGTTTATTCACACTCTACATCAGGCTGGCTGGAAAAGGGAAGGCCCAGTTCTTGCTAACCCGTCATATTTCCTCCCCAGGGTCCTAAAGGCATCTCAGCGACATTTAGGTCATGAGTGGGAGTGTGTGTGTGTGTGTGTGTGTGTGTGTGCGTGTGTGTGTGTGTGTGTGTGTGTGTGTGTGTGTGTGTGTGTGTGTGTGTGTGTGTGTGTGTGTGTGTGTGTGTGTATTTGAACGCATGGCATGCTTGAGCATGTCCATTGAGAGCTATTACAGCAGTATTATTGAAGGAAATGGCTCCAAAGTAATATTCTTCATCAAGTTAGATCTGCTCAAACATGAAAATGGATGAATATGAATCTAGTTAAAATCACATCGATCTGAAATGTAGCAGATAAACTAGAAATCATTGAATAACATGGGAAAAGACCATGGGGAGAAATGAACTAATGGGATTGAAGGCAGGGAAGCAGTTTGTGTGTGTGTGTGTGTGTGTGTGTGTGTGTGTGTGTGTGTGTGTGTGTGTGTGTGTGTGTGTGTGTGTGTGTGTGTGTGTGTGTGTTCTAATGTCCCATGTGTGTTCATGTAAGCGGGTGTGCATTTGGCCATGTTTGTGGGTGTGTGTGGGTGTGTGTGTGTGTGTGTGTGTGTGTGTGTGTGTGTGTGTGTGCGTGTGAATGAAAGGTTTCGAATTTCAATTTCATTTCCGTAGGTCTTGTGCTGCTCGTTTCGTAGCTTGAGGCGATGTTTCCGTGCAAAATCCACAAACTCTGATTATCAAGGGGCAGAATGCAGATGTACTGTCCGTTTGTATATCTGTATGTGTGTGTGTGTGCATGTGTGTGTGTGCCTTCGTTAAAGCCTTCAGTAATTGGGCATGTTAACTTGTTTATCTGTCAATTCACAACCTCCAGGGAACCTTCTGGAACCTCCAGGGAACCTTCTGGATATTAACTAGGGAACTGGCAATTTCACATTCTTTATCATTAATAAAAAATCAAGAAGCTTAAGATGTTCTGTATCGACTGCCTGTTTCTTCAGCAATCAAAGGAAGGCATCGTATTTGTGAGAAAATGACCACAATTTCTGCTGAGATCTGGAGCTCAAAGTGTTCAAGTTTATTCATGAGGTTCGTGATGAGTTGACTTTTCATAGCTTTCAGTTTTCCCAAGATGCACTTGTCATTAGGTTTAAACAGGAGAGTGGGCAAGAGGGAGGAAGAGGGAGAAAGAGAGAGAGGGAGAGAGATAAGGAGGGAGAGAGAGAGAGACTGAGAGGGAGGGAGGGAGAAAGAGAGAGGGAGGGAGAGAGAGATACTGAGAGGGAGGGAGATGAGGGAGGGGTAGGGGGAAGGAAAAAGAGAGAGGGGGGGGAAAGAGGGGGGGAAAGAGATGGACAGGATCCAGGTAGATAGATTTTTGGAAGGAAGGATAGATGACAGAGAGCGAAAGGAAGCTGCTTTGGAAATTGCCCTTCTAATGATTCACCTGACAACGGCTCAGGGTTCAACCTCTCGTTCCGCAACTACTCTAATTGTAGCATTTGTTATTTTTCTGCTCCCCCGTGTCGCCATGACGATCGG
>CM059306.1:10587500-10630000 GCA_030340665.1 Neosalanx taihuensis
AGGAGAAGGGAGAGAGGGAATTAAACCTGCATGTGAAGGAGGTCCCTCTGGGTGTCTGGCATCAGGCTGGAGGAGCAGTAATGCTGACATGGCAATCTCTGTGTCTTTCTCTCTCTCTCTCCATCTCTCTTTGTCTCTCTGTCTCTCTCTCTCTGTCTGTCTGTCTGTCTCTCTCTCTCTCTCTCTCTCTCTGTCTGTCTGTCTGTCTGTCTGTCTGTCTGTCTGTCTCTCTCTCTCTCTCTCTCTCTCTCTCTCTCTCTCTCTCCATCTCTCTCTGTCTCTCTGTCTCTCTCTGTCTCTCTCTCTCTCTCTCTCTCTCTCTCTCTCTCTCTATCTATCTCGACACACACACACTTCCACACCAGTCACAGGAATTGGAAGTTGGTCCTGCATTATGTATGAAAGGTTGTCCCACTATCACTGAATGCACAGTGTGTGTGAGTGAGTGTTTTTTTGTGTCAGCAGTTGTGTGTGCCTGTGATTGTGTGAGTGCAAGTGCGTGAGGAGGCGAAAGGGAAAGAGAGAAGGGCAAAAAGAGAGAGAGAGAGCAGGATCTCTGCCTTCATTCGACTCATCCCATTCCTTATTCTCCTTCATGGAGCCTGAGTCAAATCAGTTCAGTCATGAACACTGCAGTGTGCTGAAAGTCTCCCAGAACAAAGGAATATGATGGTTTTACGTCCGGAGGGGAGGAGGTGTCTGAAGAAAGAGTAGAGGAACTTGGTGACGAGGGATGGAGGAGAATATTAACACGCGTGCGCACACGCACACACACACACAGTGTGTCTCTAGAACCTTCCACCTTGCAAGGCCTCTGAAGTTAGAGGACGGGATAGCAGAGCTGAGAGAAACCAACAGGCTGGTGAGCGAGGTAGAGGGGGTGAGGGGGAGAGAGAGGGAGGGGGGGTAGAGAGGAGGGAGGGGGAGAGGGGGTGAGGGGGAGAGAGAGGGGGGGTAGAGGGGAGGGAGGGGGAGAGAGAGGGGGAGAGAGAGGGAGGGGGGGTAGATAGGAGGGAGGGGGAGAGGGGGTGAGAGGGAGAGAGAGAGTGGGGGTAGAGGGGGAGGGAAGTAGAAAAGGGGGGGAAGAGAGAAGGTGGGAGAGAGAGGGGGGTAGAGGGGGAGAGAGAGGGGGGGTGGGTAGAGGGGGGGAGGGGGAGAGGGGGTGAGGGGGAGAGAGAGGGGGGGTAGAGGGGGAGGGAAGTAGAAAAGGGGGGGAAGAGAGAAGGTGGGAGAGCGAGGGGGGGTGGAGGGGGAGAGAGGGGGGGTGGGTAGAGGGGGGAGGGGGAGAGGGGGAGAGAGAGGGGGAGAGAGGGGGGGTAGAGGGGGAGAGAAGTAGGAAAGGGGGGGGGGTGAGAGAAGGTGGGAGAAAGAGGGGAAAATACAGGGAAGGGGGGGAGAGGAAGGGAGAAAGAGAGGGGAAAGAGGGAGGAGAGCTGGAGAGCTTCAAAAGGGAAACTTGATATTTGACTCTTAAAGATTCCTTTCATATCACCCTGCAAACACACACACACACGCACACACACACTCATGTTGATGTAGACCGGGGCCGTCGCCACTCTGACCAGGGGTGATGCAAGGCTGAACCTCATCTTACACACATCCACGCTGTGGAAGAGACACCCAGCCTGTTCAGCTCCTGTTCAGCTCCTGTTCAGCTCCTGTTCAGCTCCTGTTCAGCTCCTGTTCAGCTCCTGTTCAGCTCTTGCTCAACTGCTGTGCAGCTCCTGTTCATCTCCTGTTCAGCACCTGTTCAGCTCCTGTTCAGCTCTTGCTCAACTCCTGTGCAGCTCCTGTTCATCTCCTGTTCAGCTCCTCTCCAGCTCCTGTTCATCTCCTGTTCAGCTCCTCTCCAGCTCCTGTTCAGCTCCTGTTAGCCCCGGCAGGCCCCCAGCCGACAGAAGCACGTCGTTTTAGCTTGTGTCAGCTTGCCACGCTTGTCACTGGTTAAATATTGAGCAGTTTGTGTCCCAGTAACTTATCTCCCACACCGACACCTGCAGACAGCTGGACAGGCAGTCTGCCTGAGGGAAGGTCAGTACATTTACCCTCCACATCTCTCTCTTTCTCTCTTTTCTTTTCTCTATCTTTCTCCTTTTCTTCCTCTCTCCCTCCTTTTCTGTCTTTTTCTCTTTCCTTTCTCTCTCTATCCCTCTTTTCACCCTCCCTCTCTTTCTCTCCTTTTCTCTCACTCTCTCTTTGTCTTTTTCTTTCTCTCCTTCCTTGGCGGTGAAAGAGCTGTATTTTCTTCATCAAACACCACATTTCCTCACGCTTCTGTGAGTGTCGGCACAGTGACTTTTCCTGGGAGACATTGATAGCTTGAATGTGGAAAATCCCCAGAGCCATTTAAAAGCCACAGAAAGGCGTATTTGAAGAAAGTTTTCAGGCCTTTCATGTGGAAAGTTCAACTTGTGTAAAACGAACTCCGACTCCAGACTGCTGGCCTCGCTGCGTCACCCGCGCACACTGTGACCGGTCATCGTAGTTCATCAGCTCCATTTCCTAACACGCCTTGCTGAAGGTGGAAGCTGGGGAACGCCCCGACATAGAAAACAAACAGACCCGATCCTGACAGCTGGAGTGTCCAGGGGCAGAGAGCAGAAGCAGAAGCACCGAGTCTCTGATTTAGGCAGCATCAGCGTGCTGGGGGGCCGGGGGGGAGGTGGGGCAGCAGTGGCCCAGACACAAACATGATGGGATCTGTTTGGCCACAGTGTGCTTCAGGCTTGTGAATAACAATGACTTGGCGCTCACACACACACACACACACAGAGGTAGACACACACTGACACACACACACAAACACAACGTGCGCACACACACACGGGAGAGATGCACGGCTTATGAAGGTTTTCTCCTTGGTTTTGCATATCAACTCCAAGAGTCAGCTCTGTAGGGTCAGCTCTGTAGGGTCAGCTCTGTAGGGTCAGCTCTGTAGGGTCAGCTCTGTAGGGTCAGCTCTGTAGGGTCAGCTCTGTAGGGTCAGCTCTGTAGGGTCAGCTCTGTAGGGTCAGCTCTGTAGAGTCACCTCTATAGGGTCAGCTCTGTAGGGTCAGCTCTATAGGGTCAGCTCTGTAGAGTCAGCTCTGTAGGGTCAGCTCTGTAGAGTCAGCTCTATAGGGTCAGCTCTGTAGGGTCAGCTCTGTAGAGTCAGCTCTGTAGAGTCAGCTCTGTAGGGTCATCCCTATAAGGGTCAGCTCTGTAGGGTCAGCTCTGTAGGGTCAGCTCTGTAGGGTCAGCTCTGTAGGGTCAGCTCTGTAGGGTCAGCTCTGTAGGGTCAGCTCTGTAGAGTCAGCTCTGTAGGGTCAGCTCTGTAGGGTCAGCTCTGTAGGGTCAGCTCTGTAGGGTCAGCTCTGTAGGGTCAGCTCTGTAGGGTCAGCTCTGTAGGGTCAGCTCTGTAGGGTCAGCTCTGTAGGGTCAGCTCTGTAGGGTCAGCTCTGTAGAGTCAGCTCTGTAGGGTCAGCTCTGTAGGGTCAGCTCTGTAGGGTCAGCTCTGTAGGGTCAGCTCTGTAGGGTCAGCTCTGTAGGGTCAGCTCTGTAGGGTCAGCTCTGTAGGGTCAGCTCTGTAGAGTCAGCTCTGTAGAGTCAGCTCTGTAGGGTCAGCTCTGTAGGGTCAGCTCTGTAGAGTCAGCTCTGTAGGGTCAGCTCTGTAGGGTCAGCTCTGTAGGGTCAGCTCTGTAGAGTCAGCTCTGTAGGGTCAGCTCTGTAGGGTCAGCTCTGTAGGGTCAGCTCTGTAGGGTCAGCTCTGTAGGGTCAGCTCTGTAGGGTCAGCTCTGTAGGGTCAGCTCTGTAGGGTCAGCTCTGTAGGGTCAGCTCTGTAGGGTCAGCTCTGTAGGGTCAGCTCTGTAGGGTCAGCCCTAAAAGGGTCAGCTCTGACCAGAGGCTGCTGTGTTCTATTTGAGCTCGTCCACTCCTGTCGACAACACGAAGAGCCCTAGAGACACAAACACAACCACAAACACACAAACATACACACAATCAATGCAGAGAAAACAGCTAAGCGATATATTAGTAATGTTCATTCAGTTTTATGTACCATTCCTACTTGTGTTCATAATACGTCATTCAATTCAATTCGATGTTGTTATTTACAGTGAGGTCAGCTGGTCTGAAACTAGGTACCATAATACAGACACTCTTACCCCTTTCATCACACACACACACACAAACACACTTTGTGCACACGCACACACTTTACCCTCCTCTGCACCTGAGTGAGTGGATGAGACTAACTAACGAGAGATGGAGAAACTATCGCTTTGTAGAGTGATTATTTTGAGCGAGGCTTCACTTCCTGAAAAGACACATATTTCCTCTCTGTGGAAAGAAAAACGGTCAAAACAAGAGAAAACAATGTATGGAAATGCAGTGTAGAATGCATACTCTTAGTAATTTGTGCTAGACAGAGTATAAGGCCTACATTTACACACACAGCTAAGACTTTTCTGAAGAGATGAGATAATTGGCTGCAAAGTCAGAGTTCGCTTTTGCTCCTCATTAGTGGAGGCCTGTGTGTGTGTGTGTGTGTGTGTGTGTGTGTGTGTGTGTGTGTGTGTGTGTGTGTGTGTGTGTGTGTGTGTGTGTGTGTGTGTGTGTGTGTGTGTGTGAGTGCAAGTATGTTTGTGTGTCTGTCTTTTCTGTGTGTGACTGTGTGAGTGCAAGTGTGTGACTGTGTGTGAGTGCAAGTGTGTGTGTTTATGTCACGTGTTTGTGTGATTGTATTTATATGTTTATCATCTTTTACTTTCTGCTGCGGTTGTGGTTTTCTCTCCCAGTAGGGATAATGATAGGGTAATCAGAGCGCATTAGAGAGACCTGTGGCTGAGAGTCACACACACACACACACAGACACACACAGACACACACACACTCTTCTCTGCACTCACACTGTGAATATCAGACCAGTGTAGCACACTTTACCCGCAGCATCCATTCCTCGGTCCAGTGTTCCACAACATGACAAAATCATTGAAGCTTGCTTAACGATGATGTAAATTAATCCTAATCGTGGTTCTTATTGCATGGTCGACGCCCCACGTGAATATCTTCACTATGTGCAACAGACAGTAGCGCACACATGCTAAATTACGTGTGGTCGACATTTCTAATGCGATCCTGTTTTTATTTGTTTCCAGGCAGACTGTGCGTTTGGTCATTGGCTTATCATGCAACACCAATGCTGGACTGGATGGAAACAGAAATGAGCACAGAGTTTGACTGGTCATGTGGAAAAGGACCAGCTACACCTGTGTTGAATACAGGATCTGTCTTCCAGACACACCAGTGCTCCAGTGCTGAGGAGGAAGAGAGAGGAAGAGGTAAGGTAGAAGAGGAGAAGACGAGGAGGAGAAGAAGGAGGAGAAGGGTAGAGGAGAAGAGATGGAGAAGAGAGGAGAGAGGAGGAGAGAGGAGAGAAGGTAGAAGAAAAGGATGAAGGAGGAGAAGGAGGAGGGAGGAGAAGGATGAGCAGGAGCAGGAGGAGAGAGGAGGAGGGAGAGAAGGGGGGAAGGAGGAGGAGAAGATAAAGGCAGAGGAGGGAGGGAAGGTAGAGGAGGAAGCAGAGATGAGGCAGAGGAGGCAGACGAGGCAGAGGAAGCAGACGAGGCAGGACACAGCGTTCTCTGTCTAGTGGCAGTGCTTCATCCTCACCGGTCACAGATACAGCTGGAGAGACAAAGGAGAGGAGAAAAGATAACAGAGCACACACACCTTTACACACACCTGTACACACACCTTTATACACACACAGCTTTATACACACACACCTTTATACACACAGACCCCTTGATAATGTTGAAACCTAGAAAATAAGCAAGTACAAAAATGTTTGTAGATGCACACACACACACATACATACACCACACACACACACCCGCACAAACACCGTGTGCATGTACAATACACACACACACAGCACACACAGAAGATGCGCACAGACACACATATGCAAATACAAACAAACACACCCCAAAGCTCAATACCGTCTAAAGGCCATCTGAGCATCCCAGCCCAGGCTCCCTGTGTCCCCACAGCCCCAGACAGACCAGAGGCCCCCCCACCACAGCCTCTCTCCTCAGCCTGGCCAGACAGACCAGAGGCCCCCCCACCACAGCCTCTCTCCTCAGCCTGGCCAGACAGACCAGAGGCCCCCCCACCACAGCCTCTCTCCTCAGCCTGGCCAGACAGACCAGAGGCCCCCCCACCACAGCCTCTCTCCTCAGCCTGGCCAGACAGACCAGAGGCCCCCCCCGGTATCTCAGAACTCTCAGACATGGAGGATGTGACCGTGTAGTTAGTGCACACGCACAGGGAAATACAGACCACTCACCAGTCGCACACTCACACACTCACACACTCACACACTCATGCACTCACACACTCATACACTCACACACTCACACGCACTCACACACTCACACACACACACACTCACACACTCACGAACACTCACACACTCACACACTCACACACTCACACACACTCACACACTTACACACTCACACCCTCCACTTAATCCAGCTCAGACAGAACGAGGCCGAGCACCCTGGCTGAGAAGCTTGTCCTAGAATCGTATATGTTCACTTTGGGGGGGGGGGGGGGTAGCGCTGCTCGTCACCTCCGGCTGGTGAAGGACTCTCGGGGACAGGGGGGGGGGCAGGGTGTAGTACAGGAGGGTCACACAGTCATGGAGGAGAGAGCACAGCCCTCCAGAGGGAAATATTCAATCAAAATTGATCCAGGGGCTGAGTCTGTCTGTAATTACCCTGTTGTTACCCTCCTTCTCTCTCTTTATCACTCTCTATCTCTCTCTAGCTCTCTCTCTTTCTCCCTCTCTTTAACTCTTTCTCTCTCTCTCTTTATTTCTTTCACTCTATCTTTTTTGTTTTCTCTCTTTCTGTCACACACAAATGCACAGGTCCTCTTTGCAGAGCTGTTGAGTAACTCTCCATTAAAGGTTGAGCCTTAATGAGACTCCTGCATGCACACACACATACGCACGCACACACACACTCATACACACACACACTCACACACACTCACACACACTCATACACTCACACACACTCATACACACACACACTCTCATACACACACACACACTAAAATGGGACCTTTGGGTCTGGCCTGTTTGTGGGACTCCCAACCTTTGGCAGTGTTGCGTGAACAGGCGTGACTTTGGAAATGTCACCAAGATCACAGAGGGTTGGGAGGGGGGGAGAGAGGGAGAGGAGGAGAGAGGGAGAGGAGGAGAGAGGGATGTAAGGGGGAGGAGAGGGAGGAGAAAAGAGGGATGGAGGAAGGATGGAGGGAGGAGAGAAGGGAGGGGAGAGGGATGGAGGGGGATGGAGGGAGGAGAGAAGGGAGGATAGAGGGATGGAGGGGGATGGAGGGAGGAGAGGGAGGAGAGGGAGGAGGAGAGAGAGGAGAGAGGGTGGCATACTCGTTTACCAGATTCAGTCCAATCCTGCCTGATCATAGCCGATGAGCCTGCTGCTGCAAAAGTCAAATGGGACTTGTTTTTCAGGTTAGATATTGTGAGCGTTCTCCTTCATTACTCCTTTAACCCCCCCCCCTTCCTCTTCATCTGGCCTGCATGTGTGTGTGTGGGGGGGGGGGGATCTTCTCAGAAAGCAGAATGTGATTCCACGACCATCACTAACGCAGCGTAACAGACCTTTTCAGACTCAGTTCCATGCCTTCTCCTCCCATCGCATCAAGACATGGTCATTTATTTCTTTGAAAATGCTGTGAGGTTGCAGATGACATTGCCCAGGCTGAGGCTATACTTATTTGGTGTCTTGGGGCTACTTTTACCAGTGTCTTCTCTCCATTGTAAAGTATCTGAGTCAGTGCCGCTGCTAGCTAGTGTGTGTGTGTGTGTGTGTGTGTCTGTCTGTGTGTGTGTGTGTGTGTGTGTGTGTGTGTGTGTGTGTGTGAGTGAGTGAGTGTGAGGGAGAGAGTGAGAGAGTGAGAGAGTGAGAGAGTGAGAGAGAGAGAGAGAGAGAGAGAGAGAGGGAGACACACAGAGAGTGTATGTGCTTGCATGTGGGTGTGTTTGTGTGAGAAGAAAAACTGAGAGATGTTGGAGACTAAGTGGAAGACAGAGATACAGATGGAGGGATAACAAACGGAGGAAGAGAAAAAGGGTGTTTGTCAGTGGTTCAATAGCACACCACCACCTGCGGTGTGACATCTTTCTGGGGGGGGGGGGTATCCAGGCGAGACCCAGCCTGTGTCTGGGCCTCACACTACTGTTACCATCCCAACAGGTGTGGACAACAACACACACACACACACACACACATCCACACAGACACACACACACACACACACACACACATCCACACAGAGACACACACACACGCACACCACACACACACCCACACACACACACACCCACACACACACACATCCACACACACCCACATACACAACCCCACACACACACATCCACACAGAGACACACACACACACCCACACTCACACACACACACCCACACGCACGCACACACACACCCCCACACACACCGGCAGCTCCAGATCAATCACCCAGGGACTAAGCCCAGGGAGTGTACTCCTCAGACTGAGAGGAGAAGGAAGTGGCAGTCTTATTCCTCCTTTCCCTGGTTCATAGCTGAACAGTCAGCGTGTTTCTGCATGCAGAGACACAAGCCCTGCAGCAGCGCTGGAACTGGGGCACTTCAGCATTCTGGGATAAACACAGACTTTGAAGTCCTTAAGGGAACCCTTCACATCCTCATCCCCTGGTGAAATAGCAATGGAGTTCATCATATCTCCCACCTTCAGCTGGGGGGTGGGGCGGGGGGGGGGGGTAGGGTGGGGGGGGAGCTGTGCTGTTTGTATTAGTGTCATGTACTGCACTTAAAACAGTGACAACTGCAATGCATCCTGGTCTGTTGCTGGTGACCGGAGCGTTGGGGCGGTCAGTCCGGCCCTCATGACCAGAACCCTGGGATGAAGACTCAGGGAGCAGCAGAACCTTGTGGCTGATCTGAACCATAAACACAGAAGTGCCTGACCTTGTCTGCGGCTCGGTGTGATTCGCTGCCGCTGAACGACCTCACTTCCTGCTGTGTGTTTGATTTGGAGATTAATTTCAATGAAGACTAACCCGCAGAGGAGGAAAGCCCCCAGTTACAGTCTCCAGCTGAATCTAATTGCTCCCCGGCCCTTCTCATATTTCACTGATTTAGCTCCTGCCTTGCGCGCACGTGTGTGTGTGTGAGAGACTTGAGTGAGTGTGTGTGTGTGTGTGTGTGAGTGTGTGTGTGTGAGTGTGTGCGTGTGAGCGTGTGAGCGTGTGTGCGTGTGTGTGTGTGTGTGTGTGTGAGAGTGTGTGAGTGGGTGGGTGTGAGTGTGCGTGCGTGTGTGTGTGTGTGTTGTGTGTGTGTGTGTGTGAGAGTGTGTGAGTGGGTGGGTGTGAGCGTGTGTGCGTGTGTGCGCGTGTGCGTGCGTGTGTGTGTGTGTGAGAGTGTGTGAGTGGGTGGGTGTGGGTGTGTGTGTGTGTTGGTCTTCTTCTGACAGATGTCTGGTGGTCTCAGGAGCGCCCCGTCCCAACACAAGCTCCTCCCCTGTGCAATTCAAATGGCGACAAACACAAAACAACAGACTCCAGAACAGTAAAGGGGCCATGACCTAAAACACATACGCACATTTAGCAGACGTTGTTATCCAGAGCAATTTACAGCAAGTATAGGGACAAGTACAGTGCCTTGCTTAAGGACACTACATCATGTTGGCTCAGCCGGGTATTGAAGTCACAACCTTTTGATCACTAGCTTGACACTCTAACCACTCATCCATCTGAAAAAGGAGAGGGGGGGGCTTATTTTGACCAACAGAACACATATGGTGGTAGGACAGACCCAAGTTAGGGGGGAACACTTTATACAGACCGTTCCAGACACTAGATGGAACCATCATCAAGGAGTATGGATTTGTGAGGGGAAGGGGAAGTGTGATGGACCAAAATGAGCTCACAGCCTCAGGGTCAGTTGGGATCTTATTTACAGTTTGTGTGCGAGTGCCAGTGTTTATGTGTGTGTGTTTCTGTGTTTGTGTGTGCGTGTGTGTGTGTTTGTGTGTGCGCGTGCGTGTGTGTTTGTGTGTGCAGGTGGGTGTGTGTTTGTTTGTGTGTCTGTGTGTGCGTGCTGATCTAAGGATCCTCATTACTTCCTCTGTCCAATCACTATGAGGATTTATGACCACCACAGTGAGGAGGTTAATGCCCTGCAGTGAGTTAGCAATGTGTGTGTGTGTGTATACACTACCTAATGTGTGTGTGTGTATACACTACCTAATGTGTGTGTATATATACACTGCTTAATGTGTGTGTGTGTTTACACTACCTAATGTGTGTGTGTATACACTACCTAATGTGTGTGTGTGTGTGTGTGTGTGTGTGTGTGTGTGTGTGTGTGTGTGTGTGTGTGTGTGTGTGTGTGTGTGTGTGTGTGTGTGTGTGTGTGTGTGTGTGTGTGTGTGTGTGCACTACCTAATGTGTGTGTATACACTGCCTAATGTGTGTGTGTGTGTGTATACACTACATACTGTGTGTGTGTATATACACTACCTAACACACTACACAACCCTCTTTACAGCCAGTCTCTTCCCAGAGTTTTTCTATGAAGTAGAAGGATTCTCAGACCGTGTATTAAACTGAAACGAAAGCCTCAAGCAGGCTGGAGTGCTGATGAACCTCCGGAGACCAGGATCCCATTACGGCCATTGAGTGCTTGTGATATCCCAGGTCCTGTGTGAATCAAATTTAGCTGAAAGGGACTGAAACATTAAGGATTACAAGCCGAGGCAAAGCCTAAATTAATCCGCAGCCTGTTTCATATAGGAAATGTGATGCTTGAATATCATATGACGTGCGGTTACGAAACGCTTGCAGTTAGTCGTCTGGAGTATTGTTCAGCTCTGTTCCTAAGAATGTGTGGAACAAGACAAGGCAAATGGATTTGCATTCAAAATGCTTCAAATAAAACCATAAAGAAAACATCGGAACATAAATGTGAAAGAAAACGTTTAAAAAAATACTGTCAAAAAGAAATACAGCAAAAGTCGAAGTTCAAGAAATGAAATCCAAGCGCGAGATGCAGAAATGGATTGATAATGAAAAAACATGCTCATGCCTGTTGTATTGAAAGGTAAACGAAACCCAGTGACTTGATAAAATTGTGTTGGATTGGTTTAATCTGACTGGGATTGGCTCAGGCAGGGGAACGAGAGCTAACGCTACGTGTTCATCAATTACTGTCCGTGTACAATAATTGTGCCATATTGATCTAGCTGCTTCATCTACTTGACTACTGTCCCTAAGTGCTTCCTAATGCCAGTCCCAGTCTGCTAGAACATCCTGTTTCATTATGCAGTGATTGCCTTACAGTAGCAAAAGGCCTTTAAAGGCCTTTTAAAATATTTGGAGAGTCAGACTGTATCATTATATCAGCACGGTCTTTGGATCATAACGGACAATCGGGGAGATTATGAATTTCAAATCTTGTGATTCTAAAACGTTTTTTGTTACCCTGCCAAAAAATATATAAATACATCTGCGGTCAGTGCTTTCTTGTCCAGAGGGGTGCGTCCTCTTCAAAAACCCTTCATCTGGTGTGGTGAGACTCGTAGATCTCCATAGGGCTACATCCATTTGTTATTTTCTTTTGAAATGCAGTGCAATGATTGAACGATCTGTAAGAATGTTCAAAAATCACTTACTCAGCATCACTTATCTATCCCACCACCTTGTAAGGGCCTGAGAGAGGAGGAGGGAAGGGGAGGCTGAGAGAGGGAGAGAGTGTGAGGGAGAGAGAGGGATGGAGGGAGGGAGAGGACACGAGAGGGAGGATGAGAGAGCGAGAGGAAGAGGGATGTGCAGACCTTCAAGCGTGTGATGGAGTGTTTGGGTTTTTCATACATTGCTTTTCTATAATGACATAGTGCTTGTTCCCTCTTCAGACTTCTCTCTCTCTCTCACACAACACACACACACACACACACACACACACACACACACACAGACACACACACACACACACACACACAGGTCTCTCCCTGTAGGCTTATCTCTTTCCCTTTAATATACACACACAAAGCACACAGCAGCAGTCACTTAGGAGTCCCGTCCCCCTCACCATTCCCACACACTGCCAGCCTTTATTCTCGCATTTCAGCAAACTATTATCATACTGGGTGTAATAGAATTAGGAAGAGGATTATACAGAATGTTTTCAACAGTGCTCCTTATCCCACCCCACCATACACACACACACACACACACACACACACACACACACACACACAAACACACACACACACACAACCTATACACTGTTTTAGAGTGTTTGCAGGCTGCTAATAATTTACCTTCCTGTATTTAATAATACACCTTCCTGGTGTAATCATCTTATAACTGACATCATATGTTATTTCGTTACCCTGTACTTGTACCTGTGTAATGACAATAAAGTTGAATCTAATCTAATGTTGTAATTGAGCAGACTTTACCAAGCGATACAGCGGTAAATCATGGTTTAATAGTCTGTCAGATGAATATCAAAAATATTTTGGAAATCACACACTCTGGATTTAAAATGTAGGGAATTAAATCATATAAAAGTGTCAACCTTTATATTCATCACACAATATGCGTGAGCAGTTTTGGAGAGACAGCTGACAACAGTCTTAACATCACGTATTTCACACCCGTCTTATCCCTCCTGATCACCTCCGACTGTTCACCTTCCTGTCAGAGTACCATCTGGTTCAAAATCACATTACAGCGCGCTTCACTCTCTCAGTGTGGGCTAGCTAAAGAAGCTAAATCTAACGTGTTGTTGACACTAGTCAACCAAGACCAACCATACATTTACGACGAAGCAATAACATGTATTTTGCAAGATGGATAATTGACAGAAATTTATTTTGTTATCCACCCAAAGTAACTGGGTTAGTTATACACTGTCGGTGAAATTGATTGAGGCAAACTGTATTACCTACGCTATCAAATGTGGTTATATAATGACTAAATAAGGCCTTTGCAGTTAATCATTAGTGATGATTCACTTGGGCTTTGGGTAATAGCTGGTTGTGGCCGAGCCTGATCTCACCTCTGACCTCATCCTACCCCTGTGGTAAGCATGAGGTAGAAAGAGCTGGAACCCAACCCTAACCATAAAAGATTAGGGTTTAGGTTGAATTAGGTTTGGCACCAAATCATTATTTGGCAGTTGGTTAGCCAAAATAATAATTAGTTTTCTTGTTCACTCTAAACTCAAATTCTAAGAGCACCAGTATTTTGACAGTGGAAATGATTGTCTCTGCAGAATAACCCCCTCCTGTGATGGCTATGTAGTGGCTATCAAGAAAGCAACAGGTTCGCTTCACGGGAAAATAGTCTGGTCCGACCAGGCTGACCTTCAGAACCCGTCAACAAAACCTTCCTCAGGACCTGCACCGTTAGAGAACACTGCCCCCTACAGGTGGTGTCGTGTGGCATCAATCTCATTCACATGGGCGTATGATTGACTGGGGACAGATTGGCTGGAAAAATCCAATAGCTTCTCTTTCACACTTTCAATATAAAAGGTTCAAATGTACAAACTTTTTTACCCTGCGGTATAGGCTCATTTTTTGTGGTGAACAAACAGCATTTTCCAAAAAGGAGGGGGGGGCGGGCACATTCCCCTAGTTCCTACGGGAATGGTGACCGGATGTCCAGAGAAAAAAACACACGAGTTACACATGTACACTCTTTTTTCACCCTGTGGTATAGGCTCATTTTGGGGGGACACACATCCGATCCGGTTCCTACACCAATGCTCATTCACTGCCCCTGAGGGCCAAGCATGTCAGCTAGTGCATCACAACAGTCATTTACTGCCACCTGCTGGCCACAAACTGCCTGTGCATGCGGCCCCCTGTCCATTGCACTGTCACATTGCATTTGGGGGAAAGCACTGGGTCTGGTTATGGTTCTCTTGTTGCTTGACTGGCCCCAAATGAGCAGTTTAAAGTAAAAAAAATAAGCATTTAGAGCCCATGATTTAGACCAATCTGATTCCATAGATTAAGCATTGGCATTCCTGGGATTCTTTCAAACAGTCTCAACACAAAATGTTTTTCTAGGATTTATTTTACTCTACTGGTGAACCATACATTGTACATACACGCATACATACATTGTTCGCTTTTTAAAATCAGATTCAAACGCGGTGAACAGCATACAGCGACGAAGGAAGGTTGCCAGGTTGGCAGCCCTGATAGGGGGATACTACAAAGCAGACTTGGCAACGTCGATATTCCTCCGACATATTGTTTGTGTGGATCACATTTGGGAAAGCTAAGCAAGTTAGAGGATCACAATTTATTGATTTCTCAACAGGTTTTCGCCGAAACTATCCCTCAGTCGTGTCTAAAATGGGTGAGTTATATCCCCTCATGTCCAAACGGCTGTTTGAACACAGTGTTCGTCTCTGCTAGGCTAACTAGCTAGCACAGTGTAGCCATGGTGTCATGTCTGTCCAAGCCTCTTCTCCCTCACTAACCCCAATAGAAATACTGAATAATATCGGTAGAATATCGTTTGAGGTGTAGGAAAGTGTTCTGCTTGGTTTGAACTGTGTTAGCCAGCTTTAGCTGTGTCTCTAGCTGCACCCTTGTTAGTCTGTCGACATGTGATAATGTTGCTAGCTCGAGAGCCAGGGTGACTGTTAGAAAACTAACTACAAACTGTTATAAAACGGACTGTTATAAAACTAACTAACCTGAAGTAACAACAACATGATCCTCAGTCTGGGAAACATTTGGGGAAAACAAGGACAGAGAATCGACATGGCCAAGTAACGTGGGCTCGTCTGTCTGTAGAGCAGGTTTGACAGAAGAGTTTGCTTGCTTGACAGATGTCAGACTTTTGAGGTGTGTTGGTGTCTGTCAGGGTCAAGCTCCTGGGGTCAGGCTCCTGGGGTCATGCTCCTGGGGTCAAGCTCCTGGGGTCAGGCTTCTGGGGTCAAGCTCCTGGGGTCAGGCTCCTGAGGTCAGGCTCCTGGGGTCAAGCTCCTGGGGTCAGGCTCCTGAGGTCAGGCTCCTGGGGTCAAGCTCCTGGGGTCAAGCTCCTGAGGTCAGGCTCCTGGGGTCAAGCTCCTGGGGTCAAGCTCCTGGGGTCATGCTCCTGGGGTCAGGCTCCTGAGGTCATGCTCCTGGGGTCAGGCTCCTGAGGTCAGGCTCCTGGGGTCAAGCTCCTGGGGTCAAGCTCCTGGGGGTCACGCTCCTGGGGTCAGGCTCCTGGGGTCAGGCTCCTGGGGTCAAGCTCCTGGGGTCAGGCTCCTGGGGTCAGGCTCCTGGGGTCAAGCTCCTGGGGTCAAGCTCCTGGGGTCATGCTCCTGGGGTCAGGCTCCTGAGGTCAAGCTCCTGGGGTCAGGCTCCTCTGGTCAGGCTCCTGGGGTCACTCTCCTGGGGTCAGGGGTTTTCGAACCAAATTCTGCCCCCTTCGCCCACGTATTTATATATCTTAAATATAGTATTGAGAGTGAAGCCGAGAGAGAGTAAGAGAGGAGGGTATGGCAAAGAGGGAGGAATCAAGTGGCTGAGCGGTGAGGGAATAGTTAGTTATCAGAAGGTTGCAATTTGGAATACAGGCTGTGCCTGTACTAGCTGCCCTACAGCGGACAGGGTCTCACACCAGCTTGATCCCAGAGCCAGTGACAATGTCGTCTCTGGTTTATTCTTGGTCTTCTGGTCCCTGTGAATCATTTTTCCTCCTATATTTGAACGTCCTTTTGTCAATAATATCTTATTGATTTTTCATTTGGCCAAGTCCATCCCTCTCCAAGATCATGACAGTGAAACAGAGAGGTGTGTGTTGTGTACACCAGAATTAATTGCAACAGCTCGCATCAGCGTTGTCATTCTGGATGATCTGTTTGATCACGTCCCTCTCTTTTCTGCAGCGTGGGTCTGTTTGGGCTAAACAGCTCTCACTGTTCAGCACTCTGTAGAACAGTTCACTGAAAGTTCAAAACTGACCATCCAGAAGCCACCAGAAGTTTGCCTCATGTGCCTGTAGCTTTACCATCTGGACTCTCATTATTCCCTCCCTCCAACCTGGTCCCTCCCTCCGTCTGACCTGGTCCCTCCCTCCTCTCCCCCTCCGTCCCACCTGGTCCTGGGTGATTCAGGGAATGCAGTTCCCTGCTCTGGGGGTGGCATGACTGCACAAATGCTGAGGATCTGCACTTTGTGTGTGTGGGTGCCTGAACGTGCTAACTCTGCGATTAAACTAATGAAATGTGCCTGCTAGCTGACTCCAGATGAATAGTTTCCTGTCCTGTGTGTGTCTGTGTCTGTGTGTGCTGTCCTAACTTTGGTTCTGGAAAGTGTGTGTTTGTGTGCGTCCTTTGTGCACTCGCTGGCAGTATGTCGTCAGAAGGCTGCATAGTGCTAGGTTGTATTTTTAACTCCTCAGTCCTGCTCCCTGACTTCCAGCTTGTTATGAGATGGTTTCATCATCATATCCTATAATTAGTGTCTGAGAGCTAAGGAGGAACTCTGTCTCACACACACACACACACACACACACACACACACACACACACACACACACACACACAGACACTTACACACACATCATGCCACATGATGGCGCATCCCGTTATTGTCATCTGCAACTGTCGCCTGTTTCCTGAAACGTTTCCTAACCCCGCCCCCGTTGTCCTAACCCCGCCCCCGTTGTTTGTCACATCAGAGCCGTCTACCAGTCCTGCGAAGGATAACTGCAGGATGAACCGCTACAAGAACAAAGCTCTGAACCTGGAGGAGATGAGGCGCAGGAGGGAGGAGGAGGGACTGCAGCTCAGGAAACAGAAACGAGAGGAGCAGGTAAAAAACACACACAACCAGGTAAACAAACACACAACTAGGTAAACAAACACACGCAACCAGGTAAACAAACACACACACAACCAGGTAAACAAACACACGCAACCGGGTAAACAAACACACAACTAGGTAAACAAACAAACAACCAGGTGAAAAAACAAACAACCAGGAAAACAAACACACACAACCAGGTATACAAACAAACCAGGTAAACAAACAACCAATCTCCCTCGTGCTCCCTCACTCTCTCTATATCTCCCTCTCTCTACTTCCCCTTCTCTCTCTCTCTGTCTCTCTGTCTCTCTGTCTCTCTCTCTCTCTCTCTCTCTCTCAGCTCTTCAAAAGGAGAAATGTGGACGTCCTTGACGATGAAGCAGCCTCGTCTGAGACTCAGCTGGCCCACTCATACCTAACCTCCCCCCCCACGGTGAGACACACACACACACACCCACACACTGTCAGGTCCTGTACCCAGCCAGAGAGGTGTGTACGGGGCAGACAGCTGGTGTTGATGCCTGCGTCTTTCCAGGAAGGAGTGATCACACGAGACATGGTGGAGATGCTGTTTTCAGAGGACCCCGAGCTGCAGCTGGCCACGACACAGAAGTTCAGGAAGCTACTGTCCAAAGGTGATCACCTCCAGCGCTGCTCCACATGGGATGGGTTTAACACTGAAGTGGTGGGGCATTTCAGTAACAATTCAGAGGTGTGTGTGTGTGTGTTTCCAACCAGAGCCCAACCCCCCCATCGACGAAGTCATAAACACGCCCGGAGTGGTGGAGAGATTTGTGGAGTTCCTCAAGACAAGCGTGAACAGCACCTTACAGGTGAGCAGCCCTGGGGACGACGTCAGGTGACCAGAGATATGATCTGAAGAGCTGGGGCTACGTTCTCATTTTCTCCACCTCTCTCTCTCTCTCTCTCTCTCCATCTGTCCCACCCTCCTCTCCTCCTCCGCCTCTCCTCCTCTCCAGTTCGAGGCAGCTTGGGCTCTCACCAACATAGCATCAGGCACGTCCATGCAGACCAAGGTGGTGATCGAGGCCGGGGCTGTGCCCATCTTCATAGACCTCCTCAACTCTGACCTGGAGGATGTCCAGGAACAGGTGGGTCTCCCCCCCCCCTCTCCCGCCCCCCTGGGGGGGGCAGCTTCTGTTCAGGCTTTCAGTTTCACTTCCTAATTCCTAGTTTTTGTCTCCTCTCTCTGGTTCTCCGTCTCTCGTTCTCTCTCTCTCTCTCTGTTTTCTCCCTCTCCTCTCTCCCTCTCCCTTTCTCTCTTTCTCCCCCTACCTACCTCCCTCTGCCATCTCTCCCGCTCTCTGCCTCTCATCTCTCTGCCTCTCATCCCTCCCCCTCTCTGCCTCTCATCCCTCCCCCTCTCTGCCTCTCATCTCTCCCCCTCTCTGCCTCTCCTCCCTCCCTCCCTCCCCTAGGCTGTGTGGGCCCTGGGTAACATTGCAGGGGACAGTGCCGTGTGCAGAGACTACGTCCTCAACTGCAACATCCTCCCCCCGCTGCTGAGGTAGGTCCCCTGGCTCTGCAGCCTGAGGCATGTTCCATACATGTTCCTCACATGTTCCTCACATGTTCCAGACATGTTCCTCACATGTTCCAGACATGTTCCTCACATGTTCCAGACATGTTCCAGACATGTTCCTCACATGTTCCAGACATGTTCCTCACATGTTCCAGACATGTTCCAGACATGTTCCTCACGTGTTCCAGACATGTTCCCCCAGCTAACCCTGCTGTTCACCCCACAGCCTCCTGACCAAGTCCACCAGGCTGACCATGACCAGGAACGCTGTGTGGGCACTGTCCAACCTCTGTAGGGGCAAGAACCCCCCGCCTGTCTTCGAGAAGGTAGACCCAACACACACACTCACACACACACACTCACACACACACACACACACACACACACACACACAAACCCAGCACACACACACATCACCCTAGCTGCAGAGGAGGCTCCCTCCAGCACCACATCACCTGTGTGTGTTCTTGTGTGTGTGTTCCTGTGTGTGTGTGTTCCTGTGTGTGTGTGTTCCTCTGTGTGTGTGTTCCTGTGTGTGTGTGTTCCTGTGTGTGTGTGTTCCTGTGTGTGTGTTCCTGTGTGTTCCTGTGTGTGTGTGTGTGTGTTCCTGTGTGTGTGTGTGTGTGTTCCTGTGTGTTCCTGTGTGTGTGTGTGTGTTCCTGTGTGTGTGTGTGTGTTGCTGTGTGTCAGGTGTCCCCCTGCCTGCCAGTGTTGTCCAGGCTGCTGTTCAGCAGTGACCCTGACCTGCTGGCAGATGCCTGCTGGGCTCTGTCCTACCTCTCTGACGGTCCCAACGACAAGATCCAGGCCGTCATCGACTCTGGGGTCTGCCGTCGCCTCGTCGAACTGCTCATGTAAGGAGTGTGTGTAAAGGTGTGTGTGTGTGTGTGTGTGTAAAGTTGGGTCTGTTTTCTAGATAATCCCTCTTCTCTGTGGCTTGCTCTGCTTGTTTATCTGTACCTCTCTGTGCCTGGCTCCATCTCTGGCTGTCTGTCTCATGCCCCACCCCCTTCTCCCTCTCTCCTCCAGGCACACTGACTACAAGGTGGCCTCGCCCGCCCTGAGAGCTGTGGGGAACATCGTCACTGGGGATGACATCCAGACGCAGGTGAGCTGTCTGCTGGGGGAGACAGCAGCTGGCTGGACTGGATCCCCTCCGCGTTAGAACCCAGAAGAACCTTTAGCAGAGGCTTCATGGGAACAGGGAGGGGGGTGATTTGAACCTGCAACCTTAAGATTAGCATTTGAATGCTCTGCCACTGAGCTGAAGCTATCCCAGTGTGTAAGATAAGACCCTTATGTTAGGCTGATGGATATCTGAAAGCTGCCGCTCGCTCACACACACACACACACACACACACACAGGGGCGGTGTGTAACTGTGTCCTGTGTACAGGTGGTGCTGAACTGCTCGGCGCTCCCTTGTGTTCTGCACCTCCTCAGCTCTGCTAAAGAGTCCATCCGCAAAGAAGCCTGCTGGACCATCTCTAACATCACTGCTGGGAACAGAGCCCAGATCCAGGCAGGGACACACACACACACACCCAGCACCAGGCCACACACCCACCCTGCACCGTGCCATACACACCCAGCACCAGGCCACACACACACACACACACACACCCAGCACCAGGCCACACACACACCTAGCACCAGGCCACACACATACCCAGCACCAGGCCACACACACACCCAGCACCATGCCATACACACACACACCCAGCACCAGGCCACACACACACGCACACACACCACACCTGGCCACACACACACACAGCACCAGGCCACACACACCCAGCACCAGGCCACACACACACCCAGCACCAGGCCACACACACACACCCAGCACCATGCCATACACACACACACCCAGCACCAGGCCACACACACACGCACACACACCACACCTGGCCACACACACACACACACACGCACACACACACACACACACACATACACCCCACACCTGGCCAGCACCATGCCACACACACAGGCTGACCCCACCGCACCGTTACCCTGTAACCCCCACCCCCCCCCTTGCAGACGGTGATCGACGGCAACATCTTCCCGGTGCTGATCGACATCCTGCAGAAGGCGGAGTTTAGGACCAGGAAGGAGGCAGCGTGGGCCATCACCAACGCCACATCTGGAGGGACCCCTCAGCAGATCAAGTACACGACCACTACTCTCTCGTCCTCCTCTTCTCTTCTCTCCTCCTCCCCTCTTCTCTCCTCCTCTCTTCACTCTTCTCCTCTTTCCTCTCCTCATTTCTCCTCTCTCCTCTTCCTTCTTCTCCTCTCTTCTTCTCCTCTATTCTCTCTCCTTCTCCTTCTCTTTTCTCCTTCTCCTCTCTCCTCCTCCTCTTTTCTCGTCCTCTCTCCATCCGCCCAGCATGTCTGAGGAGCTCCACACTGTGTGTCCTCAAGTTCCCCTGTGGTCAGGCAGGCTGAATGTCTGGCTGAAGTGTGTGTGTGTGAATGCCTTTTGGGCCACAGTTTGAATTACATTGGAATGTAACCTGACCCCCCTCAGCCCAGCATAACTCATGTCTAGACCCTCCAAACACATTCTCTCTGCTCCCAGCTCTAATGTGTGTGTGTGTGTGTGTGTGTGTGTGTGTGCGTGCTGGTCAGGTACCTGGTGAACCTGGGCTGCATCAAGCCCCTGTGTGACCTGCTGACAGTCATGGACTCCAGGATTGTGCAGGTGGCTCTGAGTGGGCTGGAGAACATCCTGAGGCTGGGGGAGCAGGAGGCTCGGCAGGGGGGCCAGGGGGTCAACCCCTACTGCAGCCTCATAGAGGAGGCCTATGGTGAGAAACACACACACACACACACCCACAGAGACACACACAGCGTGTTTCTGTGACTGACCTCTGACCCTGCTCCTACCTAGGTCTGGACAAGATCGAGTTCCTCCAGAGCCACGACAACCAGGAAATCTACCAGAAGGCCTTCGACCTGATCGAGCATTACTTTGGGGTGGAGGAGGAGGACACCGGCCTGGCCCCCCAGGTGGACCAGGTCAACCAGCAGTTCCTCTTCCCCCAGCAGGAGGCCCCCATGGAGGGCTTCCAGCTATAACTCACCCCCCTCTCTCCACCTCTGCACCTCCCAGCTCTTATCCTCCCTCCTACACTGCGCAAATGAGGGTATATCGCTTTGGCCTTCCCGTTTTACCACTAGCCCACGCCCCTTCCTCCCTCCTTAAAGCCCATTGGCTGTGGAAGAAAAAGGAGGGTTCCTGTTCCTGTTAAACCCTTCCAGCTCTACCAATAGTCTGCCTTCCTTCTTGCTGAACAGACCAATCAGAGGCAGCCACCCTCTGCCGTAGGTACCCTGGCCTAGATAAGAGGATGACATCACGCCCAGTGAACCTAATTAAAGCTGTCTCCACAAATCCCCTCCCCTCGGACATAAGTCAATCATTTGAGGCCCTTTTTTAGTTTTTTTTTTTTTTTTTTGCTTAAAAATGGTAGCCCCCCCCCCCCATATTTCCCCTCCCATTTTCTCCCCCCCCCATACAAAATCCCTCTTTTGGGAATCCCACGCGGACGTGAAGTTGAGGTGAAACAGCAACTGTCATGTTGGACTGAGGAGGCGAGCTTACTTGACCTCCTTCTCCAATGGAATCCGTTATTGTATTTCAGTTCTATTTCCCATCCACCCACCTTGAGGTTCAGCTGCAGTAGGACTCCCTGACCCCCCACCCCCTCTTAGGGGAGCAGGGCTCCACTCTGAACACAGCTGGCTGGAGAGAGGGGGGGTGATAAACATACAGGGCCTCTCTCTCCAGCCCCTCTCCTCTCCTCTCTTCTCGACTGAGGAAAACTGGGGCTCTGATTTCCATCCAAACAACTTCCTCTTTTGATTCGTTGCTCACGGCAGATCATTTTTTTAGTATAGGAAGGGGGGGGGGGGGGGGTGCATGCTTGTTCAGAGAAGGAACTTCAGGGAGAGGGGCCACATTGGATGGGGGGGTGGGGTTGGGGGGGTGGGGGGGGGAGCGGGGCCGCGGATTGAAACTTTAGAGAGGTGAACGTGACGATACCTAGGTTAAGGGGGCGGTATAGCTAGAGATACTGTATAACGTCTGTTGTGTGCTGTGTTCTTAATAACGATACATTTGAACTATGAAGTGATCTAACATGACTCAGTTGGGGGGGGCAGAGAAGGGGCTGGCTGCAGGACACCACGTGTTTTATACACGGACGCATCTCAATCTGAGCAATGCAGTGTTTCTATACCTCCTTGGATCCTGTATTGTTTTGGTTCCAAATGGAGCTTCATCCTAACCTGATGTCTTGATCCGAATCCCTCAACGTCGTGATTCGGATTCATTTATAAGTGAACGGTTCAGCCCGGAAGTTACATTTTTTTTTTCCTTGGGCGTTCTTGTTTCCATGGAAGCCCGGTGTACATGGGTGGATGCCGGTCAGCCCCGCCCCCTGCCCCACCCTGTGTAGTAGCTGCCCCTCCTCCCTGTGTGTGGTAGGTAGGGCTCTGCATGGTGTTACCCTACCACCTTTCAGGAGACTATCCCTGGCCAAACTCGTCCAGCTGTGGCGTAAAGAGGGGGAGTGGGGGGGCAGGTGCTGGCATGAGGGGGGGGGGGGGGGGGGGGCGGGGGTGAAGGTTAAAAGAAAAACGAGAGCAATGGAGGGACGGGAGTTGAAAGTTGGAACATCCTCTATATCCTCGTGTTACTTGGTAGCGTTGTGACCGAACGCAGCTGTAACTTTGCCGACTGTTGACATTCTGTGTCTTGTGAGGATGGAATAATCTAGAAATTTGCGTCTGTACGTTTTGTATTCTTGACCCGACTCGGAAAGTTCACCACGCTATAGCCCCCCCCCCCCCCCCCCCCCCCCCCCTTCTTGTTGGTTTAACGACGGCCCGGAGTTTGGCGAGGGATGAGTCTAGCGGTTTAGCAACGAGCCGAACCGTGACTGAAATTCTAGTTAACAGAGATGTTCGTATTTGCACACATACTTCATGCACACTTGCATACAACACCTGCAGACACTGTACACACACTGCATACTAATGAGTGGCCAGGAATCTGGAGAAAAAGGCTTCCAAACCCCTAAGACTAGTTTTCTTCTTTTTGTTTTCCTTCATAAAAAAAACTGTTACATTGTATAAAGTACATGTAACAGGCATGGCTTAAGCTTTCTTTTCGCACTTTGAAACATACATAATTTGGGGTGGGTTTTGTAATGAATGTTACACATTCATGAGCCAATGCTTGATATGTAGGAGTGTGCAGTTCAATACGATCCTCTGCTTTGTTTAATATATCCGTTTAATGTACCAGGGGTTATGGAAGCCGTATTCTCCCCCTGACCATGTGACTGGTGATGGATAAATATACCTGTAGCGCAGGTCTGGGGTCAGTTAGTCCTGTTCTCAGCCCATCTTGGCCCTACAGGTGCCTGATGGTCTAGCTGATCTCCAGCCTGTGTCTATGGAGGGTGGAGCCTAGTGCTCAGAACTGTCTGGTAGTGTGACGTTTGACTGACAGGCGCTTTGTGAGGCTAAGATTGATGTTGTTTAGCCCCGGTGAGACTATGGGGATGCACTTGTTCTGTGGATGAACGACTTGGTCTGGTGTATCTGCAGTGGCTTCAACTTTAAAAGCAAGCGTCATGTTATGATGTTTTGCTTCTTTTTTTTTTGTAGAGTGGATATTGCTAGTTTCAAAGGTGTGTCTTGTTGACACTTGACCTTCGATCTGAAAATATCAAGTCAAATTTGAACGTTTTAATATTTTCGCAGGGATGTTTACTATTTTACAGTGACTTTGTTGGAGTAGAACTTTGTTTCACCTACATCCACATTTAGCAAGTGGAAATATTCAAATTGAGTACAGCTGCAAGCTTTAGAACTGCAGATTATTCTCCACAGAACAAGTGCACTTCTAGATATAAAAGGTGATTAAAAAATCTAGAAATCATGGTAAATGAGCAACCAAACTCACTCTAATGCGTAGAGGATCATTTATATCAGTAGTTTTTGGTTTCTTGTCTCCCTCAGGCAAGAAAAAAGTGGATCAAACTACAAAAAAATACAAACTATATTTATATTTATGAAAAATAGTACAAATGCACTCATATTCACTAAAGTGCCAATCCGACCAACAAAGATGGAAGGTTGAAATGTCTGTCTGACTTATTGAATTCTAGTTTTTCTTTTTTTTTTGTACTTGAATGTGCACATTTTGTGCAAAGCATTGCTGCTCTGTTTTAGTTTCAGTTACATGATTTGCCATCGTTTCTCAAAAGAAGTGGCGTCCTTTTCTTGGTCCACCCAAAAGTGGGTTTGAATCTTAAAGGAAGGAGAAACAATAATAGAAGAAAAAAATAAGAAAGAAAAAAAAAACGAAAAATGGGACTTCCTGTATTGAATTATGCCTTCCGATCATTGGTTGTAGGTAAGGTTGGTTGTCTCTAGATGCACACAAGGATTTGAGTGATTTGTGTCCAAAGATGAGACGATAGAAGCCACATCACTGAGATCTCTGGTCATGTGTCATATCAGACCGGACCTTTACTTCCATGTTTGCACATAAGAGTAAGACAGTCTCTGTTTGTAAATAACCTGCAGGTGTGGTGTTCCTCACTAAAGTTCTTGATGCCTCTCTGGTTTCTGCACCTGATCGTAAAGCTCAGACCCTTTCTGCAGATGATGGTACTGTGATAGGCAAACTCAGGCAATCATCATCATGATCATCATTCTTTTCTTTTTTTTTGTCCGCCAAAAACTTCTTAAAAGCCATCTTTTAATACAACCAATCACAAAATCGTTTTCTTGCAGGGTAAACTGTGATATTTTTTTATCTTAATTTTTTTATAGTCCGATTCCGTATTGGACTAGCAATCTAAATCTGATCAGAGCAACCAACAGCATCTTCAGTAGATGTGCTCCAGACCCAGCCTCTCCAGGGGCTGTGCTCTAAACTGAGTATCCCCCGGGATGTGCTCTCTCTTCAGGCTACTCTTCAGGCTTTCCTCCCCTCTCTCTATCTCTCTCTGGGAGTGGAGTAGCCAGACGGAACTACTTGATGTTTTTACACCAGATGAAATCTGGGATTCATCGTTATACATTAAACTTAAGAGATTTAAGAACTGCAGAGGAACATTGTGTATGTTGTTTTACATTAACTGCCCCCCTTCTAAATCCTGACTAGTTCTAATGACTTCTGAGAAGTGCTGTAATGTCTCCTTTGACCACAAGATGTCACTTGGAAATAACACAACCTGTTTTCCTGATCTTACTGCCTGAGGTGACGCAGGCCAACATTTGCAATATACAGGGAGCACCCCCTTTTCTGGGTGTGTGATCAGAAAAAAATCCAAACAATTAATCATTCAGAAGTTGTCATTCAGGTATTGATTTGCAACACAGCTCAAATTTGACCTTGTCTTCCGTCCTCCAAATGTCCAAATCCTCCAAATGTCTCTTTGAGACGGTTCTGTCTCTAGGAAATCTCAAACTGTGGTTCTGTGCTTGTCTTCTCAAGCATAGCAGTCCATGTTCAACTGTTTACAATGCTATATGTTTGTAAAATATTTTCATACTCCCTTACAGACCAGCCCTGATGTGTACTCTACTCTGGTCATATCATTTCACTCTTTGAAATGTATTTATTTCCAAATCTTGTTACGTTTGTTTGCTTACAAATCCCCCATCTTAAACTGTGACTTGACTTGACTACCGACGGTATGAATGAGTGACAAGAAACTGAAACAGTGACACACAAACACAAAAAACAAACATACACAAAGCATTAACAATATTAGATATGTATACGAAATAGAAGATCTAAAGTTGTTCAGTGGAAATACTGTACGAAAAAAATAAAGTTATGTTGCAACCCTTTATGTGTCTAACATTTTGTCTGTATTATAATCAGTAGGTGAATGTTGGTCATGCTTGCATAGTTTGGCTTCAGTAAGATAACAGTGACACTGTTACACATCAGTCCTGACAATGTTTGTTTATGTCCACATTTCAGCTGTTGAAATCAGAGGTTTTAAGCAATGGATTATCTGGGTTGCAGGATTACATTTTTAACCCCTTATTTTATTATTCCAACTACCTTCTCATTATCAACCGGTTACATTCATAAATACAGCGCATATGGCTCTATTTTTTGACCATTACGTTGCATGAGAAATACAATATAAATTGTAACAAAATATATTGCAACAAATATTTGAATTTTTCACTTTCACCATTTGACCCTAAAATAATTCTGTCTGCAACAACAGTAAGTTTCTCCTCAATACTGAAGCATCAGCTCACTGATCTGCTCCCAACAGCGCCTCTCAACCATGGATCTAGAATCATTCATATTATCCATATATTCATATATATTAATAGTATATATTCACAGAATATATTCATATTTCATATTATAGATCCATGCTGCAAGTCTCCCAGCGAGTATTTCCGGGTTAAGTTGCAACTACTTCCGTTGAACATTTCATAAGCTCGCGACACCAGCTGAGGTAGGGAGGCTGTTTTCCTAACAAGAATATTATCCTTTTTATTTAATATACTGTCTATTGTTTTAGTGTTCCGTTTGTTAAATGTACAGCCTCACGAAACAAGATTATTGTCATGGTTATAGTGCTTCTGTACCTTAGGAATCCCAAAATAAATTGACCGAAAACAGTCGTTCTTGTAGTTAGCTAGAGCTAGCAGCTTTCTGACTGTCAGTATGGAGGTCAAAGCTGCTCACGCGCACCGTTCTCAGTTATCTGGTTAAAACTTATTTACTGCGTGTTTGTAACATACTGTTCTTGTGTGTTAGGCAGTAAAACTGGTGCATAATGTTCGTCGTCTCAGTTAACTAACCTTGTGAACGAGTGTAGTCTACGAGTGTAATCTACGCTAAACGTCCTCAAGCGATGCCTGATGATGTCAATCCAGCAGGAATGTTTTGATGATCTTGGATATTTGTTTGGCTTTGGCAGTGCACAGATTATATCACTAATACGAGTTTGTATGACGTTTATGAACATTCCCATAAACACCTTTGTTTGTTGGTCAGAATTGAATGACTTGATAACATTTTGAAGCGATGCATTACCTTGTCTGGGGGTTTTCTTGGAAGAGGGAATAGGCATGGCATCACCAGACTTGACAAGCGACATTGCGCCTTAAAACATCAATACAGCTGTGGATATTGTACATATAAAACCCCTTTCTAACGTGATTGATTTCCTGCAAACAGTCAATCAAGATGCTGTCCCTGTCTCGGGCGTTGGTGTGTGCGGTGAGATCACCGTCCGCTGTCAGTCCCGCCGGTGTAGCTGCTGTCACACGATTCAACAGCACTGCCACACAGGTAAGACAACACGTGCATAACCAACAACTGCTTTAGAGATGGGATTCAGCTGGTTTAGATCACTCTGACAGCTTTACTCAACTTGATCTCTGTGTTTTTATTAGGAAAAACCCAAAAAGACCACATTTGGACCTCTGAGCGATCAGGATAGAATCTTTACCAACCTCTATGGGCGACACGACTGGAGGTAGAGTCACCAACAGATTTTCATGTCACATATTCAACGATTTATTTCGAAACTTATCAAACGAGCATCGATAAATCAATCGATGAGCCCTGTACCCCTGTCCTGCTGTCCTGTCCCAGGCTAAAGGGGGCTCTGAGTCGGGGCGACTGGTACAAAACAAAGGAGATCCTGTTGAAGGGAGTCGACTGGATCATCAATGAGATCAAGGTGTCTGGACTGCGAGGACGAGGAGGCGCTGGCTTCCCCACCGGCATGAAGTGGAGCTTCATGAACAAACCCAGCGATGGCCGGTCAGTGACATCATCATCATCCCCTGATTCATGCTTTCTCTGGAAGATAACAGTTCTAAGCTTAACCCCCTACTGCTCTACGCTGTGATCCCACACTGAATCTCTCCTCTTACATTTCTTCCTCAACAAGTTTTCCTCTTGACTTTTCCCCCTCGTCTTCCTTAAGGGTTTCAGGTTGGTTTAGATGTGATATTGCTCGTGAAAAGTGAAACACCAACAGACTTGTGGTCCCTCAGGCCTAAGTACCTGGTGGTGAATGCTGACGAGGGGGAGCCAGGAACCTGTAAGGACCGGGAGATCATGCGGCACGACCCCCACAAGCTGGTGGAAGGCTGCCTGGTGGCTGGCAGGTGCATGGGAGCCCGCGCTGCTTACATCTACATCAGGGGAGAGTTCTACAACGAGTCCTCCAACCTGCAGGTGAGACAGAGTCCGGAAAGATCCGGTCAGACCCTAGTGTCTGATCTCTGAGAAGATGCCTCTTATACAGTTTATCTTGGATGCATGTGGCACTTGTTTCTCTGAATCAGAATCAGTTTTATTCGCCATAAAGTTGCACATACACGGAAGTGAGTGTGGCAGGATGGTGCAAACAATAAATATAACATCAAACAAATGTTAAACTAACTATTTAAATAAAACAATCTGAAGTATAAACATAAATAAAATAAATAAAATTAACATCTAACTATGAATATATATGCATATGTGACGTTTTCTTGTCGTTAACTCCTCCTCTCTCCACCAGGTGGCCATCAACGAGGCCTACGCCAGCGGCTTGATCGGCAAGAACGCCTGCGGGTCCGGCTACGACTTTGACGTGTTTGTGATGCGCGGGGCCGGGGCCTACATCTGCGGAGAGGAGACGGCACTCATCGAGTCCATCGAGGGCAAGCAGGGCAAACCTCGCCTGAAGCCGCCCTTCCCTGCTGACGTCGGTGAGTCCTGAGGAGGACGGAGCAACCCTCATCTGTGGGGAAAAAACATTTGATGGATATTTGTTTTTAAATGCCTTGTTAGTGTAGTAGCCTGTTTACTTTGTGACCTTATGGATTCCTCATGGTTCATTTTTTAAAACTGCACACAAAAGCATATTCCTGCCCCTGCTTTATGGCATGTGGCCATGAGGAACTTGAGTTCCGAGGTTCTAAATGATTAATGATTTAATGCCGTCTCTAAGGCGTGTTTGGCTGCCCGACAACCGTCGCCAACGTGGAGACGGTAGCCGTAGCGCCCACCATCTGCCGTCGTGGCGGGACGTGGTTCGCTGGCTTCGGCAGGGAGAGGAACTCGGGCACCAAGCTGTTCAACATCTCGGGTCACGTCAACAACCCTGTGACTGTGGAGGAGGAGATGTCCATCCCACTGAAGGAACTCATCGAGAGACACGCAGGTCCTTAGCAACACGTTTACGCTGTGATTCCTTCACAGACACATACGACACAACAATTTACTTTACATGTTTGGGGGGGGGGGGGGGGGTTGTCATCAAGCAATGAACAGAAAATTGTATTGACTTTATTGTGGTGTACATTTTTCCTCCATTTATCCATATATACGCATCATCAGACGTCTTATTGTTTACCTTCTCGACCGGGGTTGATTTTTTGGGGTCGTCTTCAGTTGTGACCCAGCTTGCGTTGTCAGTTTCATCGCCTCCATGTGGATGTTTCTCCCAGGGGGGGTGCGTGGAGGCTGGGACAACCTTCTGGCCGTCATCCCTGGTGGCTCCTCCACACCCATGATCCCTCGCTCCGTGTGTGACTCAGTCCCCATGGACTTTGACGGCCTCATCCAGGCTCAGACCGGCCTGGGCACCGCTGCTATCATCGTCATGGACAAATCTGTGAGTAGGGAAGTGTGCTGTGATTGGCTGTTCGTTCTTGTGTCCATCCTACGTTACATGTTGATTGTATCTTAGTTCAGCATTCCAGCTACTTACTAGGGACTGCAGTGTTGAGGACTAGTGTTGAGGACTAGCGTTGAGGTGTAAAACGTTGTCTGTGGTTGCAGACGGATGTCATCAAAGCCATCGCCCGCCTGATTGAGTTCTACAAACATGAGAGCTGTGGCCAGTGCACCCCCTGCAGGGAGGGTGAGGAACTGTAGCACATCGTAACAACTAAATAACAAAACACACACACACACACACACAGGATACGCTCCTGTTACCACAGTAACTAAAGCAACAATGTGAATGTTTGACGAGCCCCCCCCCCCCTCCCCCTCCCTGTTTGCAGGCGTGGACTGGATGAACACAATGATGTGGCGTTTCGTGCGCGGCGACGCTAAGGAGGCGGAGATCGACATGATTTGGGAGATCAGCAAGCAGATCGAGGGTCACACCATCTGTGCCCTGGGAGACGGGGCGGCCTGGCCTGTTCAGGTAACACACCACTGTCATTACCACGGCAACACACACCTGGACAACACGGGTGCATACGCTGTATAATATACATTTACATTTATTCATTTAGCAGACGCTTTTGTCCAAAGTGACTTACAAGAGAGAGCTTTATAAAAGAGCATCGGTCACTGAGCATAGCAACGTGATAGACCCCGAACACAGTGGGCTTTTAGATTGTGAAACATACATACATTGTGAGAACCAATAAGTACATGTACACAACATTGTAACATACAAAGTACATACATGGACCTTGGACACAGGACTCTGTGGTGGTTGGTGGTGTTCAGAATAGACCGAACCGTAACTTGATTTTTAATTTAATTATTGGATAACTTTCCATCCTCTGCATGTTTCTTCTAGGCTTCTTAGTTGGCTTGTTCCTTTATAAAGATGTTGTACAAGTAATGCTCACTTGGGTTATAAAGATTTTTCGAACCCCAACGTAGGACTGTGGTCAGATGAGGAACCATAGTCCAGAGCAGCAGAAACTGAATGTACCAGTGCTTGTTTAAGACAAACCACCATGACACCTCTTCCTCCTTCCTCCTCACCTCAGGGTTTGATTCGACACTTCAGGCCCGTCATGGAGAGCAGAATCGCAGAGTTTCAAGAGAAGAAGCAAGCCAGGGTTTAAATGACTCCTGCTACCTCAAACTTCATGCCTTGTTTTCCTCATTTCACCCCTTTCCCTCCAATTCACAAATTGTTATTTAAAGTAAAACTGTCATGACACCGTTGTGAATCATCGCCTTCCTGTATTTGCCTCTATTTCCAATAAATATGCCAATTGAGTTATATAAAACCTAATGTAGATTTAGATTCTACGGTTGTATATATGTATTACTCTGCATTAAAAACTGTAAGAGTTTAACAGTGTTCCAGTTGCAACTTGTTTCTATATATTGTCTCTTTACAAACTGAATATTTAAATAGCTTTCCATTCAATATGATAGATTATAAATGCATATTTTACAATTTTGAATTCCAGATTTTTGTAAATGGGTAAGATAAGAAAAGAGCTAAGAAAATCCTTTATTCGTCCCCCAGAGAGGATAATGCAGTATGCTGAAATAGTATCATTACCATGGATGTATTATATTAACATAATATAATATATAATATAATGAATGAATAGTTAATATAATACATCCATGATCATTACTGTGCACCTCCCTGCTCGTGAAGCTGTTTGTGAGCAGCGCCTCGTGAGGATGGAGGGCTTATATAGCCTGCATCCCCTGTCACGTGACCAGGGTGCCTCCATCCTTCCTTCCAGACTTCATTTTATTGGACGCTCTCAGAGGTAAGAAACGGCTGCGTTTTGAATTGTTTACCACTGTTTCAGCCACCTATGTTTAAGGGATTGTGCACGTACAAAACTATTTAGCTTCCATGACTTGAGACGACATTCCGCATGCGCCGTGATATTTGAAATGTCGTTTTTCTATTTGAAATGGTTTTTGCCCTGCAATTTAAGGTTGTCCATCGTTGCCCCCCCTCCCCCTCCCCTTCGTTCTTTTTGTCAACCTTGTTTTGTCACCACCGTAAAGTTCAAACTGGCTATAATTTAATAGTTAGCCTGCAAGGTTTTCGTTCCGTTGCGTTGTTGTTTTTGAGGGGGTTTACTGGTTAGAAAATGAAATTTGTGGCGGTCATGTGCAAATAATCCAGGATTTCTTGGCCAACATTCCAGTCGCGCGATATCGCATGCAGCAAAGCCCGCGCGAGCCACCATGAGTGAACGAATTAGTAAACATATTTTATTTTCTGCGATTTTTTTGTTTTTTTTTCTTCTCTTTTTTTTCAGTTTCAGAATTGAGACGGTTTCAGTCTCAGTCAGCATGGAGTTGGACATGTTAAAGATAGAGCAGGTTGTTGTTGGAGAGGAAGTCAGTCCTACAGAGACCATCAAGCCAGACCCTGTCATCACCCCTTCCCTCCAACCCTGTAAGTGTTTTAATCATGTCACACTGCCTTCAACTGTGAACGCATTCGCGTGCATTCCTAACGCATACGGAAAACAGTTTATCCCACTAATAACGGTACACAGCTGTTACCTGCATTGACTTGGTGAACGGTCCTTGTCCTGTTTTCCAGATCAACATGACAGCCTTCAGTGCTTTCAGTGCTTCATCACCTTCTGCAACTCCAAGGCCAAAGAAAGACACATGAGGAAGAGTCACCGAGAAGAATACAAACAGCAGCTTCAGCAGGTACACAAGACAAATGTCATGCATGACTAATATTCCAAATCCATGGACAGATTAGTAAAATTAGCGATGGCTGTTTATGACCTCACGTTCGTCTTCCTGGTGTCGCGTGTCGCTGCAGACTGATACTCTGTTCACGTGTTACGTGTGCGACCGTACGTTTCCGTCCTCCGAGGAGCTCACCCAGCATCAGGCCTCTCACAGCCAGGAGGACAAGCCCTTCCGCTGCCCCTACTGCCAGGGAAGCTTCCGGACCTTCTCTGAGGTAAGAGGAGCTGGTGGTGTGTGATAATCTGTGCTACCTGTTATAACATGCCCCCACACACACACACACACACACCTGTCTTCCTCTTCTGGGTTGATTTGCGTCAAATGTGACGTTCTGTGTCCTTTTCTGTGTCTTCAGCTGACGGTTCACCGGAGGAACCTGTGCACAGAGAGGAACAGCATCTGCAGGGACTGTCACATGGTGTTCCGCGGCCCCGCCCACCTTCGAACCCACCGCCTGTCCCAGCACCCCCAGCCCCTGGAGGAGCCGGACGACGACACCATGACCCACCGGTGCGGGAAGTGCGGACGGGGCTTCAAGACCGAGGAGGAGCTGGTGCTGCATCAGGAAGAATTTGCTGGGGACCAACACTGCAACACCAAACCCCCGGCCAAGCGACGGGGACGCCCGCCCAAGAAGCTGGTGGAGGCCGTTCCTGCTGAGGGCGAGGTAAGTGGAGAGGAGAAGAGCGCGGAGGAGGGAGCGGCGACGGTGGCGCCGGATGAGGGCGGGAAGGAATCTCTGACAAAGGGAGGGAAACGGAAGGGCCGACCGCCCAAGCAGCAACCGCAGGGGGAGGAGCTCAAGATCCCGTGTCCGGAGGTAGGCTGCCAGCTCACGTTCACCTCGCTGTCCCTGTTTCGGGCTCACAAGAAAGAGAAGCACGCCAAGCCGCCGCCTCGCAAGGCGTACCCATGTACGGAGTGCGAGGAGAGCTACGCCAGGTCTGAGCAGCTGAAGGCCCACATGGCCCGAGCTCACGGATCCGACCGACACAACTGCCCCACCTGCGGGAAAAGCTTCGGCCGGGAGAGTAATCTAAAAGCCCACCAGAAAACACACACAGAGGAGGAGGAGACAGACAAAGGGAACAGATAATAAGGGTGTTGAAACGAGGCCAAGATCATAGAAGTCTTGAAGATGTCAGGGAAAGTGGGAAAAAAAAGAAGAAACGGTTTATGGGATTTTTTTTTATATTCAGCAAAAAGGAAGTTGGAGTTTGAAACGTCATTAACAACATTAAAGCACTCCGCTGTATTATTCAGGTTGTTCCTGAAGATTTGTTTTAAAAGTGCTTTTAGAAAACAACAAATGACTGTAAATAAAACCGCCTGTTCCGATGTGTGTGTACATAATAATGTATTTCAATTTCCCCTCAAAACTTAAAGTAGTGGGGCTCCTTTTTCCATATTGCCTAAATTGAAGCGTTGGAAAATGTTTTTATATTCTTTTTAGGGATGTAGAGATGTAGCTTACTAGTTTATTATCAATGTAACTTATGATCATTGTTTGTTTTAATCATGCCTAAGAGAAAAAAAATACTCTAAATATGGTTTCACTGTAAATCATGTTTTCTCTCCCCCCCATTCTAATCACGTTTCAAATCATTTGATGATCTATGCGAGATTATATTGCGGTAAAATGTTTTATTTTTATTTTGGCATCATGAAAATTAAAACAATAATGGCATTAAACTAAATGTGTGAATAAACAATGTTTGGGGTCGTTATTAAAAGTTATGTATTCAATCTTGATTATGATAAGTTTACATCCAATGAAAATATTCATTAAAAAATGTATGATAAAAATATATACAGAAAGCTATTTATTATGGAATTGCCCATTTCAGTTTTGGATGTGGTTGCAACGGAAGAATCTTTTCTTCATTTCAGTCTGGGATGGGAAGATAATCAGAATACAATTAATGTAGTTGTATGTATACCGTAACCAAATATTTTATTAAGATTTGAATCCCTGAATAATATAGACTCTATATAGTCTATATATATAATAAGAGTTTGTCACGTCCAAAAACGGGATACACTCATTCCCCCACAATGCAACGGCGCTTCCTTCCTATCTCACGCATAGAATGTCTATGATCTCGCGCCTTTCCATCTTGTTTCAGCAGCGCGCGCCAGTCTCACAGTTGTTGTTAGTGAATAATGGCGACTGCAGGAGGGGGATTATCATCACCACAGACTAATGTCTCAGGCTCTGCCAGCTCTGCCCCGGCCAAGGCTCGATTCCCAGGCCGGCCATGGACGTCTCGCAGTCGGCTACGGACAGAGAAGCGTCTCCAACGCGGAAGGTTGAGCTCGGAAGATGGAGCCCCGGTTACCGGAGGCCCTAAAAGGCCGCTAGACATCGGACAAGCGTTGAACGACGACCCGCCGTTGCTGCGGTTACTGGGGGTCACTGAGAAACACAGGCGGCAGAGAGATGCGGGGTTCTGCTCCAGTGAGAGTGAAGAGGTGAGCTGGAAAAACATACTAACTAACCTAACCTAATAGTTTAGCTCTATGGGTGTTAAAAAAAAGAGATAAAAAAAGAAAAAAGCTCTTTAAACACACACTGATTAAATATGCTCCTGACTGTGTCTGTGGTTATGCTAGGTAGCATAGTTAGCCTGTGCTACTCAGATCATCAGCTAGCTCACTTAGCTTCCACATAGTCAAAGTATCCAGGCTGTCCAGGATCATGTTGATTCACCCCCAGATCAAACGTCAAACTGACCCACGGGGACACTAATCTAGACTGAATGATCTGTCTAGCGAAGCCAAGCCAGCGAATCTGTCATAAAAGAGGCTGTACCTCCTATTTTGTTGTGTATGTGGCGGGGAAATTGGCGGTATTCACAGTTAACGTTACCCTGGAGATAACTTGGTTTTTAGAAGAACAAACATGACTTATCTCATTTGCAATACGCGCTGGTTGATGTCTATCTGAGCTTGGAGAGAGTCCAGGGTTACTATCCTCCACTTGACAGAAGGAAGAGTAGAGGATACGTGTACCGGCAGTCAGAGGAAATCACTAAAGTATAAAACTTGGTTATGACTCATAATATGAGACTAAGAGGACGGCGGGTATGTCTAAAATGTTTTATCGCTTTAATGATTCAGCGCACTGTGAAACAGGTGCCCTCGTGTGATAGTTTGGAAGAGGAGATGGTTTGTTGTGTTTATAATGTATCAGTAATGGATGTCTTTATCAGTGTGCTGACTTCCAGACCTCCAGCATCAGCTTTGTAATGCTGTTTCATGATAATCACCCAGATGAAGGGGTGATCGGCTCACTGGGCTTGCTGGGCCATCTGGCTAGTTCTCTGCATGTCGGTGGATGTCAAAATGTTAGATTATGTCTAGAGCATGCGCCATCCCTGTTACTGTACTGATGCAATCATCATAATCAAGCAGTGCTGTAAGAGGGGTTGCTTGAATTTGCGATTGAAATGACAGCTCCACTAACTACTGCATCTTAGAGGAACGGTCATCATGGATTTCATCTTTAGATTTGTTTTGATGTAGAATTCTGGGTCACTGGAGATCAGTGTAAGTATTTTGATGTATACGACTGTTGAAGTCAGCCTGCATGTCTTCATGTTGTTTAGTTGCTGAGAGCTGCAGCTGTAATGAGTTCAACACTGAGACCATGAGATAGTTGAAGTGCAGTTAGGGAGTCAGGTGGCTGAGTGGTGAGGGTTCCTGGTTCGAACTCCGGCTGTGCCAACATGACGTTGTGTCCTTGGGCAAGGCACTTCACCCTACTTGCCTCAGGGGGGAATGCCCTTGTACTTGCTGTAAGTCACCCAGGATAAGAGCGTCTGTTAAATGACTAAATGTAAGCATGGTATTTCTTCGAGTCTTTATATGACTGCTGTTCAGCAGCAGAGGGATTAGTGATGAGGATGTCCTGCAGAATAAGGAGTTTTGCTGCTGATGCAACACTGTTGTAACCCAGTCTGGATGTCCTATCAGAACATGCAGAAAACAATGCCTGGGGCTTGATGTAAAATAAGATACGTGCATAGAACGTCTTATTGGATGTTTTTGGGGCGATTAAAAACGTCTTCTTGTTTGGGCATTGGGAGAATCCAATCGTCTGTATGGCATTTTATCAGTTGAAAGCAAATGGTTTAACCTGTGTTGACAACGTAGTCTGTAAACTGTTAGCAAGTTGTAGTAAGTAATGTCTCTTCTTGGAAAGTTTTGTGTAACTGTTACGACAATGTACTTAAGTGTTAAATGAGTTATGTGTTTGCTTAAGAATTTACCATTTTAAAACCTGTTTTGTAGGAAGAAGACTTCACTGGGTTTGGAACAGAGTTTCTGCCGTTCCTCTCCGCACACTACACCTCTGGAAGTAAGGACAAGTTTGTTTACACTCATAACTGGCACAGTTAAACGTTTGTCCAGGTAACATGTGTTCAAGTGAGAATGAGTAATATTTGTTTTCTTTTTACCTCCAGTCTCTCCTCCTCCCTCGTCTTTATTGAGCCCAGAGAAGCCCCCCCCAGCCCCAGACCTAGCCCAGGAGCCTCAGCCTGGGACTCAGTCTCAGCCTGGAGCCAGACTGAAGGAGGTCAGGCCCACGGAGGGAGCCTGGGCAGCGGGTAAACCAGGAGCCACAAAGATGGTGTCTGCCTCGGGCATGAAGTCCCCAGGCAGGCAGGGTCCAGCTCTGATCAGGAAGTTCAGAGGAAGTGCCCTGGCAGATCCGGTTTCAGCCCCCGGCAGGAGGAGGAGCCAAGACAAACCGGGAAGCCGGGAAGCCAAAGGTGCGGCCAGCAGCAGCAAACAGGGCAAGCTGGTGTGCACCCTGACGGTGGTGAAGGGAGGGAGGAGAGCCTCCGGGGGGAGGGAGGCCGCTGAGCCCGCCGCCTCCAAACAGGAGGCTACGCCGCAGGTTTCCACCAAGAGAAGAAGAGGACGCGGTGTCCTTGACTCCTCCCCCAAACCTGTTAAAAGAAGGCAGAGACAGCAGAGTAGGGGCGTCTCGCTGGGCGCAGAGACCGCCGCCGAGACTGCCGCCGAACCCTCAGCCCCGCCCAGCAGACCCGCACAGCCGCAACGCCCTAGCAAAAACAAGCCGTTTTCTGGCAAAAGACGCAGAAAGTCTTCCTTTGGCGTAAAGAAGAAGCCAGCACTCGTAGCCAAGTCCCCTACGGAGCCCATCAAACGCAAACGACGCATCCGGCGGACGTTCTACACCCTGGAGCCCAAGTTTCCCCTGAAGCAGGAGGACCAGCCTCCGCCTGTGGAGGGGGAGAGCGGCGTTACCCAGCCCAGCGGTGTTAACCTGGCCTCCCCCGTGGTGAGCGCACGCTCCTCCAGAGTCATCAAGCTACCCCGGAGGTTCCTGGACGAGGAGGAGAAGCGTCCCAGGCCGAGGGCCCCTGAAGGGGGCACCGAGGAGGGCCAGGCTCCCGGTCAGGCCGAGGTGAAGAAGAAGAGGAGGAGGAGGAGGTCCAAGCTGAAGATGGAGGAGCTGGACTCCCCCGGGGTGGTGAGGAAGCTGGCCGTGCTGATCAGCGGAGCGAGCGCCACAGGGACGGTGTCAGCTAAGACTTGGGAGGAGACGGAGCTCAACGCTGGGAAGCTCAAACGTAAGAACACGCTTTAGAACCCTCTCTTCCGAATCCTGTCTACACTCAGGGTGTGTTCTGCTTTTCAGAATGTGTGTGTGTGTGGTGTGCGTGGTGTGTGTGTGGGTGGGTGTGTGTGTTTGTGTGTGAATGTGTTGCTGCTGCTGCGGTCAGATGTATTTACTGTGAGTCCCTTCCTCAGGTGAGGACAGCACCGGGGCTGAGGGGGGCGCTGTGGAGCAGGGAGACCTCAGCCAGCAAGTTCACCTGTCCAACAAGAGGATGCTGCACCTGGTCAAGAGAGCTAAGGTGCAGCTCATCAAGATCGACCAGCAGAAACTGCTCAAGTCCTCCCAGGTGAGAGCAGCTGGAGATCAGCTGATGGAGAGGCCTGAAGGTCTCACTGAAGTCAGAGCTTGGTGGACATGTGGGATTCAGGTCTTGTTGAAGGAAGTGAGGTCAGTTTGCTTTGTGTCACTGTCACATCTATTACATCTCCCTAATCCTCCCTACTGCTCTTCTCCCTGCTCCTCCTCTCTCCTCCTCCTTCTCCCCACTGCTTTTCTCCCTGCTCCACTCCCTCCTCCTCCTCTCTCCTCCTCTCCCTGCTTCTCCTCCCTCCTCCTCCCTGCTCCTCTCCCTCCTCCTCCTCTCCCTGCTCCTCCTCTCCCTGCTCCTCTTCCTCTCCCTTCTCCTCTGCTTCTCCTCCTGCTTGTGTCTGACTCTGCAGGTGGTGTGCAGAGATCTGTCTGGAGGCAGGAGGAGGAGAGTGAAGGAAGCGGACACCAACAGCAGCACAACTCAGGTGGGCGTTTCTCCTGGAGTTCTGACCATTTCTACACAGCTAGTCCTAGGATACAGCTGTTGAGTCTTGGTGCGATTTGGAAGTCCGTCCCACACAGCTGTCAGGATCTTAGAAGAGGGACGTGGGCAGGTTTGTTGCAGACTGATTCACGTGTCTCTCCCCCTACCCTCCCAGGAGCAGCCTCTCGGCGGCCCACGGATCAAGCACGTGTGTCGGGCGGCAGCGGTGGCGCTGGGCCAGCCCCGGGCCACGGTTCCCGACGACATCCCCCGCCTCAGCGCCCTGCCTCTCCACGAGAGAGAGGGCATCAGCCCCTCACCTGCAGCCCAGGGTGAGCTGAGCCAATCAGAGACGAGCCCCAAACCAAGAGCTCTGACGCTTACCTGCCAAGGAAACCATATAGGAAGCCAGCAATGTCAATGTCTGACTCCCTTCTTCTCCCTCCATCCCCTCCCTCCCCTCCCTCCCTCCCCTCCCTCCCTCCCTCCCCTCCCCCAGACGTCGCCTACCTCTCTGACCAGGAGAGCGTCGCCTCTCGGGAACACAAGTCGCTGTGGGTTCGCAAGTTCAAGAAACAGCTGAGGGCGGAGCGTGAGTTTGGCCCCGGGGGCCGGGCCACGCGCTGCGGCAGGTGTAAGGGCTGCCACTTCCAGGAGGACTGCGGCTCCTGCATGAACTGCATGGACAAGCCCAAGTTTGGAGGGCCCAACACCAAGAAGCAGTGCTGCGTGTAAGACGCTGTCCGCCATGCACACACCACTTTAAAAACACACTACTGTGATCCTTGCACCACTGTTTACACTACTGTGTATGTACACCCCCCGCCCCTGTACTATATATACCCATTCCACTTTGTACCCATGTTATTTGTACTTCCAGGTTATTTGTATTAAGTGTATCATTTGTTATTTGTATCATATCTGTAGTGTATTTTACATTGTATTCATTTTTTATTAGTATGCCACATAATTATATTCTATGTTTGCTCATTCCTGCCACAGTGAATTCTATGTTTGTTAATCTTACATAGCGAATAAACCCCATTCTGATTCTGATGATCACAGGGCCTGGGTATCTGTATGCAGCAGGAGGGTTATGATTCAGATACTCACCCCCGTCCCCCACCCTGTCCCCCCCTCCCCACTATGATTTCCTCCCACAGGTACAGGAAGTGTGAGCGGATTAAGATCCGAGCCTTTAAACGGACCGTCCAGCCGTACAGAGGTATGTGAACCTGTCCCCTTTCCGTGGCAACAGCAGGAGGGGGGGCGTGGCCTGGCCTGGGCGGTACTCATATGACCCCCCTGCCTCTCTTTCGCAGTACAGGGGAGGAGGCGGCGCCGGCGGCATCCTTCGCTCGGCGGCGCTCTCTCCACCGATGAGGACGCAGAGGAGGACTGGTTAGAAGGGGAGGCGGAGCCTGGAGACGAGCGCACCAATCGGGCGGACTGTCTGAGCCCCTCCACCAGGAAGCAGCCCAAACGGAACGTGACCCCGAGGTCGTACAGCAGCCTGCTGAGGTCAGACTCAGACACAGAGACCACAGGAGAGTCCCTGCTCAAGGCCAGGGGCTCCCCCAGCAGCAGAGGTAACCACAGCACTCACTTAGCTAATAAAAATTCAAAATGTAAATTTTTCAAAATTGTAAATGTAATTTTGTAAAATGTTAAATGTAATTGTTTGGAATTTTTTATTTAATTGTTTAATTTTTTACATTTTGTAATTTCATTGTGGAAATTTAGTAAATTGTAAAACAATTAAAAAAAAAAAAAATTTAATCTTCTTTTTTTAATCTAATTTGTTAAAATTTGTAATGTAATTTTAAAAAATTTATAATGTAATTTTTAAAATTTGTAATGTATTTTTTTTTATTTGTAATGTAATTTTTTAAAATTTGTAATTAATTTTTTTAAATATTTTATTTAATTTTTGAGTTTAGTAATCTAAGTTAAGAATACCAGCAGACTTCTAGATGTGTCTAATCCTACCTGTTTTATATGCATCATAAACACACTGCCACTAAAGCATGTCATATTTCTGTTGAACCAACAGTCAGAAGAGCCGTGTTTGTGGGAGACGTGCCGATGGATGATCTCCTGGCCCCAGAGGCGCTGCCCTCCGAGGGGGGGAGACATCGACGGCCTGCCTTCAGGGGCCCGGGGGGCCGGAGGAAAACTGACAAGGTAACTCAGAGACCCTAACGATCACCGCAGACACACCAAACACCTAAACTGCATGTGCTCACACCGTCACAACTCATCTGGACTCTTCTACCCCAATCACATTTCAGTTCCTGATTGAACTGACGTTTCTCTTTCTCACTTTCCACTCACTCTGCATCAAGTTCTGGGCCGTACTGGGACTTGTAGTCTTCCTGGACCACTAGTGTACCACTTCTGTAGTCCTTTAATCTCAGTGCTGCGGCATGGCTGTCACTCCCCTCCAGACCTTCCTCTCTTCCTTGACCGCTCTAGATCTTCACGGTGTCTGTTTGTTAAAGGTGCTTTGGGCTCAGTGGTGCTCCTCCTCCTCTTCTCTCCTCCTCCTCGCTCCTCCTCAGTAGCCTGATGAAGTGTCTCCCCTGTTGCTACTGGTTTCAGCAGTTGCCCCATCTGAAGGAGTCGACCACGCCCCATCTGGGCAAACTGGCCAATCAGAAAGGCTGGAAGCAGGCGAGCCCTCCTATAGGCCTCCTATAGGCCGCCTTTGCAGTTGCGGTTCAGCCTCCAGCTGCGTCTGCGGCGGCTGCCCCGCTCGGTGGTCCGCTCTGCCCTGGGCCTCCCCCCCCAGGAGGAGGAGGAGGAGGGGGGGCCATCCCCCGAAGAGGAGGAGGAGGAGGACAGGAGGAGCGAGGGGGCTCACCACCTTCCTGACCAAACTGACGGCAGCTGTCTCCTTCCTTCCCAGAATGCTTCAGACCAGATCCCGCTGAACTCCCTGGCCTCTCTGACCAACGGCTTCCCTCGCAAGCGCGTCTCCCAGACGGCGCACAAGATCCGCGTGGACTTCAAGGTGAGGAGCTCCTCCCTGCCGTGCACCTGGGTCCCCCTGGGAGTCCAAGCCCTTCCTGTCTCTCCGCTGACACTGTCTCCCCCCCCTCCCCCCCCCAGGAGGATTGTGCTGTCCAGAACGTGTGGCTGATGGGCGGGCTGAGCATCCTGACGTCCGTCCCT
>CM059306.1:10635000-10812500 GCA_030340665.1 Neosalanx taihuensis
CCTCCCCTCTTCTGGAAGATTCTGGGTGTGTTTCTATTGATAGAGCACATCTAAAAACAGCCAATGCCGACCACAATTCTGCACAGAACCAACAAATAGGGCAAAACAATAATAAAAAAGACACACAATTACAGTAAGGAAGTGATGAATGGTTTAGCCATATACCGTATCATGGCCTGTTTACTTCTCTAAGACCATTCCTTCTCTCTCTCTCTCTCTTTCTTTCTCTCTCTCTCTCTCTCTCTCTCTCTCTCTCTCTCTCCTCTCTCTCTCTCTCTCTCTCTCCTCTCTCTCTCTCTCTCTCTCTCTCTCTCTCTCTCTCTCTCTCTCTCTCTCTCTCTCTCTCCCCCCCCCCTGTGTGTGTGTGTGTCCAGGCTCTCTGCAAATTCAGAAGATGGGCTATCTGACTGAACTGTCTTCCAACGGAGGAAGGCTGTACCCTGTGGGTTACCAGTAAGTCCCCCTTTAACCCCATAAAGGTCCCCATAAACACCCACATCAGGTCCAGATCCTGGCTTCATCACCCTGCTGCGGTCCCTCCAGGTGTTCCCGCCTGTTCTGGAGCACGGTGGACCCCCGGCGGCCCTGTAAGTACACCTGCAGGGTGACAGAGGTGTGCAGCCCCCTGCCGGGGCAGCTGGACCAGCCCCCCTGGGAGGAGGACACGAACAAGACCATCGCCCACAGCCCTCAGCACTGCCAGGGTGAGGACGCACACTCCTACCCCCCTGCTGGGACACACCCTCACCCCCTGCTGGGCCACACCTTCACCCCCTGCTGGGCCACACCCTCCCCCCCTGCTGGGCCTCACCCCCTGCTGGGACACACCCTCCCCCCCTGCTGGGACACACCCTCACCCCCTGCTGGGACACACCCTACCTCACTGCTGGGCCACACCCTCCCCCCCTGCTGGGCCACACCCTCACCCCCTGCTGGGACACACCCTACCTCACTGCTGGGCCACACCCTCCCCCCCTGCTGGGCCACACCCTCACCCCCTGCTGGGCCACACCTTCACCCCCTGCTGGGACACACCCTCACCCCCTGCTGGGCCACACCTTCACCCCCTGCTGGGACACACCCTACCCCCCTGCTGGGCCACACCTTCACCCCCTGCTGGGCCACACCTTCACCCCCTGCTGGGCCACACCCTACCCCCCTGCTGGGACACACCCTCACCCCCTGCTGGGACACACCCTACCCCCCTGCTGGGCCACACCCTACCCCCCTGCTGGGCCACACCCTCTCTCAGCATGCGGGATTGGGAAGGGGAATGTTTGTTTGTATAAATGCATAAATAAATCCTTCTTCCAATCAGAAGCAGAGAACCCCGAGTCGGTGCCGAGCTGTCCACCAATCGAGGCCCCTTCCTTCGCTGTTTCCCCGCCCCCCAAACAAGACCCAGTGGGACCTAAAACCCCGAGCCACCTGCACACCAGGAGACCAGCAGGGGGCACCTCCAGACCCCTGCCCTCCCCAGGTACACCCCCACCATGTCTAGGTGTCTTTCAGTAAACTACATCCACCTTGCCTTGGTAAATTTTAGATTTTTAGATTTAGATTCAACTTTAATGTCATTACACAGGTACAAGTACAGGGTAACGAAATACAGTTAGCAACCAACCAGAGGTGCAAAACAGTTATTACAACAGAATATAATAAGTATACTGTGGGAATATACACTGTATGAACAGTATAATCAGAAATCGGATGTTATTTTGATGGCATATTGATTTAGCTAGCCTGTTCCCTTCTGTACTGCTTCTCACAGGCAACGCTGTGTCCAAGTCCCACCACGTCCTGACCCTCCGAGACCTGGAGGACCCCAGGCGCCCCCGCAGGCTGTCCCGGACACGCCACCCCCTCCTCCTCCCCCACCGAGGCCCCCTGCGGCCCCATGACGCTGCGTTCCGGGGGGCTGCTCAGCCCCTGCAGCCTGGCCTTCAACTCCCCTCCCCGGGCCTCCGACCCCCCCGCCTCCCCCGCCCCGCCGGAGAGGCCGCCGAGCCTCCGCCTCCAGCTGGGGCTCCTCCCCCACCTCCCCGGCCTCCCCCCCCCGCCGCTTGTCCAGCCCTCCCCCCGGCCTCCGCCACTCCCCCAGAGGCCGGCAGCCCTTCAAGATCGCCACGCCCGTCTCGGCCGAGCTTCCCCAAGACTTCCTGGTGTCCTCGGAGGCCGAGGCGGAGGACGCCGCCCCCCCCGCCGCTCCCAACGGGGTGTCTCTGCCCCCGGGGAACCTGGAGGAGGAGGTGGCCCGCCTCATGTCGGACCCGGAGCTCACCTTTGCCCCGCTGGACGCCGACACGGAGGTGGCGGTGGCGTCGGTGCTCAACGCCAAGCTGGAGTTCGACGAGGCGCTGCTGAACGAGAACGTGGTCCTCCACTGCGGCTCGCAGGCGGGCCCCAGGGGGGAGGAGGAGGCTGCGGGCGAGAGGAGGCCGGGGGTTGCGGTGAGTTCTGGGGAGGGTGTGGACCCCGCCTCCTCCGACGAGGACATGGACCACTACCTGAAGTTCTCCAGGACGGTGGTGATGCGGGAGGCGGCCAAGGACGCCACGCCCGGAAGAAGCTCCCCCCCGGCCGCCCAGTCCATCTCGCAGCTCGACGGCGCCGACAACGGCTCCGAGAGCGACGCCAGCGAGGGGGGGGCGGGCGAGGAGAGAGCGGGGAGGAGCGGGAAAGCCAAGCAGCCCGCCACCGCCAGCCAGGCAGCCAATCACACTGCCCTGTCCAAAACCCTGGTCATCTCCATGGAGAGGATCGACGCCATACCCAACCAGTCGCTACACAAGCCGGAGAAGATCGTTCCGGAAACAGACCCTCCCCCCCCCTCCTCCTCCTCCTCCTCGCTTTTCATGGAAACGAACGACATGAACGAGTTCTCGGTCCAGGAGGAGGTTCTGGAGGATGGCGAGTCTCAGAAGGAGCTCCTGCTGGACCCGGCCACCGGCCAGTTCATCTCAGCGGACGACGGCTCGGTGGTGTACCTGGACAGCAACGCAGGGCTGGACAAGGACGACGGCAACTCGTCCACGGACTCGTCCACGGACTCGCTCGCCAGCGACGAGGACTCGAAAGACCCGGACTACTCCCCGGAACCTCCCGCCAAAAAGCCGGCCGCCCTGCCGACGCCGACCAAAACCATCATCATGAAAGCCTGCTCCGCGCCTGCCGTCAGTTTGAAAAGCGCCCCCCTCGCAGGGGCCCCCGCGCCCCCCCCAGGTCATCAAGGTGTCCCTGCCCCCTGGGCAGCCCCACAGGGCGGTGGCCTCCCCTCCTGCCGTCACCATCCGCGCCGTCCCCCGCCCTGTCACCTCCCCCATCGTCATCAATGGCCTGACCCCCCTCCCCCTGCAGGGGGCCGCCCCCAGGGGGCGCACTTTAGCCATCCGCCTCAACCCCACCAAGGCCGCCCTGCCCCAGCCTGCGGCCCCCGTCCTCGCCCAGCCCGGCGCCCTGTCCTCTGGCCCCGCCCCTCAGGTCTTACTGGTCAATCGCCAGGGCCAGATTCTGATCAAAGACCCCCGGACGAACACCTACCAGATCCTCACCAGCAGCTCCCCCTCCTACACCCGCATCAGCCAGATCGCCAAGATCATCCACAGCGCCGCCCCCCGCCCCGTGCCCCGGGTCCTCGTCACCCCCGCCCCCCGCCTCCTGAATGCCGCCGCCCCCCCCAGCCACCCAGCCACCGGCTCCTCTAAGAAGGTGTTTGTCCGGGCGATGCCCCTGCACAGGGCCGGCCAGCAGCCTGGGGTGAGGGTGCCTCCCCCGGGCGGGTCAGACGGCGTGGCCCAGTCCATCATCGACCAGGCCATGGCGTCCCACCGCGACCAGACGCGCCCCAACATCCTGAGCTCGTCCCACCTGCCGCGCCCCTCCCTCCACCCCTCCAGCCCCGCCCAGCTCAGCGTGCACCCCTACCCGGGGAGGCTGCAGTCGCCCGTGGCCCTCGCCCCCAGCGGGCTCAGGGCCGCCACGGTGCCGCCGCCGCTCTCACAGGTGCGCATGAAGAGGGTGTCGTCCGCCTTGGACACGTCGGCGAGGAAGAGGAGCAGGACGGATAATCTGGACGAGGACACGTCATCATCCAGCGAGGTGGATGAGCTCAGCAACAGCAGGTACCAAAGAGAGGGGGGGGGGGGTCTTGTGCAGTGACAGACAGGCCACACACACACACACAGTATTTTCATTCAGTTGACTGGAGTACAGGAACTTTGTTTACCATATGCCATCCGCCTCACTGCTCTCTTCTCCTCTCTCCTCCTCCTCTCTCCTCACTCCCATCCTCTCTCCTCCTCTCTCCTGTCTCCTCTCTCCCATCCTCTCTCCTCACTCCCATCCTCTCTCCTCCTCTCTCCTGTCTCCTCCTCTCTTCTCCTCTCTCCTCATCCTCTCTCCTCCTCTCTCCTGTCTCCTCTCTCCTCCTCTCTCCTCACTCCCATCCTCTCTCCTCCCCCTCTCTTCTCTCAGGTCCAGTGGAGTTCGTATGAAAGCTCCGACCATGAAGGATATCCTGGACCTGGACGTGTGCCCCCCACCCCCCCCCCCCCCCCTCCGTGGTCCCGGTGAAGAGTGAGCAGCTCAGGATCGTGGCTCCAGAGCTGGACAGCAGGTGAGCCCATCTTCACAGGAGCACCGGAGGAGGGGGGCACCCAGAGGGGGGCACCCAAAGGGGAGCACCCAGAGGGGGGCACCCAGAGGGGAGCTGTGGTTTGGGGCTAACTGTGTGTCCTTGTCCCCTCCAGGCCCAGCCAGCGGCCTCTCTCCAGCGCTGCAGTCCAGCGCAGTAAGGAGGATGTGTGGGGTGAGCGCTCGACATGCAGACCTCTCAGACTGGGGGCCCTACTCAGGTGAACACACACCTCACACACACACACACCTGACACACACCTAATACACACACACCTGCCTCACCTGCCTCCAATCATTTCTAAGAGAGCTGGATAAAGTGGCCCCTCTGGAAAGCGCCTGCCTATCTGAGCCTCAGCTGCCTCTGAGCTGATCTAGAAGGTTCTGCAGGTGTGTGTCAGGTGTGTGACAGGTGTGTGTGTTCCCCAGGCGTCAGCTCAGACGAGGACCTGCCTCCTCCCAGGGTGGAGCAGAGCAGCCCAGGCTACGGCAGCCAGCCGCACCTGCGCTTCGAGATCACCAGCGAGGACGGTTTCAGCGTGAAGGCTGACAGCATCGAGGGTGAGGGCAGAAAACACACCCTCACACCCCTCCTCCCCCCTGGAACCAGGGAGACACCGCACCAGAAAACACACCCTCACACCCCTCCCCTCCTCCCCCTGGAACCAGGGAGACACCACACCAGAAAACACACCCTCACACCCCTCCTCCCCCCTGGAACCAGGGAGACACAGCACCAGAAAACACACCCTCACACCCTTCCTCTACCCTCCTCACCCCTCCCCTCCTCCCCCCTCAGTGGCGTGGCGTGCCGTGACAGACAGCGTCCTGGAAGCGCGGGCAGGCTTCCACCTGAAGCAGCTCCCTCTGGGCGGGGTGAGCGGGCCGCGGGCGCTGGGTGTGCTCCACGACGCTGTGGTGTTCCTGCTGGAGCAGCTGGCCGGGGCAGCAGGCTGTAAGGGGCATCGCTTCCGCTTCCACCGCTACGACGGCCCCGAAGAAGAGCTGCCGCTCAACCCCAGCGGCTGCGCCCGCGCCGAGGTGTACACACGGTGAGACGCACACTCAGTTTTAGTTTTAATTTAGTTTTTGAAATAATACATTTTATTTATTTCAGTGCATATTAATCCCTATTTGCATGTAAATATGCCAGATTTAGCCACAAGGTTATTTTTCATCTGTAGTCCCTGGACAGATGTTAAAATGTCACCCTAAACATAGTAAAATATAATAAAAGTACAGTTTTTACTCAGTAGAGTATAGTTGTTACTCAGTACACACACACACACTCTCACTCATGTACACACACACGTACTTTCACACACTCCCACACCCATGCTGGCACACTCACACACGAGACGTTTTCTGTAGTTGTTTTGGAAGGTTTGTGGATCTCCGGCATGAATTCCTCTTCCTGTCCCCCGTACAGGAAGTCCACCTTCGACATGTTCAACTTCCTGGCTTCTCAGCACCGACAGCTGCCTGACCTGGCCCCCTGCGAGGAAGAGGATGATGATGTCACGCTGAAATCCACCAGGTCACACTGCAAGCACACCTCAAACACACACACACACCTCAAACACACACACACACACCTCAAGCACACACACACCTCAAACACACACACACACACCTCAAACACACACACACCTAACACACACACGCACACACACCTCCAACACACACATCTCAAGCAAACAAACACCTGGCAAGGTGCTAAAACCTTGTGCGTGTGTGTGTGTGCATTTCTTTGTGTGTGTGTGTGCGCGCGTGTGTGTGTTTGTGTGTGTGTGTGTGTGTCCAGACGAGCCACCAGCACTGAGCTGCCCATGGCCATGCGCTTCCGTCACTTGGAGAAGGCGTCTAAGGAGGCTGTGGGAGTCTACAGGTACAGAGATGATGTCATCTGTTCAGGTTCTGTTGAAGCCTGCTCATCAGTGTCCACCACAAACTGTTCTTATTGGAAATTAACCTCTCTCCTCCCCCCTACTCTCTCTCCTCCCCCCTACTCTCTCTCCTCCCCCCTACACTCTCTCTCCTCCCCCCTACTCTCTCTCCTCCCCCCTACACTCTCTCTTTCCTCCCCCCTACACTCTCTACTCCCCCCTACACTCTCTCTCTCCTCCCCCCTACACTCTCTCTTTCCTCCCCCCTACACTCTCTACTCCCCCCTACACTCTCTCTTTCCTCCCCCCTACACTCTCTACTCTCCCCTACACTCTCTCTTTCCTCCCCCCTACACTCTCTCCTCCCCCCTACACTCTCTCCTCCCCCCTACACTCTCTACTCCCCCCTACACTCTCTCTTTCCTCCCCCCTACACTCTCTCCTCCCCCCTACACTCTCTCCTCCCCCACTCTCTCTCCTCTTCTCCAGGTCGGCCATTCACGGGCGCGGGCTGTTCTGCAAGAGGAACATAGAGTCTGGGGAGATGGTGATAGAGTACGCAGGCAACGTAATCCGGGCTGTTCTGACAGACAAGAGAGAGAAGTACTACGACAGCAGGGTGAGCAAAGGAGAAAAGCACATCCAGCTGACTTTGTTCAAGTACATGTCATGCTGTTAAATACAGCTCCACTAGGGGGCGACATAGACATCCAATCAGAATGGGTTTTTATCGGTATCTAAGTTTCCATTTACATTTAGTCATCTTATCCAGAGCGACTTACAGCCAGTACAGGGACATTCCCCCCTGAGGAAATTAGGGTGAAGTGCCTTGACTAAGGACACACCGTCATGTTGACACAGCCGGGATTCGAACTCACAACCTTGTGATCACTAGCCTGATTCCCTCACCGCTCAGCCACTTGACTCCTAAGTTAACACAAACACTCAATTGGCCGTGGCAGGAAGGTGCATAAAATAAAATCTAAGATCTTGTGTTTTTTTCCTAACCCTGTCTTCATTATATGTGTCCATATGTGTACATGTATAGCTGTTGCTTTTACATTTAAAATCTTTATTTAAGTTCCATATATGTTCTTTGTTTGCTCCATCCTGCCACAGTAAATCTCATCTCAGTGTAATCCGCACGGCGAATAAAACCGAATTGTGATTCCTGTGTGGTTGTTCCTGGCAGGGCATTGGCTGCTACATGTTCCGTATCGATGACTTTGACGTGGTGGATGCCACCATGCACGGCAACGCCGCCCGCTTCATCAACCACTCGTGCGATCCCAACTGCTACTCCCGGGTCATCAACGTGGAGGGCCGGAAGCACATCGTCATCTTCGCCCTGAGGAAGATCTACCGCGGCGAGGAGCTCACCTACGACTACAAGTTCCCCATCGAGGACGCCAGCAACAAGCTGCGCTGCAACTGCCCCGCCCGGCGCTGCCGCCGCTTCCTCAACTGATTCTGACGGCGGCGGCCATTTTTGTAGTTCTTTGGCGAGTGGGACAGGATGGCGGGGGGGATGGGGTCGTGGTTAAGACGAGGGCGTGACCACCCTGCTCTCTCCGGTCAGGTTGATGTACAGACTGACGCACAACGTTCTGGATCCCAGCCACGTCACTGACCTCAGTATTTAAAGGTTCTCGCGGTGGAACGTCACCGTTCTCAGACGTTCTCCCAGGGGTTCCTTCGTTCTCGTGTCCCTCGTAGACTTCAAGCCTGGCGATTCCACGTCACTTCCTGTCAGCTCGCCCATCATCTTGAAGGTCGTCTCCTATTGGCCGGTGCTGTTGCTACGGCGACAAAGAAACGATACAAGGCAACAAGATCGAAATGCGGAGTGGGAATTTTTTTAGCACCTTACTTTTTTTGCGAGCAAAAGCTTTGGAACGTTGCTGTTGATACAAGGCGACACTGATCCACTAGTCAGAGAAGAAAACAGACTTCCTGTTGGGCACCCCAGCCTTCTCCTGTACAGTTTTAGAGCAGCTACTGTATATTTTAATTGTCCACATTATGAAGACCAGACTTCTGAACGGGACCTCCAGAACGAGGACCCATGTTCAGCTTATTAGCTTTGGTAAAAGCACAGGTTTTGTAAAGGAATTTCCTCTTCTTTTTTTTTTGGTTTGTTTGTTTTTATGAAGGTTATGGTGGAAACCACTTAAAATGTTGCTTTGACGGGGTTTGATGAGCTGAATCTTCCCCTGTACTCCTGCGGCTCCAGCATAGTTAGGTCATTCATCATCATCATCATCATCACTGATGACAGACAGAAGATGTGGTCAGTCTGCCAGCATAAGAATTCCCCCGGTATTTGTTTTGTTGTTTTTTTTTTCCCCGTCTAAAGACTTTGATTCAGCTGTTTCACCTACAGATGCCAACTCCGACACAGCGCCCCCTTCCTTTCAACACCTGCAGCTACACTTGTATTCTTGTAAATTAAATACTCAGAACTCTAGCGATGATAGAATGAAAAAAGGATGCTTCATCAAATCACAACCTGCTTTATACTTGCTACTGAACCTGCCTGCTTCCTGTTGGAGCACTGTGAAAGAGGACAGGAGCCAGGGTCACCCTGATGCCTGCTCATGACCTATGACCTCCCTCCTCCCCTGTCTCCAGCAGACAGTCTACCTCAGTGGGTCATGACGAGCGTCAACCAGGGAAAAACGCTGGTGTGAGTAGGCAAGCGATCTCCAGCACCGGGCCCCACAGACCTGCTCAGACCTGCTCAGACCTGCTCAGACCTGCACAGACCTGCTCAGACCTGCTCAGACCTGCTCAGACCTGCTCAGACCTGCCAAGACCTGCTCAGACCTGCTCAGACCTGCACAGACCTGCTCAGACCTGCCCAGACTTGCTCAGACCTGCTCAGACCTGCTCAGACCTGCACAGACTTGCACAGACCTGCTCAGACCTGCTCAGACCTGCACAGACTTGCACAGACCTGCTCAGACCTGCTCAGACCTGCACAGACCTGCTCAGACCTGCTCAGACCTGCTCAGACCTGCACAGACCTGCTCAGACCACGGGGATCGCTCTCTCTCTCTCCCTCTCTCTCTGTCTCTCTCTCCTTATGGACTGACCTGCAGTGTGTTTAAAGAGTGAGATTGTGTTTATTTTAAATGGAAAATAAATTTGTAAATCTAATGAAACATGGGTATGTTACCTTGGGGTTACAGTGCGTCCTTGTCTGTACAAAGTTGTATACAAATATTTCTAAACCTGTTTAAATTTTTTCTATGCACTTTTTTTTAATTTATGATGTTCTTGGCTTAATAAAGATATTGAATGGTTTTCAATTCACATTTCTGTATTGTGTTGCTCGTTATGGGGACAGAGATCTACCTGGAGCATCGATAGAATTGTGACATATTTGAAAGACTTTTAACAGATGTTCGAGTTCAGGCTGAACCCCCCTTCCCCCCACCCACCCACCTCTTTCCACAAACACCTCAAACTTCCTAGAACTTCTTATCTCGCTTGTTCTTCAACATTCAGCAGCAAAGTCACTGTAAAGTCTCAAAATATAGAACAGGATCAACGCAGCTTTAAACCCCAAGCACATTGATAATGTCCTGTCTCATAAGCAAGGCATATTTACTTTATTGTCCTTTTGTGTGATTTGGAAATACTGTTACTTGCCAGTTTAGACACCAAATCAGCCATGTCCTGTACATTTCTGTGGCTGTGTGAAATCTTGATAACTCAGAAGTCCCTTCAAGGTTACGGTTCATAACATCTGGATGTTTCCCAGCGCTGTTTGTTTTTCCAGGAATACTCTCAGTACCTGGATGTGATCAGGGGAAGGTATATAAGACTTTCCCAGCACCTGTGAGTCCAGACGAACTCAACATGAAGGTCCTGATCTTACTTGCTTTGTTTGGAGCGGCAGGTATGTGAGAATGATGTTCGTTAACCTAGTATCTGGCAAACTAACAAACTACAGCTAACTTTTGGCTTTACTGTTTTATCTTGATTTTAGAATGTGTGGAAGTATTATTTTTTGTTTACTGTCATATTATTTTTAATCAGAATCATATATAAATGAATATATATGTTTTACCATATACTTTTTTACTATATAATTTTTTATTCGTAGATTGTCCTATTTCTAACATTCAATGTCATTTCTACAGAAGGACTACTTCTAAATTCATTCTAAATACTTCTAAATCCCCCCCCTCTTGTTTCAGTTGCTGCCCCTCTGGAGGATGAGAAGATTGTCGGAGGGTCCGACTGCGCTCCTCACTCCGTGGGCTACCAGGTGTCTCTGAACGCCGGGTACCACTTCTGTGGAGGCTCCCTCATCTCCAGCCAGTGGGTTGTGTCCGCTGCCCACTGCTACAAGTCGTAAGTAGGCCTCAAACTACGGCCTGGCATGTAACACGTCATTCCTCCTTTGTTAAACTAGAACAACTGAAAGGTGTGTTTTTCAACGATGCTAGGAAAGCAAAATGCTAAGCATACTGTATTTTTTTTCTCCATTTAAACTCCTTCTCTTCGCCAGTCGTATCAATGTCCGCCTCGGCGAGCACAACATCATGGTGAACGAGGGCACCGAGCAGTGGATCGATTCCGCCCAGGTCATCAGACACCCCCGCTACAGCAGCCAGACCCTGGACAGCGACATCATGCTGATCAAGCTGAGCAAACCCGCCACCCTCAACAGCTACGTGAAGACAGTGGCCCTGGCCTCCCGCTGCGATGTGGCTGACGAAAGCTGCCTGGTGTCCGGATGGGGAAACACTGTCACCAACGGCAGTAAGTGGATATTATAATAAATATTATAATAAATTACAATACATATTCTCTGGACCACCACAGAAAGTGTGTGTGGTGTATGTGTGTGTGGTGTGGTGTGTGTGTGTGTGTGTGCGGTGTGTGTTGGTGAATGGTGTGTATGAGTGTTGTGTGTGGTGTGTGTGTGCGGTGTGTGTCGGTGAGTGGTGTGTACGAGTATTGTGTGTGTGTGGTGTGTGTTGGTGTGGTGTGTGTCAGTGTGTGGTGTTTGAGTGTTGTGTGTGTGTGTGTGTGGTGTGTGTCGGTGTGTGGTGTGTATGAGTGTTGTGTGCGTGTGTGGGTGTTTGAGTGTTGTGTGCGTGTTGGGGTGGGGGGCATTTGGAAATACATGTGCCTGGTACAGCTGGCTACCACAGATAAATGGAAGAGAATGATGTTGGGACTTAGAGGTTAACGACACGGCTTTATAGAACCTGACAGCCCACGATGGATTTTATAAGATCTCCATGACACCAGGTCCTGTAAAAACAAACACTCAAACACACCCGTGAAGTATGTTACGAGGGATTTCAAGCCCATTCGAACCTCCTTCCACAGCCACCCTTCTCTTGAGGCAGCTGGTGTTTGATGAGTCTGAGAGTGTGAGGCACATTGATCCATTCCCTTTCCCCCCTCCTCTCCTTCCCCAGACAGGCCGGCCGAGAGACTGCAGTGCCTGAGGCAGCCCATGATCGATAGGAGGATCTGCAAGAACGCCTACCCCCATCTGTTTACAGACACCATGCTCTGCTCCGGGTTCATGAGTGGGGGAGCCAGCAGCTGCCAGGTCAGTTTGGCTACTTAGAACAACGAAGGGCGAACAAGATGGAGCCTTTTAACCCTTTTTTGGGGGGGGGTCCAACTTAAGCAAATATTTATTATGATATCATTTATTATATTTATATTTCAGTTTCAACATAATTAGTGTTCATATTTTTCCAGTGCCGATCCCCAATCTTTAAAAATATTCTATCTATTCAACATTTTGAGAAATGTAGGCCTACAGTTAGTTTACTACAATTGGTTTAGTGCAGTTCCTAGGTGTGGGAACTGTACTAAACTGTACATTCATATAAAAATGAATTCCAGTTGTTTTATCAGTATGAAGTCACTAAACGGTGTCCTGTGCTGTGCAGGGAGACTCTGGTGGACCCCTGGTGTGTAATGGAGAGCTTCAGGGGGTCGTCTCCTGGGGTTACGACTGTGCCATGCCTGGACACCCCAGTGTCTACGCCCGCGTGTGCCAGTTCACCAGCTGGATCCGAACCACCATGAGCAACAACTAAACACACACACAAACATTCACACACACACACACACACACACACACACACACACACACACATATACACACACACCATCTGTACGTTGAGACACACTCGACCACATGCTTTGCTTGAAAGTGAAACATTGATTTTTACTTTGGAATATACATACATAAGCCTGATGTATATAAAATCATTACCATAAGATCTTGGACTACAAATAAAGCCAAACACAGCATGTGTTCTCTGAACAATTTTTTAATTGTGTGGTGTAATGATGGTGTAACGATGGTGTAATGATGGTGTAACGATGGTGTAATGATGGTGTAACGATTCATGCTGCTGTTCTCCTACAGCCTGATAAGGTCGACATGAGGGCAGGTATAGCAGGACAGGAACACACAGGTCAGCAGCACAGCTGTTAGCTCGCGCTGTTTCTCAACGTTAGTTTCACAAGTGTTGCTGATGCGGTAATGTCCTCCTCTCAGCCAATCACAAACAAGTCTCCCCCTCTCGAGGTGTGCTCTCGTGTCAGCCAGCTGCGAGCTGTTCGCGCGTCACGCGTCACGTGACGGCCCCTTCAGCGTCTCAGTGCCGCCTGCTTTTAGTTCGGTGTCTTAAATATTGGAATTCAAACACACTTTAAAAAGGAAGATGTGAAGATTTGTTGCTTGAGTGAATTCGATCTCATTCGTAGAAACGAACGTTTGGAAGGTTCTCATGGCAGAGAGAGACAAGCAGCTCTTGTCGGCATTATAATATCATCCGTATCATAAGTATGTCATAATAAACATGCCTGGGGAGCCTTGCAGGGGCTTCTGCCTGGTTAAAGGCGAGCATGCTGTTGTAGGTGAACACTAATATGAGGAAATATCCCCCCTCCATCATGCTTGTTGTGACCTTCAGACTTACTGCTTCTTACTGGCTGCAGCTACCTGAGTAAAGGAAGGGAAAAAAAGAAAAATAAATGATTATGCAGATTGTCAGGACCAGAACTATCATTGATAAAGACTGTCTTCAAGATTGTGGAAGGACTTGAAACAGTTATGCAGGAATGCTGCCCTGAAATGGTTTCTAACTACATGTGTAGTTGAACTGATCACCTACCTGACCAGCAATTCTGTCCAGGTCTCTTTGACCCTGTGAAGTGAGCCTTCTTCCTCTGAGAAATGGAGGAAAACAGGAAGAAACCTGGTCAAACTGGTTCCCAACCTCTACAACTTTGAAGCAGTCCACTATCGGGCCTTGATTATCTGCTGCATTTGATTCACTGTTTTTGTAGGATTCTTTGGATGCTCTCTGTTCAATTGTAACATCTGAATAAATAATATTAGCTGCCCTAAAAAGCAGCATCCAAAAAGCTGTCCCCCCCAAACTTGAACCCCCAAACCCACGACCCCTGGTCATCATCAACCTTCTCACCCGTTTGGGTCTCTTTCCACCATCTTCACACCCTCCAGAGCTTGGAGGACCTTGCGCGCTACGTTCCTGGAGCCCACGCTGAAGTGGGCGGGGCAGACCCCGTTCCTCTGACGTCCTCCGTAGATCTTGATCATGGAACCCACTCCCACTCCTCCGCGCAGGTACAGGTGACGCGCTGTCGACGCTGGAACAGCAGGTGTTCGTTTAATCGTTCCATTTACACTTTACATTTAGCAGACGCTCTTATCCAGAGCGGTTTACAGCAAGTACAGAGACATTCCCCCCTGACACAAGTAGGGTGAAGTGCCTTGCCCAAGGACCCGTCATTTGGCACGGCCCGGGAATCAAACCAGCAATCCTCTGATTACAAGCCCAATTCCCTAACCGCTCAGCCACCTGACTCCCTGTTACACACTGCTGTCATCGTTATCTCCCTATAGTAGTGGTTCTCAATTCCGGTCCTCAGGACCCACTGTCCTGCATGTTCTAGATGTTTCCCTCACACCTGATTCATTTAAGTCATTATCAGGCTTAGCTGAGCTTCATAAGGTCCCATTCATTTGAATCAGATGTGTTGGACATCTAGAACATGCAGGACAGTGGGCCCTGAGGACCAGGGAAACATCTAGAACATGCAGGACAGTGGGCCCTGAGGACCAGGGAAACATCTAAAACATGCAGGACAGTGGGCCCTGAGGACCAGGGAAACATCTAAAACATGCAGGACAGTGGAGCCCTGAGGACCAGGGAAACATCTAAAACATGCAGGACAGTGGGCCCTGAGGACCAGGGAAACATCTCAAACATGCAGGACAGTGGAGCCCTGAGGACCAGGGAAACATCTAAAACATGCAGGACTGTGGGTTCTGACCGGAATTGAGGACCACTGCCCTATAGAAATACCAGTGTATTCAAATAAAATAACATCTGGTTAAGTAGCCTGATGACACTGTTGGCTGAGAGGTGGTTGAGCTCCTACACACCTACTCTGGTGTAGAACCAGTTGTCATCGCAGGGGGCCAGTTCCTTGTGCTTGGCTAACTTCACCGTGTCCACCCATTCTGGAACCTTCAATTTACCAGACCTGATGACAAAAAGGAGATGAAATAAATCGATAAAAGCTTGGAAAACATGGATAAAAGCGTCTGCTAAATGAATAAATGTAAATAATATCAGCCGTGTCGTATCAATGGATTACTGTTCAATTTGGTCTATTCATTAATACTAAGCCAACTTAAACAATTACAACAGCCTAGGAAAGATGAATATTTTTGAATGGGTAAAGTTACATTCTATTGTAGTCACAAGTTAGAACCTCAGGTCTCGCGTTGCGACAACTCAAATTAATAGGCTCCGTGTCAGAGGTGCGCGGACTCTCGCGGGACCTGGCAGGTTAATTGAACATCAGGGATGACAGATCAAACTGCACTTACTTCTTCAGAAAGGCGGACAAGGCCCGGACAAACTCCTGCTGGTTGACGTCTTTCACGGTGACACCCGGCATCTGGCAGAACGGGCATGCAAAGGTGAGCAGAGTTGAGAAGTAGACTTGTCAAAACTCAAACTATGTTAACTCACGGGTAATAACATGCTTTGGTCCACGCCTGAGGCGCGTGGCCGCAGCATCACTATGTCACGAGCTATCTCGAGTACAGCTGCAGCCAAAGCTGTATTTAAATATAAAAACAATATGCATTAGGTTAGGAAAATAGTTAGACGTTCATGCATATTACGTTATTGAAAAAAACGTACCTCGCAGGTTTTTGGTGTGGTGCGCTGGCGGGTTTTGGGGCGCTTTCTCCGGCTGTGAATCTGCTCCTTTAGGCACAGATAGAGATGATGCCGGGAGCATCACACTGCCCCCATTAGGAGAGGATCCACTGCAGAACCCACTGCCGATGGATCAATAACACCTTAAATAGTTTGTCTTAAGTCCAGGTCACGGTCCTTATGCAGCCTATATGTATCAGCAAGGACGTGAAATATATAATCAGTGACAATAAAACTGCAGCATAGGCAATGTGACATTGGGATAGTCGAGGTGGCCTATTTTTTGGGATGTGCCAGCAGAGGGCAGGCTTACGTCACTTCCACGATCCTCTCCCTCCCTCCCTCCCTCCCTCCCTCCCTCCCTCCCTCCCTCCCTCTCTCTCTCTCTCTCTCTCTCTCTTTTCAAACCCAGAAAGGCGACTGTTGGCGCAGTGGCTGTGGGGATTGCAGCTCTCCTATGCCAGACATGGACGATGTTTAACCAAGGTGACAGGGAACTCAGCACGTGTCTCCTTTGACCTCTGGTGACTTCCCCTCCCCTCCCCCCCCCCACCTCCCCCCCCTTCTCCCACCTAACCACAAGCCACTTCAATATAGTTTACAATACCCCCACCTCACTGCGCTGAAGGTTGGCTGAAACCTTTGTTCTCGTTCGTGGGCTGTTGCGATAAGCACAGGATTTTCCGATATTTGGTTTTTGGTTATGCGGTTTAGACAAGTGTTTTATAAAACAGTTGCACATTTATCTCATAGAATGACTTCATTCTAGTAATATATCAAAACGGTTCACCTTGCATGTTAATGTAGAGGATCTATGTGTTGGTTCAGTACCTTGTGGTTTCAAGATACGCAGTCAACAACCATCTATTGAACAAACTATTCTAAATTGATTGTAAGACACAGGTCACGCTTGTGTGTAACAAATACACAAGGGACAAATGGACAATGGAGAAAATATTGGAACATAGACATAGCTAAACTAATTGAACACCAGTACTTTCATGAATAAATTCACCTCAAATTGAGTAGTTTCAGCCTAAACTGAAGTCCATTGTTGTGCTACAAAGACTAATGCAGTTTCCCTTGAGGAGATCTTAAGAATGCTGCTGTTTGTGATAAACACATGATTTCCCTTCTCTAAATAAGGTCATATTTCCTTTGATTTCCCATTTGCCTCCTGTGCCAGAACATAAAAACACAAAATACAAATTGAAACAGTTCCAACCTAATCATTTGAAAGTACACAAAACATACACATAACCACACACACATGGAAACAGCCACCTCAGTTATGAATTAGCCCTTCTCAGCTTCTTCCCCTCCCCCCTCTCAACATCCCTTTGCCCCCTTTTTGTCCCCCTCGCCCTCTCCCTTTCTCTCCCCCCTCCCTTGCTTTTAGCCTGAAAGCACTATTTCAAGCCTCTGTCTAGGAGAGAGACACAGGCTCACAGACACAGAGTGCCAGGGAGTGGGGAGGGGTGAGAGGGGAGGGGGGAGGGGGCGCTGGCAGACAGGATTTAGAGTTCAAGTGCACATGCAGAGAAAGGAGCGAATAGAAAAGAGAGGGAGCAGAAAGGAAACAGAGAAAGGGAGGGGGGAGGAGGAGGAGGAGGGGCGGGTTGGGGGGGGATCTAGAGCAGCGTTCCTCTTCCTTCGCTCTCAAAAAGGTTTTCAGACAGGAACAGAGAAGGAGAGGAGGGTGGGGGGGGGGGGCACACGAAAGTATGGAAATCAAACACAGTGGGAGAGGGTTAAAAAATATTTTCTGCCTCCCTCCCCTTCCCTCTCTCCTCTGACACACTCCTCCTCAATCCCTCCCTCTGTTTCTCTGTGAACCCCCCCATCTCTCTTTCGCTCTCTCTCTCTCTCTCTCTCTCTCTCTCTCTCTCTCTCTCTCGCTGTCTCTCTCTCTCTCTCTGCTGTCCCCTCCCACTTCTTCACACACATGCACACACACGCAGGCACACACACACACAGTCAGCCAGACGGTTTACCTCACGTGTGCTCACTATCCACTTCAGCCTGCGACCGCAAATGAGCTGAGAGCTTCGCTGGGTAGCTTTGCTTTTTGTTCTATTTCCCCACATTCGTTTTTTTTGTATTCGTTTTTTGTTTTGTTTTACTTCGTCCTCCTCCCTCCCTCCCTCCCCTCCTCCTCCCCCCCCACTCCTCCTTCTCCTCAACAGGGAAATGGAGCGGCTTCAGCCCCTCTCTGCAGAGCGCCCCTGGCTGTACAGGCCCTGGATTGTCCCTGCACTAGACTGCATGACACCAATCGATCCCTTTCTTTCCGTCTTGCCGGCGAATCTCGCAGATTTTCTTTCTTCTTCTTCATTTTTGGGAGGAGGGGCGCACGCCTTTTAGCCTCTTTTTTTTGGGGGGGGGGGGGGGGGGGGGGCGGCTAGCAACCAGAAGAAGCAGCCCAACTCCACGCTTTCTCTTCAGGAGGGACGAAGAATGAAGGAGCAAGAAGGGCTGAATGGACAGACTGCAGGGGACAGAGAAGAAAGAGGAGTCGATGGAGTGTGTTCCACGGGAGAGGGAGAGAGAGAGGGAGAGAGGTAAGAGAAACCGTACCGGCAGAATCCGGAAAAACGTGAGGGTCGGGGGAGAGGGATGAGAGGGGGTGAGGAGGAGGAGGGACAGCTTGTATGAGAATCGGTAAAATCGCGGGAAAAAGGGGGGAGAAAGGAGGGATAACGTTTGGAAAAACCCCCTTGACCTGAGCCTCAGAAGAAGCCTTGTGCTGCCGTAGACTTTGAAGTGTTTTCGCTCCTTTTTCAAACGTTTCTGAAATCCCTCCTTTTTCCCTCTTTCTGACGGCACATGTTGTGTTCGCTCCGCGTTTTCACCCTTGTTCTTTTACGTTCTCCTCCTCGTCTCCCTCCTTTCTCCCGCCCTCATTCATGTAGCGTCCTCTGTGTCTCAACTCATTCCTTTTTGTTGGGAAAAGCGGGTTTCCTAGGAACCTAATCCCTCCATCTTGCTGTCTGTCCCCTCTTTCACCCCCTATCTTTTCCCTCCTTTCTTTTCTCTCTCTCTGTCTGTCTGTGTCTGTTTCTCCCTCAACCTTTCTCTTTCTCCGTGCTGTAAAGTGGCTTATCTTCTAGACTCGTCTTCCACCTGCCTCCCTGAAACATTACCCTGGGTCACGTGAAGATTTTTGTGATATTTCACGCCGGTCTGTTCAGAGTGGGTCGTCCTGGGGCCTAGCGGCGAGGAGGGGGGGGGGGGGGGGGGAGGAGGAGGGGGTGAACCGGGGAGTCGGGGTGAGGGGTGCCCGCGGAGACAGGCACCAACGGGGCGCGCATGCGCGAGGTACGGCCGATCGTATTTCATGTTGCGTATCGATGGAGGGCTGTATCGGCACGAGGATGCGTGTTCGTAGTACGCTGAGCAGACCCGGGGCGGCCGGCCGGACCATCGCCCGGATCGGGGAGGAGGAGACGGGGTCTCTTTTCTGAGCTGAGCAGAAACCTGCCGCGAGATCGGGTGAGATTGTTGAGAGTCGTGGGGTCGCCCTTTCTTTCCCCCTCTCGCTCCTCCATGCTTCTCTCTGTTCTATCCCATCTATCACCCCCTTCATCCGGGTACCCCCTTGTTCTGTCCGTCCGAGAAAAAAAGACAATACCCTCAAAACGTAGCGTCGGCCGTGACCTTTACACTCGGGTGATTAGATTGGATTTTCTTTTTTTAATCGAAGCTGATGGGGTCTTGGCCGTGTATCGAGGGCCAACTTTGATTCCACGCGGGTCTTTTTGTGGGTTTACATCGAACCTCCTGATAAATCGAACATTCAGTTGTGTTACTGTCCTACGGCGATCGTGTGTGACCTCGCCTACAGTTAGTTTCTACTATCAGAACATGCGGGTTAATAACGCATCGAAATCTCGAATGCAACATGGTGGCTGAGGGAATGCAGTCCAGTCAGCTTACGATCCGTCTAGTTTGTCTTCTAACTTGTCTTCCCTGTGAGCAGATATCCAGCCAGGTATCTCCTCCTCATATCTTCTTGTTTTCTCTGCCCTGTGTGATTTATTTAGTCCAGGCTCACGTTATCTCTACATCATTGGGTGTGTGTGTGTGTGTGTGTGTGTGTATTAGTGTGTGTGTTTGCAAGCATCAGGATTGTTATTCAGTGCTAGAATTGTTACACTCTGCCAGTGCACATGCACCTTTGTGTGTGTGTGTGTGTTTGTGTGTTCGTGACAAATTATTTCTTCTTTGAGTGTGTGTGTGTGTGTGTGCGTGTGTGTGTGTGTGTGTGTGTGCTAGGAGGTTTGCTTTTGTGGCTTAACTACGATACACATCCAGGAAAAGGGCTTTTTTTCTTAGTTTGTTGTAAGTTATTCTGAGACTTAAAGAGATTCTTTAGGAAACTATGCTATTTTGTTCATCTGAAGTTTGGGAGATACCAGCGTTATTGTACGTCTTACAAACCTAGTCGCTGTAAACCGCAGAGGGAAAACCCTGTAGCCTTTTAATACATGAACACCTAGGATGTTCAGGCGCCATTTTTTCGGAACTATCAGATGCGTGGCCGGTCTCGTTGCTATGATCAGTGACCGATGCTCTTTTGTAAAGCTCTCTCTTGGAAGTCGCTTTGGATAAAAGCGTCTGGCTAAATGAATACATGTAAATGTGTGTTTGAAGTCCAGCTGCTGGAGCACTTCTAACGGGGAAGGCGTTACGTTTCCGCGAAAATACTGCGTTCGCTCCAGCGCCCTTCCCTTGCTGCGTGGAGACGGTCATTCAGCGTTATCTTTCGATGCGTTTTTCACATTAAGGTGACATTAAGCAGCGTTCTGGGCTTTTCCATGAGGGAGACTTCTTTTTTTTAACGGCGGTCCATCCCTCCCTCAGCCCTGGCCTCCACATACCTTCCAGAGAAATCAAAATTCTCAAAGTTTGCGTGAGGAAAACGTCTCGGTTTTTAACACAAGGCGAATAAGGAAAGGGGGGGGTGGTGAGGATTAAAAAAAAAATCCTCCCTCGCTTCTTGCAGTGTTCTTGATTTGAAAGGATCCCTGGTCGTAACAGAGTGTGTCTCCTGTTGAAGCCTGGATACTGGGCGGTGGAGGACAGGGAGGGGGCAGAGTTTGATGGCTGTGCACCAGGATCCTGTCAGGACTTTGGTGTTATGAAATATTACTCAGGCAGACCTGCTGTTATGTAATCTTACGTAACCGTGGCGGCCACACTGAGTCAGATGGGGGGTGTAGGCTCGTGATGTGTGGGGGTGAACTGCCTCGGCTGGCTCATGCCATGAACTCAGTGACTGCTGGAACACTCCGGAATCCCAGAGGCCTCGGCTTGGAAGACATTAGCGTCCGTGCCGCCCGCCCCGACGCAGACTAGCAGCATACCTCAGCGGGGCTCGAAACTCGGGAGCGTCACAAATCACGCCCGAGGCCGCTGTGGCGCGTCAGACGCCTCTCCGCTCTTGCGGCAGAGCGGTAACCTGAACCGTGATTCGTCGACGAGCGTCTGAGCGATTCCAGAACCCAGCCCCTCGAAATCCCAGCACAGACTGAGCGCGGTAGCGTGCGTCGTCCGTGGCTCTCTGCTAGATTTAGGCGGGGGGTGGGGGGGGGGGGGCGGGGGGGGGGTTCAGCGGCGGCGGCTTGCCTGGGGTGTTGAGAACACGAGCGGGGTGGTGGTGGGGGGGGGTTCAGCCCAGACTGCCTCTCTGTCCGGAGCGGATCCTCCTGGAAGCGGCTGTCTCTGGTTTTACACCGGCAGCTTTCCCTCCTCCGTGGATCTCCTGTGTTTCTCATTCATAATAGATTAGATTCAACCGCAGCATACATTTATGGAGCGCACCGACCTCAGGAATTCCCAAGCAGGCAGGGAGTGCTGCGTCGGTGGGGGAGGGGGGGTGGGGAGCTTGGCACGGGAGGAGGGCGGGTGGGGGTGGGGGGGGGGGGGGGACGAGGTTTGCCGTTTCGCCCCTGAGAGCAGTCAATGATGAGCTGGGTCTTGTTGATCTGTCGACTCGGCCTGTTTGCGGAGAGGGAAGGAGGTTCTGTGAAGGTGTGACCTGGGGGGGGGGGGGGGGGGGGGGGGGAGACCTCCACGGGGAAGAGGACGGGGCACGGACGTCCTCGGGACGTTTTTGCCGACGTCATGTTTAATGCGGAGCTGCGTCTCTTTCACAACCCTCAAACATAACTCCACCCTCCAAGACCTCGGTGGTAAGGAGCCATTTTGATTTTTCACTCAACTTCTAATTCTGATCCACGCTGAGCAGCAAACACAATTTATCTTCTTATTTGCTCGTAGTGATGACAATCTTCTGCAGATTCCCATAAATGTATTTTTTTTAATGTGTTCCTGTATCTTTTTTTACTGCCCTCAGTAACAAGGGGATGTTTGTCAGCCATTTTGAGCCTTTGAACCAATCAAGTCATTGATTTCCCTGCAGACCAAGTGAATTACTCTCTGACTCATTCTCCTCAGACTCACATTAGGAATGTATTAGCGTGTGTGATCTTACTAGCTGTAATTCGGTTCCCAATTTGCCCTTTTGCTTATCTGAGGATGTTACAAGTGAAAGCGGTTTGCCCGAGCCAAATGGTCATGCTCTGATCATGGCAGTATTGTGAGATTTGATTGGCTGCTTGGGAATAAAGGAGCATCAGACTATGAAAAGAAGCTTGAAGCTTAGCTTGCTGCTAGCTTAACACAAGCCTCACATTACATGTCTGACTGTGTCAGTTTGTCCCCCAGTCAGAGAGAGAGAGAGAGAGAGAGACATTCTACCCAGACGAAACAATAAGGCTCTTCATGTCCAGATTGTCACAATGTGTTGTGGCAGGAGTGTAAGCACACACACACACACACACACACAATGCAGGGTTGTGTAGTTGTATGATTGCACAGTGAACAAGCTGAGGTGAACCCTTAACCTGCTGAGAAGGGAGGGCTCTCAGGGTGGGTTTAGTGCTCTAACAAAACGTCGGGGTTTCTTGGTGTGTTTGACTGAACTTGACTGTACGGTCTGTCCCTCCATCAGTACCTCCCTCTCTCGAGGTGGTCTTCTGCAGGTAAAGGTGTTAATTTGCAGTCGTTCGCGAGGTCCCATAGGCATGAGTGTGTGTGCTGCAGTGATTTAGCATGGTTAGCGTGTGTTGAACATGTGTGTGTGTGTGTGTGTGTGTGTGTGTCCGGGAGGCCCATGTGCTCCCCCCCATTAACGTCTGAGGATCGGAGGAATGTGTCGGCGTCCACGGGGAGAATTCCTCAGTCCTGAGAGAGAAGGTCAGGGCGCTGACGAGAGACCACCTCCTGTTCCAGCTCTTTTCTTCTCCGTCTCTCTCTCTCTCTTTCCTCCTCTCTTTCCCGTCCTCTCTTTTCTCTCCCCTCCTCTCCCGCTCACTCGTCCTATTTCTTTCTCTCGCCCTCTTTGTGTCTCGCTCTCTCTTTCCCCTCTCGCTCTCTCTTTCCCCTCTCTCTCTCTCTCTCTCTCTCTCTCTCCCCTCTCTCTCTCTCTCTCTCTCTCTCTCTCTCTCTCTCTCTCTCTCTCTCTCTCTCTCTCTCTCTCTCTCTCTCTGTCTCTCTCCCCTCCTCTCTCTCTCTCTTTTTCCCCCCTGGCTACTGTACTTGGTTCTCCCCGACATCATTACTATACAAAGAAAATATTACCTCTTTGTTTTCTGTTAAATCAGCATCTTTCCTCATTGAGACTCTTGCTCCGTACGCTATCCTCCCTACCTCCTTGTCACCCCTCCCCCCATTTTCAAGTCCCACCCTGCGCCTCTCTTCAGCACGTGGAGTTCACTGCCTGAGGTACGGGGAGGGGGCTGAATGAAGGAAACGCACTGTAGTGAGTGTGTGTGTGTGTGTGTGTGTGTGTGTGTGTGTGTGTGTGTGTGTGTGTGTGTGTGTGTGTGGTACTCTGTGAGCATGCTTGTTATTAATGCAGTGCAGTAGTAGCTACAGTATCTCTGCAGCTGCTCATCATGGCTGATTTATAAGGTGTGTTCCCAAAACGGGCTGTGTGCATCCACGGGCTGCGATTGGCTGCATTTTCATTACCTCGATTCCGATTGGACAATATATTGAGTGACACTCTAAAAGGACCAGTGCATCATGGGGCAGATGGGAGAGACACTCTAGACCGGCTCAGTGATCCAGAACACATCAGCCTGATGCAGACTGACCTGCCTCACACCACAGGAGAGTGTTGAGGTGTGAGGGAGGGTGAGGTCCTGCCTCACACCACAGGAGAGTGTTGAGGTGTGAGGGAGGGTGAGGTCCTGCCTCACACCACAGGAGAGTGTTGAGGTGTGAGGGAGGGTGAGGTCCTGCCTCACACCACAGGAGAGTGTTGAGGTGTGAGGGAGGGTGAGGTCCTGCCTCACACCACAGGAGAGTGTTGTGGTGTGAGGGAGGGTGAGGTCCTGCCTCACACCACAGGAGAGTGTTGAGGTGTGTTCTGGATCAGCTTAGCACACCTGATTCAAATGAACGGGTCATTATGAGGCTTCCACAGAGCTTGATAACGACCCATTCATTAGAATCAGGTGTTCTAGAGCAGGGAAACATCTAGAACCTTCAGGACAGCGGCCCTCGAGGAGCGGAGCTGCCCACATCACCTGTAGCATGGTTTGACAGCATGTCTGCTAGGGTTAGAGTTAGTGTGTGTGTGTTTGTGTCTGCCAGCATACCTGTGTATGTGTGTGTGTCACTGTGTGTGTCACTGTGTGTGTCACTGGGTGTGTGTGTGTGTCACTGTCACTGTGTGTGTGTGTCACTGTGTGTGTGTGTGACTGTGTGTGTGTGTGTGTGTCACTGTGTGTGTGTCACTGTGTGTGTGTGTCACTGTGTGTGTATGTCACTGTGTGTGTCACAGTGTGTGTGTGTCACTGTGTTGTCGTCACCTGTCCCCAGTGCTCCAGCAGTGTCAGACAGGAGAAGAGAGGTGAGATCAGAGTGACGACTTCAGTCGTCTGATGTCCCAGACAGACCGCCTCCCCCTGACCTGCCTCTAGGACACGCCCCCTCAACATCTCCAGCCTGCTACTACCGCAGGAGGGGGGGGGGGGGGGGGGGGGGGAGTAGAGCCTGATCAGAGTACGTCTACCTGCCTGTCTGCCTGCTGTCTGTCTGTGTGTCTATCCAATCTGAATCTGGGTTTGAGAGGCAGCAGTCTGTAATGGGGGGGGGGGGGGGGGGGGGATTGCATCATGGCAGTGGAATCTCCCGTCAGCTCCCTGACCCTGACACCACGGGGTCAGACCGCACCGAGACGATCGATCCTGTTCATATGGCTCTTCACCAGCAGACAGACACAAGCCACTGATGAGGCTGAGAAACATAGGGCTGGGGGGGGGGGGGGGGGGCTGGGGGGGGGGCTGTCTAGTGTAGAAGGGTCAGATATCTCCACTGGGAGGGCAAAGGTCAAGGGTAGGCAGGACCCTGCCACCTCCACAGTCCTCTGGTACCTCACACTCTAGCACCAGCTGGATGGCTCAGCATCAGAAGTTCACCCCCTCACCTCTTTCTGTCAGTCTGTCCGGCTAGCTCATCTTCTGACATTTGCTCTGTGCTGTTTTTTTCCTTTCTATCTATCTATCTCTATTTATCTATCTCCCTCCCTCCCTCCTTCTCCTCCCTCCCTCCTTCTCCTCCCTCCCTACCTCCCCCCTCTCTCTCCCTCCCTCTCCCAGTCTGCTACAGTAGACTGCGTTGTATTAGCCTCCCTCATCCCAGCTGTCTGCTCTCTCTCTCTTCTTCTCCATCCTGTCTTTTCATCTTGGCTGACCTCTAAGCACTAAGGTTTGGCTGTAGAAATGAGTGGTTTGTCCCCAGCGTACACTTACAGACAGCAAGCCTGCCCTAACAGTCCGCCCTCCATCCCTCCCTCCCTCCATCCCTCCCACTCAATCCTCCCCTTCTCCTTCACTCTCTCTCGCTCGGCTTCCTATTGATCTGAATTCATTTGTTGCCTATTGATCCGCCACCCCACCCTCTGCCGCATTGAGCAAACACAAGGGCACACACACACACACACCAATGCGAAGACAACACAACGCGCATAACTGCATAACGGCCCAAACACGGCACGCGCGTGCCGCATCAGGGATCGGCGCTAGAAAAACAAACGGCGTCATCGTACTCGAACGCTGTGTTTTCATCGGAGACAAAGACCGTGGACGTGGAGGACGGCGTGTCCGTCCAGCGATCTGTCCTCAGTCCAGAGACGAGCCAATGACAGCCAGCGCAGCCTGGATCTCTTATTGATCAGACCCCTCCGAACAGGGACATGAAGACAGACACAGGCCCTGCAGGTGACACCATTAGATCTGCACTTCATTTATCATGGCTGTCCAAGTGTCTGTGGGAAAGGTGGGAGTGGTAGGCTTTCGGCAGTCTCCCCCCCCCCCCCCTGCTGTGCTTTGTCTGTGCTGCACCAGACAGATTGAGCAGGGTAAAGGCAGAAGGTAAAACACACACACACACCCTTTGGAAGGAGGCAGAAACACACACACTGATGAAGGGGAGCACTCGTTGAATTTTGGGATCACGCAAAACGAAATGTTGACAGACACTTGGAAAGTAAATAGATGTTTTATGTAAGAGCAAAGAAGCAGCCAAACAGCATTTTAGTCTCTGTATTTTAGACGGAAGAAAGATTTGTGTTGGATGGTGACAGTTTGGCTAACCTAAGCCTCTCACACACACGCGCACACACTCAACACACACACACTATCCACCTTTCCTTTGCAATCTGTGGTTAGTGTTGGGGTTAGGGTTACTCTCTCATGTGTCCATGCAGACACAGACACACACACACAGACAAACACACCTATACCTGTGATCACTTCACTGCCTGTCTGTGAGTCTGGATGATACTTGTTTGGACTTGTTGCAGTGGAAGTATTATTTATTCATTTCCACATCTGTTTGTGTCTTTGTATTTCAACATCTGTTAATACTTGGTGCTTGGACCCATTTTTAATTTTTAAGAATATTTTTTATCTTGTTGCGCCTGAATCTCGCTATTGTCTCTCATAGCTATTCAGGTTCAGTGGAAATACAGGGGTGAGTCTGTGAGGTTTGAACCGTGGAGCAGGAAGTTCTCCTGAGTGACTCTGGTCTGGCTGTGTTGCTTTCAGGAATGCTGCCAGGGAACTCAGTAAGCAAGGACACCACCTGAAGAAGCTCCCAGCCCACTGTGGGGGGTAAGGTAACACACCTGAATACACACACACACGAGAACGCACACATGAACACACACATGAACACACACAAACACAAACAAACACACACATGAGAACGCACACACACACACACATGAGAACGCACACATACACAAACGCACACATGAACACACACGAGAACGCACACATGAACACACGAGAACGCACACATGAACACACAAATACACACAAACACACACATGAACACACACACAAACACACACATGAACACACACAAACACGAGTTCGCACACATGAACACACAAACACACACACACAAGAACGCACACATGAACACAAACACACGAGAACACACACACACACATAAACACACACATGAACACACACACAAACACACACTCACATGCCCCCACACGAACACACACGCACACACAAACCCTGCATGCCCACACAGTCAGACACAGACGTTCGCAGGATTGGCACGCTACCCAATTGCCACTGACAACGGTGCCCTAGCAACCGTCGGGCATCTCGCCAAGCTATTGAGGTTGCCTGGCAGTGTGTTCCCATAGTAACGTCTTATTTGCTGCCTTTGTAAATAAGGTATGGGGAGGGGGAGGGGCGGTTTGGGTGAGATTGTTCTGTGGCATCTCCTTCTAGCTTGAGAGGCTAATAATTTATGGCCTGGGAGTTGCAGATACTTATCCTGGTCCTGAATCAAGCTGTCAGACGGCTGAGGAGAGGAACGGCGGTCTTTCGGTGGTCTTCAGTCCCAGCTTTGTCTCTCTCACACACACACACCACACACACACACACACGGGAGAGGAGGGGAACACAGTCCCACCTCCTCCTCGACGCCAGGCTAGCGTCAGTCAAAGCACGAGGCAGAGAACTGCAGTCGAGACCTCCACCTGCCCCGCCCCCTGGTGGGGTCACATGACCAGCTCACAGGCCACGCCCAGCTCAGAGGCCACGCCCAGCTCACAAGCCACGCCCCCTCGCCCCAAGTCCCACCCCAACTAGGTCTCGCAGAAGACATCGCTCTCCATGTCCGTGGGAGATGTGGACCTGTCACCAGAGAAACACAGTTTTTTTTTGTTTCTTCTTCAAGCTTCGTATCCAGTGAAAATGGTGGTAAAATGATTGACATGAATGCAGGTTCCACTGACACTCTCGCTGTTTTCAGTAACGTGTCAAATCGATTTGTCTCTTGTCATCGTCATTGAGTCAGGTCAGGTACGTCAACATTAGAGCTCATGGTGAAGGTGATTTTGTCTTGGCTAAGACGCTGTCATATTCTTTGCACAAATCCAATCTAAATGTATTTGTATAGGCTTTCTTTCAAGCCTCTTACAATGTCAGGATCATTCACATCAGCCCATAGAACTTCCCCTCAACCAAGCCCAACTCTAAAGAGGTTCTCCACCTTCATGTCTGCTTCTGCTCTTTTGAATGGAGACATAATTGCCACATTTCTCTTCTTTCGCCAGCAGAAATCAACAAGACTTTCTTTCTATTGGTGTTTTTTTTTTTTTCTTCCTCTCATTTTGGCTCCGGGCTTCCAACTGCTGCTGGCCACCACAGGCGTGACCTTTCACCCTGTCTCCTCCCGTTCCCACAGGATCCACAGGGAGTGTCTGCTCAGCTCAGTCCCAAACAGCTGTGAAGGAGGGCTGTCCATCGGTCACCTTCCCAACTGCCATTTTGGGATTCTGACGGTGGCGCGCTGCCTTGGCAGATTGTCTGACTCAAACCGAAAAGCCTGTGTTGATGAGACAGTCGACGTGATTGTTTAGACTAATTCTGTCAGTAACCAGTCTAGGTGTTAACCGTTTACATCTGTCACTTTACCAAGGGGGGTTTGTTTTGTTATCTGTTGCCATAGCACCGCGATTCGTGCAGCCTAATTAGTTCTTTCTTATTCAAGAGCATGATTATGAATTCTGAAAGCCTTTTACCTGACCCTTAACCAACTGGGGCCCTGAATTTACCACCACCCTGGCACCTACACAGACACTTCACATCAGATCCATGTTGGCACACAAACACAGGAAAGCTGGCAAATAACTGGCATTGGCACTGCCATGCCGCATGCATGCGTGATTCGACTGCAGATGAGATGGCGAGGCAGGTTTAGAGGGGAGGAGAGGAATGGAGAGGGAGATAAGGAGGAGAACAAGGGGAGGGATTGTCCAAGGAAGATTTTAAGAAATGTAAGAAAAATAACTTTGTGTCTGAGTAAGAAGGGCAAGCAGGAGGCGAGATGGAGAGAGACATAGGGAGGAGGGGGGAGGGAGGGAGGGAGACAGAGCTGGAGGGAGAGTGAGAGGGGGAAGGGGGGAGAGAGTGAGAAAGAAACAGAGAAAGTACGTGAGAGAGAGGAGGGAAGAGAGAGAGATTGGAGAGTTGGCGGAGGGAGGGAGGGAGCAGTTTTCTAACAGTGGGGAGAGCGAGGGAGGAGGACAGAGAGGAGGGTTAGCGCTTGGATGCCGTCCAAAACGAGAAGTGGAAAAGACGACAAGATACAGATAAGTACCGTCTCCATTGTGCACACTTCCTCAAACCACTGCCTGATAGCATCAATGCACATATCAAAGACACGACCAATCAGTCGTGCTTTTAGTGAAGAGCTTTGAAATAATCTCTCACAACAGGTCTCATTCTACTGCTAGACACAGAAAAAAACCTGTGCGCCAGTTTGATAAAAGAGAGTTTTTCTCCAGCTTAAAGAGGTTTGCCTCTAAGCGATGTTTCGCTTTTATCGACCACTCGGTCACAAGGTTTTCTTGAAAGGCCACGGCCTTCTGAGAAGCAGAGGAGCAGACGAGGTTCCCGATGTCACGAACACGACTTGTGACAGTGTGTTCTTCTGTTGGGCTCCCGCACGCAGGAAGTCTTATTTCATGTTGCCAGTTCAGTCAAAGCTGCTCTTTATTTGACCTTGCAAGAGACTGAGCTGAAACGTTTAGCAAATCTGGCTGTCCAGCAATAATCCAGAGTCCTTCAAACACGACTTAGCAGTGTCAAAACGCTACCATTGACTTGTGACAGCAGCACATTTACTGCTTTTAAGGGAATGTTAGTGCTGAACCTAAAATTGTCATGTACCTGGCAAATGGCAAGAAATGGTCAAGTAATAGAATGCTTGAGAAAACAGCCATCAGACATGATACACATTCGCTGCTTTTTTATGCACTTACATTTTAGTTTATTTTAATACTAATGGTAAAGATGAACCATTGAAAGGGCCCACTGATAAAAACACATGAGCTAATAGTACGTTAGCGGTTGGTTGTCTGTAATCGTTCCAAAGGTAACAGTTCCAGACTTTTCTTTCATTGAATAATAACCGTCAGATATGAGCCTTTCCCAGCCACTGCAGTGCTGTTGAAGTAGGTCAGGCAGACTTTGCCGCATCTGTTGGTTAAAGTGCTTGGGTTGTGTGCTTGGAAACAGTGGAGGTCTTGCCGTTGAGGGAGGAGTGCTTCTTGTTATTCCCTGTCAGGCCACTGGAGGGCGACAGCCTCCAGGCAGGTCAGGGTAAGAAGACCCGGGCGCCATCTCTTCACACAGACACTGCCGGCGTGCATTTTCCAGCTGACGGAAATCAGCCTGAACTAACACAGGAAATGGAAACATCACAAGCATGTGGATATGTCACACACACCGAGGTGGCGGGAGGGGAAGGGGGACGAATCTGAGAGTTAAATGTTCATCAGAAAACGTTTCCACGAACCTCAAAATAGCTGCAGCGGTATGAGAAATGTGGGGGGAGCTAAGAACTGTGAGGATGAAAGAGGGAGGGAGGGACAGAGAGAGAGAGACAGGCAGGCGCCGACCACCAGGAAGATGACGGCCATGACCTCTTTCTGGGAGTGCTCTGCAGCGTGAGGTAGTTGGTTGTATGGTTTCGCATAATAAACAGCCTGGAGATAACTGTACAACCTTCTAGCTTTCCCTGCGGTGTCACCTAATCGTCGGGTCACGGTGGAGCCCCCAGCTCTAAGGTGAGTATGAAGACCCAGCTCTGGAGCTCAGGGCAGCTGTGGACATCTGAAGCAGAACAGGGTTGCTACTCTGGGCTACTGTCTGATCTCTGAGGCCTGTGTAAAGGGTTACCATGTCAAAACAGACGTTCTGATGGATTGTATTCAGGGAGAAATTATGTTTTGGGCATTCGTTAATAGTAATGATGGCAAAATTGTTATACAGAAATAGAAATTTGGTGAGTGCGGTTGAAAAACCGGAATTCGTCATCGCCGTGGACAGGAAAAGGAATATAGTTAGATGACCAATCTCAGATGATATTCGAAATTCCATCCTGAATAAAGAAATGCTGTTACGCACCATTAATGCATTGGAGTTCAGTCTTGAACTAACAGTAATCCAATATTGAACTGGGTCTCGGCTTGACTTTCCTGACTGAAGAGGTTTGAATGCGGACTTGAAAAGACAGACACCAGTATCTTGTGATGAGAGGTATACACAGCCACCAGTACTGACTAACTCTTCCACTTCAAGTCCTCAAGTTACCGGCTGTCCTTCCCACAGCGTGAAAAAGCACTTTCCTTTGTACACGCCTCTTGAGATGAAAGCATCTCCCTCTGTAAATAAGTGGACGTTAAACGCTCGCGTTCAGTGGCGTTTCAGCGAAGTCTGGAGATGCCGTGCTATATGTTGATGTGCAGACTGAGAGGGCTGTGAGTGCTTGATTATACCAAGCCTGCACATACCTGCATTATACCCCCTCCTCCCCCCCTCCTTCACAAGGTTAACCAAGCTGAATCCATCCACTGTTAAGCTCCACATGATTGCATGTCCACGCTGGAGCTGTGCTGATGATGAATGACCTTCCCCCAGGTTAAGCTGCAGGTTCTAGTTCCAGCTCGTAGTACCACAGTCGAGGAGGCTAAACCATCAGCTCCCCCCTTCCATCCCTCCCCTCCATGCCTCCCTTCCTCCCAGTCCTGCCTCCACCCTTCGTCTCGTCCTCTCCTTACAGCTCCCCGCCACCCCCTCCCCCCGCCCCCAGCGCCCCCCCCCCCCCCCCCCCCCCCCCCCAGTCCCCCAGTGTGTCTGGCTAGTGGCTCAGACAGTCAGGATCCGCATTGCGTTGCTCCAGCGAGGAGAGAAAAGAGCAGATATCAGCAATCTGAGCACAACGCTGCTCTTTTCTCCGCGCGGCAAAACACAAAGAACGAGTCTGTCTGCTGCCCCCGTCGGAGGTTAGCAACGGAACCACGAGGGAAATGGATCTGACGCCTCCTGTTTTCATTTTTCCTTCCTATTGTGTGTCTTTCTGGACGTTTTTTTCCGTCGTCAAACGCGAAGGTCCGGCCAACTTTCATTTGGGCGTTTGCATTTCTTTCCAACCTTTTTGCAAATGGGTCCCACTGACGCCATGTGTTAACATGTTCTCTCTTTGTAGCTGAAAGCAGTATATGTTGTGGTTGGTGCAACTTTCGCATTCAAGGTGCAAAAATCAAATAAAAACGTGTGCTGACACATATTGGTCTTCCAAAACCCAATCAAAAGAAACCTTGTTGATTCCTTTTGACGTCACAGTATTTTACAGGATTCCAGCTGTTTTGTTCAAAGGGCAGATGTGTTGATGGTGGAAGTGTTTGGGATACGAGCAAGGCTGCACATGCTGGCTTTTGTTCCTGAGATGGTGCTCCTGCTTCCAGCCTCTGCCTGGTCCCTCTGCTGCCTCACCCACTCCTCCTATCTCCTCTGTCTGGTCCCTCTGCTGCCTCACCCACTCCTCCTATCTCCTCTGTCTGGTCCCTCTGCTGCCTCACCCACTCCTCCTATCCCCTCTGTCTGGTCCCTCTGCTGTCTCACCCACTCCTCCTATCTCCTCTGTCTGGTCCCTCTGCTGCCTCACCCACTCCTCCTATCTCCTCTGCCTGGTCCCTCTGCTGCCTCACCCACTCCTCCTATCTCCTCTGCCTGGTCCCTCTGCTGCCTCACCCACTCCTCCTATCCCCTCTGTCTGGTCCTTTTGCTGCCTCACCCACTCCTCCTATCTCCTCTGTCTGGTCCCTCTGCTGCCTCACCCACTCCTCCTATCTCCTCTGTCTGGTCCCTCTGCTGCCTCACCCACTCCTCCTATCTCCTCTGTCTGGTCCCTCTGCTGCCTCACCCACTCCTCCTATCCCCTCTGTCTGGTCCCTCTGCTGCCTCACCCACTCCTCCTATCTCCTCTGCCTGGTCCCTCTGCTGTCTCACCCACTCCTCCTATCTCCTCTGCCTGGTCCCTCTGCTGTCTCACCCACTCCTCCTATCTCCTCTGCCTGGTCCTTTTGCTGCCTCACCCACTCCTCCTATCTCCTCTGTCTGGTCCCTCTGCTGCCTCACCCACTCCTCCTATCTCCTCTGCCTGGTCCTTTTGCTGCCTCACCCACTCCTCCTATCTCCTCTGTTCGGTCCCTCTGCTGCCTCACCCACTCCTCCTATCTCCTCTGTCTGGTCCCTCTGCTGCCTCACCCACTCCTCCTATCTCCTCTGCCTGGTCCCTCTGCTGCCTCACCCACTCCTCCTATCTCCTCTGCCTGGTCCCTCTGCTGCCTCACCCACTCCTCCTATCTCCTCTGTCTGGTCCCTCTGCTGCCTCACCCACTCCTCCTATCTCCTCTGTCTGGTCCCTCTGCTGCCTCACCCACTCCTCCTATCTCCTCTGCCTGGTCCCTCTGCTGTCTCACCCACTCCTCCTATCCCCTCTGTCTGGTCCCTCTGCTGCCTCACCCACTCCTCCTATCTCCTCTGTCTGGTCCCTCTGCTGCCTCACCCACTCCTCCTATCTCCTCTGTCTGGTCCCTCTGCTGCCTCACCCACTCCTCCTATCCCCTCTGTCTGGTCCCTCTGCTGCCTCACCCACTCCTCCTATCCCCTCTGTCTCACACATTTACTCTGTCACTCTGTCTCTCCCAGATGCATGAGCACCGCGTACGAGCGCGCACGCACACGCGCGCACACATGCGCGGGAGAGCAGACTGCAAGATGGACCAGACGAGACGTCACGCCCTGGGAAATGATAACACTCAGGTTAGCGTTGATGGTTGTGTGTGTGTGGTTGGTTGTATGTGTGTGGTTGGTTGTGTGTGTGTGTGTATGGTGAGGGGTGTGGTGTGTGTGAGGTGGGGGGTGGAATAGCAGTGGATGAGGAGAAAGAGCAAGGCAGGCGGCTGTGAGTGTGTGTGTGTGTGTGTGTGTGTGCGTGTGCTCGTCCATATGTGCAGTATACAGTATGTAGGTGACACAGATTTATAAGGGGAGGGAGGGGGGTCATGGATGGAGCAGCCGGTGCCTGTAGCAGGGGGTGGGGGGGCTGAGCTGTTGGTACAGCTGTAGAAAATCCAACAAATGCGATTGTGTGTGTACCTGTCTTCCATGGCTGCCTGCTTGGACTTGAACTGCCAGGAGAATTAGTGATGTGCCTTGGCAGAGGAAGCCAGTCCCAGACAGAGCCAGGGAGAGAGCCAGGGAGAGAGTCTGGGAGAGAAAGAGAGGAAAAGGGAGGACAAAAAGAGGGGTGGGGGGAGAGGGAGGGAGAGATGTGGGGGGGGGAGAGGGAGAGAGAGAGAGGTGGGGGGGGGGAGCGGAACTGAAAGGGGAATACAACGGGAAACCGCTTTTTCATTTACCGTCCAGAGCTCTGAGAAAAGGATGGCTGAGAAGATTTGGAAAGCTAAGGTTTATTTAGCTTTATTAGCTTGTTTTTTTCCAGCGGATTCATTGTCCTTTTTCCTCAAAAGGGGGGAAACGGATCAATAGCTCGTGGAGCCTGTGTGAGTGTTCGTGTGCGTGAAATGCTCATGCATGTGTGCATGCGCGCACTTGCATGCACTGTGGGTGTGCACAGACGTGTACGAGTGTGTGTTTTCTGTCGAGAGCATATCTTCAGCACCAGCTGTAAGTCGAATGGTGAGTTCACCAACTATTTAAGCGGACCAGCAAACAAACAGGCGGCAGTGAGTCAGTAGTCGAATCACCTGTCCCGTCCGCCATTTTTCCCATTCTCTTCCTCCCTCGCTTTCATCCCTGCCTTTTTATGTTATTTTTACATTCTCTGCTAGATTTTGTTTTTGGTATACGAATGATTTCTGGTGCATTTTCGTCTCTCAGATTCTGTGTCTTGCTCCTTGTCCTCTTGTACAGTTTGGCTTTGGAGTGAAAGGAGCTGTTTGAAAGTGGGGCAGGGAGAATATCTGGGACCAGAGGGACAAAGAGAGGCGAGGAGAGGGAGTCCAGTTTCATAGTGCCTGCATGCTGACTGCGCCTTTGTTGACTTGTGTTGCCGTTGTTGTACCGAGTAACCCCGCTTACCTGCCCGTGTGCATGCTGTCGGGAAGATGTGCATGTTTTCCAGCGTCTCCCCGAGGTTTGCCTGGTGTATAGGCCAGCAGCCATCTTTACCATGCACGCCGCATATGCATCCCTGCATTGCTGTTTCGTTATTTTGAAGCATTTCTCGACTTCTGCATCGAGAGGCGTACTAGCTCATAAACGACCGTGGTGATGCGTCGCTAAATCGATCATCGATGTTTAATAATTAATGACCACATCGATTTATGAGATGACATGGTAATTGGGTGAAGTGATAGCCCCATGTCTGCATGTTAACTGCAGTCTGCATGTTACGTGTCGGTGTTACATGTTACAGTTGGCTGTTCTTGTTCTACGCATGTTCTGAGCGGACATGTCTGCCTTGTTGCTGCGCTGCTCGGGGTCGCAGCTCTGGAACACTCGGTCACATGATGTGTTTATCAGCTGGGATTCTCATGATGTCTCCTGACTTGATTGATTTGAACCTCAGTTAACATGTTAGTCAGGTCTTTCCATAGACTGTCTGGGTGTGTGGTTGCATGTGGCTGCCAGCCTGTACGTCTGCCACCAGAGGGCAGCACATAATGGACACAGGCAGAGAAGGCTGTTTTGAGACATCTGCATTAACTTAAGCAAATAAACGCTCTCTGCTAAATCACTGTAAACCAAACTTGTACTTGTGTGTTTGGTTTTTTTCTGCTTTCTCATGGATTCTCTGTTATTCTTTATCCTCTGTTTCCTTCAAGGAAGCAGCAAGAGATTGGACGTCTGACCGTCAGCCATTTTGGAGATGGAGAAGCCTTAGCACTCTCCTGCTGTCTCGCCTCCAGAATAAAAACCCATTTGACCAGTGAGCTGTGTGCCACATTGTCCCTGAGACCCTTAACCTGTGTTGACATAAAAGGTCACAGGTGAGGTCCTTGGGAACAAGACAGCACTCATGTACACCCAGAGGGTCGGAGGAAAAGCGGTTTGTTGAACCAGAGAAGTTAAGTTTAGTGATGGACCACACATACGCTGAGATCCTGCCAGTCAGCTTCCTGACATCAGCTAACTCCTCTTTGTTTGGATACGTTGTTTTATAAGCTGTGAGAGAAAAGTGACCTGTGGAGGAAATTGAGTCCCATTAGCTCATTTTGTTAAGAGCATTAATACAGCCAATTACTGTATTTATTACTAATAAAGCTGATAAAAACATTGTAAGAATGTATTTACCTCAAAGAAACGCCTACAAAAGCAATTGTACTTCTTGTTATTTATATTCATTCATGTCAAAAATAATTAAAGTATGTACATCAATCCTATATTGTAAAAAATGAAAGTAGTTTTTTGTATGTTTGCATGTACTTAGTACACACATAAGACACGATAGGTACATAATGTATGACAGCATGTTCTACAGAGCAAATATCGTGCTGTTTGTGTGAAAACGTCCTTAACAAATGGACAAGAAAAATATATAAATATTTTCCCCTTTGAATCACTCGGCTTCAAATGATTAATCGGTTTGTTTGGATCTTTGCCTGGGCGTCCTGCGACAGCTGACATCAGCTGTGCTGAAGACAGACGGAGACATTAGTACCCAGCTCACCCTTACTGCAGAAAGCATGAGCCGTCTGCACTTGGAGTGCAGTAACCGTGGGTGGGAGGGGGGGGGGGGGGGGGGGGGGGGCTTTGGGGTCAGCTGGTTCGTTCATGATGTCTGGGATTGGCTCTTGAGCTTTTATCTGTCTCGCTTTCTCTCTCTGAACCTCTCAACCACATATGCTACATTTACATATTTCCTTGTTAATACTCTTAAACAGCCCGTGTTCAAACATTATTATTCTTTGCCTTTCACATCACTGTTCCTTCCTTTACTGACTTTTATGCTTTGATAAATATAAGGTCTAAGCAATGAGGAAATTAACTGAATACTCATTTTAAACAGACTAAATTGAGATTTATTCATGTACAGTTTAAGATAAACGTTTCTTATTGTATAATTGTGTAGTAAAATTGTGGGTATCTCATCTTAAATAACTAATTCGTTTCAAATAGCCAAACAAAAATTCCTAGCAACCGTCGAATACTAGTATTAGGACCACCAGGGGGCACTGTTACTACCCAGGCTGCTCACCAGTCCTTCATAGGACATAATTCTTACATTATTTAGTTACATTGATATGTGTCAATAGGTTTTACAGCTCTTATACTCAAGGTAAGTGTGTGTGATCTGTCTATATGTCTATATTTTAGTCTAGTGTTACCAGTTTCCCCCACTTTATTGTATCAACATGTGTGTGTTTTCACAACAACAAACCGTTGTTAGAAGAAGTCAGATGAAAGACAGTTACTGAAATAACAAAACAACAAATAACAATAATAATAAATAATAATAATATTTAAATAATATACCAATTTAAATTTGCATCAAATAATGTCCCGGAAGTCAAATATCTGTCTTATTTGTCTTCCACGCGCAGGAACGACCTTCCGGAAATATGAACCAATCAGAGTCCTCTTGTCGCACAGTCTCGTGCTCTGGGCTCTTTGTGTCTTACCGCCAACCTGCAAAGAAGACACGTTCCAATTAGACATTCTAAAATGTGCAAGGTGAGGCGATGTGTTTTTAATGCAATAATTTACCTCACAGAACTGTATTTTGCGTTATAAATAGGAAGCCAGAGGGCCCCAGTCTCATAGCTGGAAGACCGTGTCGCACAACAGTCTAGTAGCCTAGCATTTGTAGTACTAATAGTAGTACTACAGTAACCAGACTAACAAGCAACAGTTTACTGGTTAGAAGTAGCTACTACAACTACTAGTTCAAGGCAATAATATTAGGCAGGCTTAACTATTGTTTGATATTAAACACGAACCAGTGTGCGTTTAGTAGAATTGCGTTAGCAGTTTGTGAAATGTGATATTTGTACGGATATTGGGTACATAAATGTACTGAAGGACCACCTAGTCCTGTTGGAGATGTTCTCCTGTTCTACGACACCTATCTGAAATGAATGGGGTCGTTATGTAGCTCCTTGTTAAGCATGGTAACAAGCTTTTAAAACCAGGTGTGCCCGAACAGGGAGACGTCTTAAACATGCACAGGACAGGGGACAGGGGACCTGAGGATCATGGTTTAAAACCGCTGGAACTTTAAACAACTGTTATCGTTAGCGATTTAGCCATTATCAGGAACAAATTAGCCTACAGTATCCCTGTGTTGTAGCCTAGTTACAGTATCCCTGTGCTGTAGCCAAGTTACAGTATCCCTGTGTTGTAGCCTAGTTACAGTATCCCTGTGCTGTAGCCTAGTTACAGTATCCCTGTGCTGTAGCCTAGTTACAGTATCCCTGTGCTGTAGCCTAGCTACAGTATCCCTGTGTTGTAGCCTAGTTACAGTATCCCTGTGCTGTAGCCAAGTTACAGTATCCCTGTGTTGTAGCCTAGTTACAGTATCCCTGTGTTGTAGCCTAGCTACAGTATCCCTGTGCAGTAGCCTAGCTACAGTATGTCTGTTCTCTCAGGTAACTTAGCTTGTAAGCTAAAGTTAGTCACCCCCAAAATCAAGCCTTGCATGTTAATTTTCCTGCTTTCCTTTTTTTACATAACAAGATGTAAACAGAAGTTAAATAACGAATAATTTACATAAATTACAACTGTATCGAAGATCTGTGTGCAAATTTTGAGGTATTAACTAAATACACCATCTAGGAACTCGTTTCTGCTTATTTTAAGTGTGTGTATGTGTTATGTATATATATATCTTTATAAATATATGTGTATAAACGTTAATAGGATTGCGACTAAGTCTCTGTCTTGGTACATTCTCCGTTGCAGACAAGTCTCATAGGCTACACTTTCAAGCATAAAAATTCATTTAAAATTTGTTTCATTTCAGCACCTGGTGAACTGAAAGCAGCGTTATGGAGGAGGTTCTGAAACTAGAAGGCCAAGGCGATGCCTTAAACAGCGAGAAGAAAATTCTTGAGGAAGAAGTAGAGAGTGATGACAAGGATCAACCCGACAAGGAAGAGGATCCTCCTCTGAAGAAACGGGGTCGACCAAAGAAACCCCAGCCAGATCTGGGTGCTTTGAATGACAGTGACAAGACTACCAAGCGAGGAAGGGGCCGACCGAAAAAAGTGGACCCCTTGAAACAACCTGTTCAACAGGTGACGGCTGGCAGCAAGGAGGAGACTTCTGGGACAGGGGAGGAGCCATCTGGGACTGGGGAGGAGCCAGCTGGGACTGGGGAGGAGCCAGCTGGGACTGCGGAGGAGCCAGTTGGAACAGGGGAGGAGCCAGCTGCGACTGGGGAGGAGCCAGTTGGGACAGGGGAGGAGCCAGTTGGGACAGGGGAGGGGCCAGCTGGGACTGCGGAGGAGCCAGTTGGAACAGGGGAGGGGCCAGCTGCGACTGGGGAGGAGCCATCTGGGACTGCGGAGGAGCCAGTGGGGACTGGGGAGGAGCCATCTGAGACAGGGGAGGGGCCAGCTGTGACTGGGGAGGAGCCAGTTGGGACAGGGGAGGAGCCAGCTATGACTGTGGAGAAGCCAGTTGGGATTGGGGAGGAGCCAGTTGGGACAGGGGAGGAGCCAGCTATGACTGTGGAGGAGCCAGTTGGGATTGGGGAGGAGCCAGTTGGGACAGGGGAGGAGCCAGCTATGACTGTGGAGGAGCCAGTTGGGACTGGGGAAGAGCCATCTGAGACAGGGGAGGAGCCAGCTGGGACTGGGGAAGAGCCAGCCGGGACTGGGGAGGAGCCAGCTGGGTCTGGGGAGGAGCCAACTGGTTCTGGGGAGGTGACGGAGGCAGACCTGTCTGAAAACACCTCCGCGCAGACCAAGAAGCGGAGAGGCAGGCCGAAAGGCTCCAAGAGGAAGGTGGAGGAAGCCGAGGCAGGAGAGGCGAAGGAAGAGGAGGCAGCCGCGGCTAGCGAAGAGGAATCGGGAGCGGACAGGTTGAACAAAAGCTTCTACGCACCCAAAAGAGGGAGGGGGGCTGCAAAACGCTTCAAGAAATCTGAAGGCCAGGAAGAGGCGGCTGGCAGCAGTGTGGAGTTGGGGGGAGACGTGTCCAATGATACTGCTAACGTGCCCAAAAGAGGAAGGGGGAGACCCAAAGGATCAGGGGGCAAAAAACCTCCAGTTAAGGAAGATGTTGCTGTCAGTGGACAGGAATCAGACGTGGTAAACAACGGCTCCAAACCCCCACCGAGAGGACGAGGTCGACCCAAGGGCTCCTCCAAGAAGCCAAGGGTCAAACAAGATGTCACCAACAGCAGGAAAGAGGAAAAGAGTGCAGATGAATCTCCATCCATTAAAAAGGGACAAGGTCGACCCAGGGGGTCAATTTCCAAGAAGCGACAGGTTAAACAAGATGTCACAGACAGTAGTGAGGAGGAGACTAGCGTTGATAATACACCACCCATTAAAAAAGGACGAGGTCGACCCAGGAAGTCACCATCCAAGAAGCCAGAAGCAAAATATGTCACCGACAGTAGTGAGGAGGAGGCTAGCGCTGATAATACACCACCCATTAAAAAAGGACGAGGTCGACCCAGGAAGTCACCATCCAAGAAGCCAGAAGCAAAATATGTCACCGAGAGTAGTGAGGAGGAAATGAGCGCCGATGAAACTCCACCCCCCCCTAAAAAAGGACGAGGAAGACCTAAGGGGTCTGGAACCCCAAGGCTGAAGGTCAGCAGGCGGCTGACAGCCAAGAGAAGAAGCCAAACCCAGAAGAAGCAGAGCCCGGCCAAGAAGGATCCCAGCTCTTCGAGGAGAGGGAGGCCCAGGAAGTACCCCACACTGCCCAGGCAGGAGGAGAAGAGCCCCAGGGTGTGGAAGCCACTTGGACGCCCACGCAAGTACCCCCGAGTCGACCCCCCTCCCACGGCCCAGCCTAGACCCAGGGGACGCCCCAAAAAGGCAGAGTCAAAGAAATTTGCTCACTTGCGCGGTACCCTCGTCAGCACTGTAGACTCCAGTAACGGGTCTCCGCGGAAACGCGGTCGGCCCCCAAAAGCAAAATCGCTGCGCAAGCCAGGCCGTCCCCGAAAATCTGTCAAAGTGAAGAAAACAGAGTTGAAGGACAGAGAAGTTGCGTCTTCAACCAAACCCAGCCGCTTCTCCAACGGGAAAACCGCCTCTCCAGCCAAGGCTACCCCGATCAAGGCTGCCCCGATCAAGGCTGCCCCGCAGGCTAAAGGACCAGGTGGTCGGAATAAGGCTGAGGCTAAGAAAGCTTCAAACGATGCAGAAGAAGAGGAGGAGGAGGAGCAAAGGGTGGATGCAGAGCTGGTGAAAGGAGGGGCGGGAGATATCGCCCCATTGGATGCCAGTACTGAAGATTCATTGGACAATGATAATGGGAAGGGCTTCCCTCCAATAGAAGAAAGCGATATAGTATGAGGCGGTGCAATTGCAGCTATGGATTAAGGTTAGGATACCTGGGGGGGGGGGATGACTTCAGACAAAAAAAGGAACTTTAAAAAGGAACATAAACCTGAAAAAAGGATCTTCGTTCACATTTTCTTAACGGGATACCTCTCCTTAACTCCTTATGTTTTGCTGACTTGTCTTGTAATGTATTTTCTTTTGATAATTGCCTATAACGACACACCTATAGTAGCCATTACTTTTGAGTTGTTTTTGGTTAACAAGATGACATTCTTAAATCCATGTGTGTCCTTGATTATTAACTGGTTCATGTTTGTTGTGTGTGTGTGTGTGTGTGTGTGTGTGTGTGTGTGTGTGTGTGTGTGTGTGTGTGTGTGTGTGTGTGTGTGTGTGTGTGTGTGTGTGTGTGTGTGTGTGTGTGTGTGTGTGTGTGTGTGTGTGTGTGTGTGTGTGTGTGTGTGTGTGTGTGTGTGTCCATAATATGGTTGGTTCCTTCTCATTTTTTTTTTCCAAGTATTTTTTTTTAACTAATATTAAGTTGTGTTCCCACAGATACGTTTTAAACTTGCAAACTTCATGTTTAACTTTCTTAATAAAATGTAGTCTATGACTGAACCTTATGCTTCTGAATGCCCCCACCAATGATCTTCCATTAGAATACCTTTTTTCTTACGTTACATCTACATGACATTTATTCATTTAGCAGATGATTTTATCCAAAGTGACTTCCAAGAGAGAGCTTTACAAAAGAGCATCGGTCACTGATCATAATGTGATAGACCCCAAACATTGCAGGTTGTCAGGTCCATTTCACCATGTTTGGAAGGTGCAGGAATGTATGAAATCATCTATAAAGATGAACACGTCGACTGTATTGAATCACTTTGAAGTGCTATTTTTGTATAAAAAGAAATTTTCATAAATGTTTCCTTGAAGTTTTGGTTATGTCCTTAATTACAGAGGATGTAATCTTGTTTTGTTTGCCTTAATTTTCAAAGCTTTGAATGTAGAGCAAATGAGTGTTTCTCTTCCTTATACACAGAGGCCCAGTGTAAGACATGGGTTATGTCTAGTCCAAGACTCAAAACCTTCTAGCTGAGATATTAATTAAAAAATGTATCTTTAAGAGTAGGTATAATTCCTGTCAGACAGGAGGCCATAGTGTATTTTGTGTTGAACTCTCCCTAAAATGTCAAATGTATCTTTAATATTTTTTACATCATTATATACTTTCACATTTTTGGTGTGTTTAAAAAGAGGTCTTCATATATTTTTATGTCATAACCGTTCTTTGTTGTACCGTTGTCACATCTTTTAGTGGATCGTTAAGTTTCACAAACTTTGGCTGTTTTGTCGTGTGTGTGTGTGTGTGTGTGTGTGTGTGTGTGTGTGTGTGTGTGTGTGTGTGTGTGTGTGTGTGTGTGTGTGTGTGTGTGTGTGTGTGTGTGTGTGTGTGTGTGCGTGCGTGCGTGCGTGCGTGCGTGCGTGCGTGCGTGCGTGCGTGAGAGAGAGAGAGAGAGAGAAGATGGCTTGTTACATAAGTTTCTAATATGTTTCAGTGATATAATTAGTCATGCTTCTGAACTTGTTAGTATTACTGTATGTGACTTCATACAAGGTCATTCATGTTGTGTAGCGCCAGCGAGGCTACACAATCTGGATTATAGTAAATACGTTTGTTTGTTTTTGCTGTTTTCTGAGCAACAGACAACATTGTTGAGATTACGGTGTCAAAATAAAAATCGGGATTTTGATTGATAGTTTTTCTTCATATTATTCTTGATAGTTAGATTAATAGTATTTATCTGATTGGAAGGTCGTAATGTTATTTGTGCTACAAGGATTGACTTCGTGCTTCATCCCAGAGAACTTTAGAACGTGGAACCCACTTTGATCCATGGAAACACGCGGGACTTCAGGCGCGTGGTGTTCCAACACTTTTTCCGGTTCCTTTAGGGCAGGAAAACAACACTGGAAGGAAGTGAGTACGTTCCGGGCTTTAACATCTCAGAAACCAGCACATACCAGCGATGTAAATAGATAAAACTGCTCTAGGTTGCCGAAATGTACGTTTGTTCAGAACGAAGGAACTTATGCGTAAGTGTTTAGAATACAAACATCCTTTATCACCAACATGAAATGATAGCTTTTTTTAAGTTAAGTCATGTAAGTAAATTAGTTTATATTGCCAGTTGATAACGTCTTATTGCATTGCATATCCCGATCTACATTTGCACATTTGTCTGTTTATTTATAGATTTTTAAATAAAGAAAATCCCAATGCTCCCAAAGTTTTTTTTATAATGCAGTTAGAACGGTAGGCTACTGTATCTCTAATTGTTAGTAACTTCACAGTTCCTGTTGGCCAAGGACAACATGGACAGTTCAGATAACAGCTTAATAAGGGCGACTTTCATTGGAAGACATCACAGTTGCAGCTACTAATTCATCAACAAACTCAAGGTAGAAGACCACAGATTTAAGGTGGGTTGCTGCAATGTTTAATAGAATAATCCCCCCCACCCCCCCAAAAAAGGTCAGACTTCACATCTTTCTTCTGTTTCGATTTTCTTCAGAGCAGTGTGTGAAGTTGGAGACTCCCTCCTGTGAGCACAGAGCAAAACAAGAATGACGCAATGAAAGGAAAACATGATGATGTATCTCCACGCACAACGGCTGCAAGTATCCCAAGTCAAATGCCTACGAGTGCTCAAGAGCCAACGCTAAGGAGGACTGGAGATATGCTGCAATCAAAGTGTAAAGTTGGACGACCACCCCCCCAAAAAACGTTGATCAAAACGGCTGAACTGACTGTAGTGCAAAAGAAGGATGTGAATTGTAACAGCAAACAATTTGATTGGGTGGAAGAAAAAGGTACTGCAGTCCAACAGGAAGTTACTTCCCACAAACACAAGAAAGTAATCAAAGGAACGCAAAAAACGGAATCAGGTTTTCAACACCTAAGACGATCTTCCAGACTAGCAAAACCTGTTGAAATAACAGACTTTACTCTGGATCCTACTCAGCACATTTCACCACCATCAGGACACACTGAACCTTTCCTGATTAAAGAGGATTTAAACTGTACCCTTTCCACAACCTCTCCAAACACCAGGTGTGGTGCAGAGGCAGCCCTTCAGAGTGACATTCCAAGTGTTAGCAAAGGAAAAATAAGTAGTAAGGAAGGCCCTGATCTTTCTGATATTCCTACACAGAACCTCCCTGAGATTGAGCCTTCAGAAGACTGCATACGAACAGCTGCAAAGAAAAGCAAACAAGGAATCAGTGTTTTAGAACCAACATTTTCATCAGTTCCTCAGGAGGATAGTAATGCAGATCAGGATAATGGCGTTTCTACACAAACGCAACAGAAGCCACTTAAACCTATTAAATACAAGAAAGACAACAAAGCAAATCATATCCACATATCGAATACAACAGAACTATTTGGGGTGTGCGGTTTGTTACCCGAGTCTCCTGTGCTGGGACCACCTGTTGGGCGTGACGCAGAAACCCCCAGTCAATCTAAGAAACAGCTTGACGTCCCATCAGATTTCCATCCATCAGAGAAGAAGACTAACATGAAATGCGTCACGTCAACAAAGGCAAAGAAATCAAGGACAGTCACCTCTGAAAGACTCGGAAAAACTAACGAGGTCGACTTGTCGACTGCTGATATTTTTCTTGGAGAAACGCCAGTATGTTCTCCTCAGTCAGTTCATGGCTCAAAACTCAAGAACAAAAACAGTTCCGTTAATTCAATAAAACATCCAACTGAGAAACTGACCAGGGATAGTCCGCTGATCAAAGTTCAAACACCAAAGGGTTCAAGCAGTAAGTTGAATAATGCAGATTTAACCTCAAATCCAAAAACTGAAAGTAAGAGGAAGCAAATCAAGGGTAAAAAAGCTAACAACTTAAATCTATCCAACGCTCCCTCCCACCCCACTGCGGATGAAAATGTACCATTACCTCTGTTAAATCCAACCATTGCTGAGAAGCCTGAACGCAAAATATCAAGTCTAGCAACTTCCACCGTGTCACAACCTGTTCAAGCATCACTACCAACACCTTCAGAAAAAGGACAGGTATCCGAAACCATGACTACTCATAGTTTGAAGAGAAAACAACTACTGAAAGTAATTTCACCTAAGAGAAAGGACACAACCTCCAAACCAATATTACTTAACTGTTTGAATGTCTCAAATTATAAAGACTTAGTCAATTATTCAGAAATGGACAGCATGCTCAATGAGATGGAAAATGGGCCAAAAAGGAAGAGGGTAACAAAAACGGATAACAATATGCAGTGTACGCAACCCAAATCTGTAGTGCACAATACTGTGACAGAAAACAAACTACCTCCTGTTGCTGGTAATATGAAACTGGAAAAGTCAACACTTGCACCTTCCGATGCAATGCCATCTCCTCCATCTCCTCCATCTCTTCCATCTTCTGAATCTTCGAAACATGAAAGAAAGCTGCCAGAGTCAGTGAGTCCTGCTGCTGTGAAGAGACCACAGCAAAGAGGAACGCTGTCTAAGAGAAAGTGCAGGTCATCTGGAAAGAAAAGAATAGTAAACAACACGATCGATCTTTCAACAAGAGAAATCAAACCCCTTGAATCAATGAAAGCGCCAATTGACAAGGCGTTTACTGCAAAAGTAGTGAAGGATGCCCATGCTGTGGTCTCATCCGTTGAGGAAGTAAACAAGTTAGCTGACCTTGGTCACTGCACTTCACCTTCAGGAAGAAATGCCAAAGACATTGCAATCTTTCTAGAAAGTTCCAATGAGAGTGTAGCTGAACTTGACAATACTTTGTGGGAGTACACAGATGCACCCAACAGAAGTAAACGTCCTGGCCAATCTGAAACTATTACTTCTAATATCATGGATGTATCATGTGACAGTAAGGTTCAAAAGGTCAGACAACAAACTAGGGGAGCCAAGGGTGCAACAGGAACTTCAGAGACAGTTCATGAAAACAAGGAGACCGTAAATAGACCGTCAACAGCCAGCACCACATTGCTGCATTCAAAGTTGAAACTCAGAAAATCCATAACATGTCGTTCCTGTGGCCACACGTTTCGACACATCACAGCATACTCGGTACACAAGTGCACTCACACAGGCAAGAAGCCCTACAGGTGCTTGAAATGTGGCAAGAGATTCGCTCAGTTTTCTAAACTCTGTTTGCACGCTAACATCCACAGACCACCAGATCCTGTCCGCTGTCCCTGCTGTTCTCGAAGGTTTCCAAACAAAGCTGAGTGGATCCTCCATTTCCAGATTCACATGAAAGAGACTAAAAAGGTCAGTTTAATTGGAAACAAGGCACAGAGAGAAATTCCAGCTCAGATGCCTGCTAATAACACTCTCTCCCCTGTCCGTCAGAAAACTAGCACTTCCCTTACACGTCACTCATCTTTCAACAACACGTTAGACATTTGCCCGTTGCCTACAAACATCCCTGTGATGCCTTATATCTGCAGCGTCTGCGGTTTGAAGTTCGACAAGTCCTCAAGTTACTACATTCATGGGAGAACACATCGGCATCAGCAGCCATATGCCTGCTCTGTGTGTGGCGAAGGCTTCGATCAGCTGCGGAAACTAAAAGCCCACTCCAGAACGCACTCAGGAAAGATGCCGTCCTCTGCTGCCCGCTGTGATGACAGCTCCTGTGGCCTTTCAACCCTGCAAGCACACCCCACCTCCGAAGCACATTCTGAGACAACAGATGAAGTCGTTGCGAGTACAGTTGACGGTTTTCTGGTTCATCAAGGGGTAGATGGGCAGATCAACACCCCCATCTTCTTTAAATGTCGGATTTGCAAACAGCTGCATCGTCACTGGTGTCAATACGTACTTCATCTGCAAACGCACACCAAAGTCTCCTTGAACCCATGTGATGTCTGTGGACAACAGTATAACCAGGTCTCTAAGAAGAGTATACATTGTAAAGTTTGTTGTAAAAAGAGCGGAGAGGTACGGGCGTGTAATGCTTCTTTGTCCGAAGTCTTGCAGGAACCTCCATCATCTCAGAAAAGGACCCTCGAACATCTTACTGAGATTTTGCCTGGTGATCATCAGGAACGATCGTCTCCGCCTTCCTCCTCTGACATAAGCTGTGGTTCAAGGTGTCAGAGCAGACAGAGAACCAGAACCCTCTCTGGTTTGCTGGCGAACATCCCACATAGAAGATACTCATGTGCACAGTGTGGAAAGTCCTTCAGCCAGTGGAACAAGCTCTGGGTGCATCATAGAACCCACAGAATGAAAGGCAGGCGTTTCCCCTGTACCCTGTGCAAGTTAGAGTTTTATTATTTCAGGTCATACAGGGACCACATGCAGGAACATGCGGCTCTCAGCTCCTTTGTTTGCCCTTTGTGTCCCGAAGCCTTCGTCGCCAGCGAGGTCTTCACCACCCATCTCCACGAACATCTCAACCCATGCAAATGCCTTAAATGCGACACGTGCGGAAAATGTTTCAAGAGTTTTCAGGGCTTGGAGAGGCACGGCCGGCTGCACAAAGGCGCTAACGCTAATCACTGTCTCCTGTGCAACGTGTCGTTTCGCCACACCTCTGCTTTACAAGACCACCTGAAGACCCACAAAAGCCTTCTGCAGACCCCCCTCCCCTTAGAACCTGTGGAACCCTTCCTGTATCCGTATCACTGTAGAAAATGCAAGGCCAGATTCACTAGCACAGATTTGCTTCAAGCTCATCAGGTCTTCCATCTTAACCCAAGCAGTAAGGCTGTTCCACCTCAGACACTGTCTTCCTTTCATCAGTCCAAAACTCCCAGTAAACCGAAGGCCTTACCTGTGTGTGTCTCCCGAAAGAAAAAGACTTGTCATGTCACCAGGAGGAGCAGCTTGTTTCAGTATCCTCACCCAGATCGTCTGTACGTAATCCCTGTTCAGTCCTCAGAACCACCCGTTGTTATTTCGGACACGGAAGATCCTCAAGTTATCGTGACTACTCCTTTAACTCCCAGCTCCCTAATCAACAACATGTCGCACACTCTCCACAACGGTCATTCAAATGGCCTAACTAAAGTGACGGTCACACAGTCGACTCAGCCCACACCCAAATCAACAACCGTTCTCCTCAATGACGTCGGTGACAAGCTGTGTCGCCAAGCAACGACACCTTTGTGTCACGCCTCCTCTGGTCCCCTGGGTAGAGACCCGGTGCCGATTGTTCTGTCCCGTGTTCAGACGGCCTACAAGGACGAAGACGCAGACGATGAGTATGAAGACGATGATCTCGTTGACTTTTCGGTCGCTACGGTGACTCCAGGGGAGCTGGAGTGTGAGGGATTCAGATGTGCGGTTTGCCAGGCTACTTTCACAGAGGTTTCAGACCTTCACTATCATTATGTGCACCATGCCAGGGGAGCAATATGAAAAACTCTTAGTTGTTTTGTTTTTCATATATAGGTGTATGTAGGTGAATAGGTGCCTAGTTTTTTCCCTTCATGTGTGGGATTGTAGTATTTTTTAATAGCCTTTTTTATTTTAAGCTTTTTTATCAATGTTTAGTATTTCTTTTTTAGATCACTGTCGCCAGAGCATCTGTAAATGATCCCATAACTACACTGTTGAAAAGTTCTGTCTTTAGATACATCCACTTTCTCTTTTGAAGACACCTTTAGCAAATAAACGAGAATGTTTGAAAAACTGTGAATGCTAACATTTTAAGAATATGCCGTATTATCTTAAACACTTCTTAGTTTTTACGATGTGTCTGTCTTGTCAATGGAAAATATTTTTTTCCTTTTTTTGTACGAGGTTATCTAGACTCTAAACGTCTGTTGTAAATAAACATTTTCTCTGACAGTTTCACTCGTGTTCTCAGGCCATAACATGGATACATTCATGGAGAGATGCAATATGAAAAGTAATTATATATTTGTTTATTGCAGGCATTTGACATAGCCTTAAGCCACATACACACGGCCTTATGCAAGAGCGCAATTACAGCCTAAATATCAGCCATTGCTAGGAAAAGCGCTGAAGGAACTCGTCTTAAGTTTTCCAAGCTTCAATTCTCCAACTTCTCCTGGACTTGTTGTTGGTACCAGTTACGGAGTTCCTCTATCTTGTCATCTAAGGTAGTGCGCAGGTTCTCAGCGGTCGTGCTGAGCTTCTCGCGGATGTTGTCGGCTTGAGTATGCAGGTTGGCCTTGACGTCGTCGACGTAATCGGCCAGCAGCTGATTGAGAGCGGCGAACTTCTCCTCTGCCCGCTCTCGTGCCTGGTCGATGGTGTCCTGCACTGACTCCATTCTCAGGGCTGCTCGAGAATATACCTCCTCCAGGTAAGTGGTCAGTTTCCTAAAGACAAAAATTGTTTGGAGAATTATTTCATTTTTTTCTTATAAACTATGCATCTGAAATCTAATATTCAGCACAATATGTATTGTTGTTTTTATATGAATGTTATTGTAGCTAAATACTGAGGGAAAGTAGACATAACTGTGGCACATTTACGCAAAACTTCAAAAAATATATTCCACAAAGTCTAATAAATCATAATACGGAACCTTACTGTAAAATCAGTTCCCCAAAAGAAGTCCAGTGCTCTTGTGACTATCTGAAACTCACTTTTGCATCTCCTCCGTGTCCTTAGTCAGGCGTTTAGTTAGCTTGTTGATGTAGCCAGTGACACTCCTCTGGACATCATCGGCGTTCTGCTGCACGGTGCTCTGAAATTCCTCAGCGTACTGGACTGACTTGTCCGTGATTTCGGTCACATGAGCGTTCAGCTTGTTTCCCAGCAGCTCTAGGTCTTTGCTCACTCTCTTAGCCGTCTCCTGGACAAAGGGCCCTAGATTGGTGTTTATTTCATCTGTGACATCTGCGACAAGAGTGCTGGAGACAGAAAGATACGTTTTTTAATAATATTTACTTATGTGTCATGTGGACCTACACTTCTTAACACTGGGATAATTGGCATCAGTCATGTATGTCAGGCATGTGGCATCAAGGTGTAGAATGTGCATCACACAGGTTCCACCTTATCTGGCCTCTAATGCAGTGAATGTTTTTAAGTTCTGGTTGTTCCTTGCTTGTCTGTGTGAATTCAGATTGATACTGACTGTGTTCAGTCTCCTTATTAAATACTCACTCCAGTTCCCTGCCCAGCGTGGAGCTCCTGATGTTCTGGATTGTATCCTCAACCTTGGAGTTCAGGTCCGTGATGTAATCAGTGACCTGGTCGATGTATGTTCCCCAGGAACTTTTACCCTCATCTTGAGGCAACACGCGTCCATGGCAACCTGCAGGGAGCGCACGAGAACAAACCAACAACGTTTGTCAGTTAAAGCAGCTGTTTGTATGTCTGTTTGTGTATTTCTGTTGTATCTTAGTAAAAAAATACTAAAGACCTTTAAAACTATGGAGGATAGGTCATTTAATTAACAGGTCTTTTTTTTCCCTTTTTTTTATGAACCCAGTCACCTGAGAGGACAGCCAAGGCAAAGACGACAGCCACAAACTTCATGGTGAGTTTGTTAAAGGCAGCTCTCAGAGAAAAGCCTGAATAAAAACAAGTACATTTAACTCACATAAAATCTAACATGCCATCCAGTATCCACCATCCAAAATGTGTGAATCCAATACGCACAACTTGTGTTTAACAACAATAAAAAAATATGCATACTTCCAGTGCAACTGTTTACTTACCAGAGATCTTCCTCGGAGGTTTTGAGAAGACGAGGTGAGAGGGATTTACCAGAGTTTTTATAGAGCTGTGTAACAATATTAACCTGACTGGCGGATCCAAGTCCAAAGTTACCTAATTAGTTGCATTTTTATTGCTCAATTAACATCACAACGTGGATACAATGTTCATTCATTTTTTTATACATTTATTGTTCACTCGTATCGAAACTAAGGATGACACATGGCTATCTTACATGATTCATCAGATATAATTATACTGAAGGCATGTTCACTGCCTCAGAATCACTTATAAGGAATAGACCAGTGTTTATAGATAATTATTTTACATTATACTCTTATAAACCGAAAGGCCAATGGTCAGAATGGCATTATATCAGAGTCATCTACATAGGCTTGTTGCTGACATGTCTTATCATCACCCCCTCATAAAAGTAGACACGCAGACAGTAGACAGGACACAGTCCATCTGACCTTCTGCATTTATGGTGTCAATTATTGTGGCTTATTTCTGGTCAAAGTCATCAACACAATTATCTGATTGAAGAATATGTAGCCTCTCCTTATCTGAACGAGATTAAAACAAATCTTTTGAGAAGACGGGTGAGACGATGGCATTCTGGGGGCGAGAGTCCAAACAGCAATGTAGCCTTACGCAAGATGCCACTCTGGAGTGATGGCCATCTCTACTGTTGTGTTGCCCTTTGGAACCAAGGGCTGTTTGCTTTGAACAGTCATCACCTGAGATGGGATGTCATGGGAATGTCAATTCATTAACTAAAGTGTTTAAAATGAACAACAACAAAAAACTAGCTATAATATTTTTAGACAAAAACAATCGAGGCGGCTGAAATCTTTGTGAAAACATTTGACCCTATTTCTCGCCCCTCGCCCTACAAATAGCCCACCACTATTTGTGGTGAAAACGTGGGTGAAAATATTTGATTTAAAAAAATTGCCTTTCAAAAATCCGGGTATTTCTTCAACAACAGAAACTATTTCCCCCGTACAGCCTTACATCATCGTGAGTGAAAAAGTTAATCTTTTATCTGAACCCTTTTTATCCTACTTCTAGTACTATCTATACCAGTGGTTCTCAACCCTGGTCCTCAGGGCCCACTGTCCTGCATGTTTTAGATGTTTCCCCCTTCCAACACACCTGATTCAAATGAATTGTCATTATCAGGCTTCTGCTGAACTTCATAATGACTCATTCGTTTGAATCAGGTGTGTTGGAGCAGGGAAACATTGAAAACATGCAGGACAGTGGGGCCCTGAGGACCAGGGTTGAGAACCACTGATCTATACTAAAGTGAAGGGTGTGTGTTCTTATAACATCTGTGTTCAGCATTGCCTGGATGCGATGTAGAGTAAACCTAATGTGGTTACTATTCATCAAGGATGAGAATCATCTTCAGAACCACAGTCATGGCACCAAACAGACAGAAGGTATGACTCAGTGTCTGACTCACAGATAAGTCTTCCACAACAGTGATTGGATGAGATTGGATTTCACGAAAACCTGAAGAAACACTCTTGATGAAGTCAGTCACTTGAAATGATTTAAAAAGATTAGATAAGAATTCTATCAGTCAGAGTTCTATCAGTCAGTCAGAAGTCAACTGTCACCTTAATGCATTGGTGTATGATGACATAGGTTCTGTATAACTTCGGTTGAAACATCTATATAACTTAGAGTAATATTTAAATCAAGATCATCTAGCTTATGAATGATGACAGTTAGAAACCTTTGTATTTCTTGTCATTTTTATAACTCTTTATTCATGCATGAATACACTGAGACATGAACACAGTCACAAAAAGAAATAAATAATACTGTTTCAAACTGACATATGTTTTTGTTCTTAATCAGGAATCTTAACTCGTTAACACTACACAATTACACTTTTTATGTAATATTGCACTTTTCATTCCTACAATTACACTATCAAACCAATAGCAGCATTTTAGAGTTTGATGGAAAACTTGAAATGAAAAACCTGTTTGCAGTTCCTGAAACTATGTTTACTGGCTGCCCTTGGTGAAGGACTCCCAGAGAGCGGTAAGCTGGTCCTTCAGGTCCTGGGCGTTGACCTCCAGCGTCTTCAACTGTGCTCCGTAGGGGGCCAGACTCTGCTGGATCTCCTGGGTCTTCTTGGCCAGCTGGGTCTGGAAGTCCTGGGTCAGAGGAGCGATGCTCTGCTGGAAGGCCTCCAGGTTCTGCTCCATCTTCTGCTTCAGAGAGTCCGTCTGGGGAACCAGCAGAGACTGCAGGTCTGTGACGCTCTTCTCCAGGCTTCCCTTCAGCTCCTCGCTCTTCTGCAGCAGGCTAGCCTTCAGGGTGTCTGAATCCACTCCCTCTGCATAGGCGGCCACCTCCTTCCTCAGCTCCTCCACCTGCCTCTGGATGTCTGTGCTCAGCTCCACGGCGTACGGCTGCAGCTGGGCCCTCATGGTGGTCACGTCCTGCTCCAGACGGCCCTTCAGCACCTCAGCTTCCTGGGTGAGTTTAGCCAGAAGATCCTGAGCCAGGGGGGTCACCTGACCCTGCAGGGCCACACTGTATTGGTTGACAGCAGCAGCGCTCTCAGAGATCTTAGCACTGTGGAGAGAGAGACAGAGAGAGAGAGACAGAGAGAGACAGAGATAGAGACAGACAGACAGAGAGACACACAGAGAGAGAGAGACAGAGTTAAATGTTGAAGACCTGCATCTGCAGCTGTGGTTATGATGTTGGTCTACAGTGAGACTTACTTGAACTCCTGACCCAGCTCAGACTGCTTGATCTTCTGCAGGGCATCTTCAGCAGTGAGGGTTGCCTTGGCAACGTAGTCCCAGAATGCATCTTTCACCAAGTCCAGCTTGGCTGGGTCCTGCCACAGAACGTTGGCATTGCAGCCTGTAGTAAATGAATACATGTAATGTAAATGTAAGAAAGACAATTGCAGTAAAGTGTGTTTAACTTTACATTAACATTAGGTCAAGAATACATTTTTAAATGATTGAGGAGCTCACCAGTGAAAACAGCCAGAGCTAAAACCACAAGGACCTTCATGATGGCAGTTGACTGTTGGAGGGAAAATCAATCCACTCAATTCACAACCACATCATCTCTCTAACACTTGAATATAAACAGTCCATACTTAGTGTAGAATGTAGCTCATCTCTTACCTTGTGTTGAGTGTTCCTGTGTCGTGTCTGTGCCAGGAGAGTTGGAGAGTGTGTGGTGTAAAGGTTGTTGCTGGATATTTATAGGAAGCTGAGTTAACCAGATGGGTCCAAAGTGCAGTGAGTGAGTTCCCTGTTGTATGTCCCCCTGTCACCCCTGCCTCCACATCACATCCTGTTAATCAAAGCACCGGGACTCTGTGACACAAACTATTTAAATCATCGTCATGTTCAAAGATCATGGTGTGGAAGTCAGGTTGGCTGAGCGGTTAGAGAGTCAGGCTACTAATCAGAAGGTTCCCTGTTTGAATCTCGGCAGTTGTATCCTTGGGCAAGGGACTTCACCATACTTGCCTCTGGGGCAAATGTACTTGCTGTCAGTTGTTCTGGATAAGATGGCTAAATGACTGAATGTAAATGTAAGATCAGGAGGTGTGTGGATGATGCTCAGATTGCATTGCCTGCAGATGTGTTTTGGAACCCCTGAATAGACAAACAGTTTATGTGTCAGATCGTATGTGTGTCATTCTACTAGATCTCAGATCAACAAATCGCTGCAAAGACAAAGATAAAAGTGACTAGTATTGTACAAACTGCCACAGGAGGTCAAAGGTGACAGATCAAAGCCCTAAGGAGAGGAGAGTACTTGCATCACCTCTGACGTGATCTGGTTTGGAATGCAAATGGTTTGCCAAAAGTATTTTATCTTGTTGAAATGTCCCTTGCTGTCACTACCAGCCTGTCTATCCTTCCATGTTTTGTTTTTCTTAAAAGTTATTTTGGGGAAATAGCTTTGAAGACTGACAGTGAGAGAGAAGTTTGGTTGAGACAGAGGCTGACATCCAGGAAACGACCCAGGCTGAAATTAAACCTAGGCTCCTAGCTTCATGGCCTTAGTCTAAATCGGGGTCTCCAATCCTGGTCTTCGAGGGCCGCTGTCCTGAAGGTTTTAGATGTTTCCCTGCTCCGGCACACCTGATTCTAATGAAGGGTCGTTATCAAGCTCTGTGGAGGTGTGCTGGAGCAGGGAAACATCTAAAACCTTCAGGACAGTGGCCCTCGAGGACCAGGATTGGAGACCCCTGGTCTACATGGTAAACTCTATATCCGGTGAGCCAGAAGGTATTACCTGACACTATCAGCTTTCATCAGGACTGTAGCCAGTCCCAACCTCCTACCATGACAACATCCAATACTCATAATACAAATCCAACAAGTCATGAAATATTTAACTTTCATGATTCAGATGTTGTTGGGTTTTTTTGCAGCCGTGTATTGCACACAGTCAGAGATTTTTTTACGCGTATATTTTTTCTCCATATTCCTCACCCACATTCCTCTGCGACTCATTGTAAATAAAAGTCTCAATGCCAGCCATGGTTGCGAAAATGCATGAAAGCGCAGTAAGTGTAACTGACTTTGGGCCTTAAGACATGAATACATATGGATCTGTTATCTTACTGATGACTTCTTAAGACAGCTGGAGGTCATATCTGGTCACTTGGTCTGTAACTAAACGTAAGAAAACAACGACGCTCCAAGATTTTCTTCCCTGGTTGAGTTGAACCGTAGAGTCAAAGTTCAACACACTCAGTACAGTCTTGCAGTGACTTCAAGCAGATGTTACCTTAACTGACTGATACAGCTTGAGAAATGTAGTGTATAATTGTTCTCCTCAAACCTGTATGTATGTGGGGTGGAAATGTATTTATGTGTCACAGTACCATTTGTCTGTGTATAGGTAAAGGAAAAGTGAGTGAGCTGTGCAGTCACCTAAAGGGAACTTTGTCTTGTCGAGTGCCATTTAATCAGTCACAAACGTGTCATTTCTGACACGTGTTGAAAGTCTGATTCTGTCTATCTTTCTGTCCCAGAAAGGTTCAGGTGTCACAGAGAGGTTGTAAACGTGTCGAGGTGGAAGTGACAGCAACACAGACCAGCATGGCACTGGGAGGTAGACTTTGTCCTTCTCTGTGGCACTACAGCGCTCATAAAAAGCCAGGCTTCACCCCTGGACTGCACACGCTCACTGACAGACCTAGAGACAAGACGCAATATCTCTCAAAGGTAAGACACTAGCTTAGATTTTATAGACTTGTTATGGTCCAGAACTCGTACTAATTTGTTTAAATAATATATACTAAATAAATTGATTAAAATGTGGTTTTTTTCTCTCTCCAGTTAAGATCAAACATGAAGGTCCTTGTGGTTTTAGCTCTTGCTGTTTTCACTGGTGAGTTCCTCAGTTATTTAGGAATGGATTACTGACATTATGTCAATGTAAAGTTGACCATACTTTACACTTAACTCCAACTGTCTCTGTCTCTCTTTGTCAGGCTGCAATGCCAACGTTCTGTGGCAGGACCCAGCCAAGCTGGACTTGGTGAAAGATGCATTCTGGGACTACGTTGCCAAGGCAACCCTCACTGCTGAAGATGCCCTGCAGAAGATCAAGCAGTCTGAGCTGGGTCAGGAGTTCAAGTAAGTCTCACTGTAGACCAACATCATAACCACAGCTGCAGATGCAGGTCTTCAACATGGGATTTAACTCTGTCTCTCTCTCTGTGTCTCTCTGTGTCTCTCTGTGTCTCTCTGTGTCTCTCTGTGTCTCTCTGTGTCTCTCTGTGTCTCTCTCTCTCTCTCTCTCTCCACAGTACCAGGATCTCTGAGAGTGCTGCTGCTGTCAACCAGTACAGTCTGGCCCTTAAGGGTCAGGTGACCCCCCTGACTGAGGATCTTCTGGCTAAACTCACCCAGGAATCTGAGCTGCTGAAGGGCCGTCTGGAGCAGGACGTGACCACCATGAGGGCTCAGCTGCAGCCGTACGCCGTGGAGCTGAGCACAGACATCCAGAGGCAGGTGGAGGAGCTGAGGAAGGAGGTGGCCGCCTATGCAGAGAAAGTGGATTCAGACACCCTGAAGGCCAGCCTGCTGCAGAAGAGCGAGGAGCTGAAGGGAAGCCTGGAGAAGAGCGTCACAGACCTGCAGTCTCTGCTGGTTCCCCAGACGGACTCTCTGAAGCAGAAGATGGAGCAGAACCTGGAGGCCTTCCAGCAGAGCATCGCTCCTCTGACCCAGGACTTCCAGACCCAGCTGGCCAAGAAGACCCAGGAGATCCAGCAGAGTCTGGCCCCCTACGGAGCACAGCTGGAGAAGCTGGAGGTCAACGCCCAGGACCTGAAGGTCCAGCTGACCTCTCTCTGGGAGTCCTTCATCAAGGGCAGCCAGTAAAGTTTCAGGAACTGGACACTTTAGTTATAATTTAATGTTTTTCAGCGAACTCTAAAATGCTGCTGTTGAACAGTTGGTGTCATCGTAGAGTTAATGAGCGCAATAATACACATCTGAATGTATGTATTACACTATGTAGTATACCTGGACAAGCATTTAAGAACTAGAACATCTTCTCCACATCCTCTCACACAAGATAGATCAAATGGAACTGCTGTCCTTTACCCAAACTTCAAGACTTTTGATGAACTCATCTAAATATTTTCAATAGGTGCATAAAAAGTTTTAAATGTCAATGTAACATTTAAATGTGAATGTTAAATGTGAATGGTGAATTTCATTTATTCAACACCAGGCATTAAAAATGACAATGAACTTTATAAGAAATGGCATTTATTATTTGTCCAATAGATATATACAGGTAATATATATATCGTTTCATATATATTGACCATCAGAAGATGACAAAGAAAGACAAACATATTGAAAACAGTGACATTCTCCTTGACTCTGATCACATATCTGAACCAATAGAAGAATCTGCACTTACGTTGTCATTCACTTCATGCCAAGACAAACCGTACAGTACAAAACAGTGTGGAATAAAATAGAGGCAAGGTTGAACTGGACAGGCACTGAACAAATTAAAACACAATTACAGTCACTTTGACTTTCCAGAAACCAGTTGTCTCCTGTTCAACTGTCCGCCATGTTGGTCGCTGATGTTCCTGATCACAGTCTCGGCACCTTGTAGTCTTAAAACCGACACGGATGAACACCCCCTTTAATTTGTTTAGATCCATTGTTTATGACGTAACTCCAGGCATACCATTTCAAATTACACATTTAATCTCGACACATTATTGCAATGTGACCCAAACAAAAAAACAACAACAACAAAAAACAAGCTTGCAAAGTCAGACATGAGAGACAAGTGGAGGAAACATGAGACTGAGTAGCAAGTTCTGGCCTTCAACATGCCTGTCATTGGTACGTTTGTCTGTTCTGTGAAGTCCATCCAGAGGGGCGTTACACCCCCCCACCCTCAACCCCAGCATGTCTAGCCAATGGTAACACCGAACCCACACTGGAACTTGTTCTTGCGATGGTTGAGGAAGGCTCCCAGGACTAAGGAAAGGGGCAGTGGGATCAATTTCTTCTCTAGAGTGGCTCCAACCACCCAGTTACTATCTACAGACCCTGGAGAGTGAAAGAGAGACCAGTCAGACAGCATTAACACACAATTACATGAAGCGACAGGCAAACTACTAATGAGGAGAAAGAGTGTTTTGAGAACTGCTTGTCCAGCTTTACCTTTGAAGAGTAAATTAGCTTTAGGCACGTCAAGCTGGTAACCAAATGAAGCGCTGGTTTCCTGCATACGAGTGCTAGCCTCAAACTCCACACCTACCTGCAACTGTTGGGAGACAAAAACAAGAGGAGTTACACTTCTGCCAAACTAAGACAATGCAGCTGCTTCAGGGGCAAATAAGAAGAGAATGAAGAGACGCTGGGCTGATACCTGGTCATTGGCTTTGTGGTAATAAGAGGCATGTGCCCCTGCTCCTCCTAATGTCAGCGTAGCGATGAAGTTACTGCCTAAAGGACAGCAAGAATACGTCATGTACACCACAGACCAGGATCTAAACTGTATTTTTTTGAGGAGAAAAGAGGTGGTATGAGGACTCATACGATTTGAATCATTCCTGGTGCAGTCAGAGGACAGAGCTACCTGTGTATCTGCCAGCTAGAGACATCACAGCCCCCTCCTCTCCTGGTCTTCTGTGGTAAACTAGCTCTCCTCCCAGAGCCAAGGACGGGGTTATGGACTGAAGGTAGTGTGCTACTATAATACCTATTGGGAGACACAATGTTCAATAATGAACTGAGGTAAGATTGCTTTGAACTGAGGTAAGATTGCATTGAATTGAGGTAAAATGACTCAAAAATGACTCGGAAAAGAAAACAGACAGCCTTCAATAGAGTTATGGGATAGAGATGACGAACCAGAGCCTACGAGGACGTCTGGGTTGCCCATGGTAACGGCAGCGGTGAAGTCCTCGCCTCTGAACTCAGCGTCCCCCTGCCAGTTCATGAACTTCTGCTGCTGAGTCTGGGAGCAAATACCAGGAGGACCAACGTTGAAGGTGACAGCTTACACAAAATGACTTCATGCATGAACTCTGGAGGACATATGTATTCTATATTATTATATAATAATTAATTTTATTTTTAAACAATGGAAAGCTTGTTGTGATGGCAGACTGAACTAAAACAGACCTGAAAGGCGAGTTTGGATCGGAGTCTCTCGGAGACCTGATGAATGACCTGTGCATTGAGGCTGCCGCTATTGTCCATGTCTCCGACCATGACTGGAAAAGACTGGAGAAGCGCACAAATCAGGCATTTATACGACATTCCTGACCTAATGTGTACAAAGAAACCCCCAAGAAGATTACAGTGGTAAATGTAATTTACTATATTCTGTGTGTTATGTGTATATCTGTATATGTATGTGTATATATATATATACACACACACATACATAATACTCTCGTATATGGACAACCAAATAAACCTATTCATTCATTCATTCATTCATTCATTAGATGTCAGGTGAATGACAGTTCCCAGAATACCTCAGCAGGACCCATCTGTTTAGAGCCCACATAAGTGGCTCCGAAGCGATAGCTGGACTCTCCCAGGGTGCTGAGCATTAATGTGTGATTCACCTATAACAACAGGGAGATAACACAAACACATGAGTCAAATCATCTCCTTCATTTCAGCACTGGTTCATTCCACAGCATGGAAACAAGAGAAGATTAAACACATGCTGTTGACAGTGACCCTTACTGACCTGGAAGTGATTACTAAGGCCTTTGTTAACAATAAGCCGTACTCCTTCCATCTGCATGGGGAAGACCTCTGAAAATACAAACAAACAAAAAAACAACTGAGACAAGGCAATATACACACACACAATATACACACACACACAAACAAACAAACAAACAAACAAACAATCCCCCCCCCCCCACACACAGTCCAAAATGTCCCCATACACCCAGCCCCTCCACCCCCCCCATACACACACATACAGTCCAACACAACACAGTCCAACAATCACCCCCCTGTCCCCTCCCTCCCACACACAGCATTGCCATCCAATCTCCCCTGGTACCATGGCAGAAACATCTTTGGTTACCTTTGCACTTTCGGTGACACTCCTCAAACGCCCCGGGGTTGGGAAGAGGAGGCTCCGACTCCCCCTGCTGTCCGGAGGCAGAGCTGCCAGCAGGCAGGACAGGCGACACCGGGGGCATGCTGAACCCAGGAGGCACAGTCAGCCCAGGACCTCCAGGGACCGTCCCAGCCGAGGCTGGAGGTGGGTTCGGGGAGCTGGCAGCCAAAACACTGCCCATTCTGGAGGGAGGGATGGAGGGGGTGAAGAGGAGGTGTAGTCAGTATGGTAAGTGGTAAGTATGGTAAGTGTTTGGGGGGGGGGGGGGTTGGAGAAGGGAAACGATGCTGCTTTAGACCTGAATGTAAAAGCCAATGCATGTGACTAACAAAGCCATTTCCAGACGTCATCGTGGGCAAACGACGTAAATACTCTATGTTTCTTCTATACATTTAAGTGAATGAACGTTGGTATTGATTCTTGGCTGCTCTGCGGAATCGGACAGTCATCCACTTGCTACCAGTACCAGATATCTAGATGTTGGATGGTCATAATAAGGTAATAAGGTACCTAGGCTGAGCCTGTTGGCTGGTAAGTAGATTAAGCCAGGATGGCTGAACTGCTGCTAACCAACGAGCTAACTCAGCTAGCTTGCTAACATGCTAGCTGACATCTTCCAGTGTTCTAATAACCAAAACAAGCCAATGAGAACGTGTGTGTTGCACACCGTTTGGTTAAAGACCTAAAAACAAACCAACAAGTTCAGTATATAGTTCTGTATATAAGCGGCATGTTTCCTATTAAAACCTCGTGTTATAGAATTGTTAGACAGGCGACTCACGTTGTGATTTCCAGAGGACGATTCAACACCCGGCAGTACCAAAGAAGAAGAAACTGTCATGAGTCATAAGAAAGTCCCGCCTCCTCATAGAAAATACAGCATTTCGATTGGACAAAGAATAACATGACTCAAGGGGATTGGCAGATTTACCTGTCAATCGTAGACTACGGCAACCAGCATGTATTCACTCTATGAACGAACTTGATTTCCCTGTTTTGGCTTCTCCTTTACGTTCAGCCTATTGGTTCAAAGAGCCGTCACTCAAAAGCAAAATTAAATAGGATTGGACGATTATACACCCGCCTTCAAAAAATGCTAAACGCGTATTTGCAGCATTTTCAGCAACTGAGTCTACCCGCATTCCATTGGATAAGAGGGTCTGACTGTGCTGGATGATTGGTGGAACTGTGTTTTCTGGGATAAAGAGTGGGAGGAGGATCCATGTTAGGTTTGGTTGCAATTCATGACGGTTTTAAAGCGTGTAGCTATGAAGGTCAGTGTAAGATGGGGTCAAGTATAAGCACAACATTTAATTTAGTCATTTCCATTCAATAACACTATCCTTCAATCTTTACTCTTTCCATAACCACAATTCACCCTCAGATTTAAAGTTATGTGTTTATTTTTCATCTGATAAGAGGTAATATTGCCCTTTCTTGAGCCCCTTATTTGAAAAAGGAAGACACCAAACATTTTATTTCAGTTCAATTTATTAAATCCAATGATCTCCTGCATTTACTTAAAGAACAGAATGTACTCTTTTGTATTGCTTTAGTTTTTAGTAGAGGGGATACAGCCAAAAGGATCACAAGGAATGCATAAACCATGTTTTGTAATAGTTCCCAATCAAAATAATAAGAGTATATTCCAATCCAAACAGCAAATTCAAGTCATACGTAAACCTCCACATGATGAATATGCTTTAATTATAGCTTTATTATACTTTACGACAATTGAACATGGCGCTCACATCAGTTAAAGAAAAAATGAATGGGCTTTCTGATTACTATAATAATTATTTTCATAAGTAAACGCAAGTTCTTTAATATTTCAGCTGTTGTTGGGGTGCGTAACAAGTTTAGAAAACAACAAATAAGATAAATTGCCATTAAACGTGTGCACATGACACACCTCACCCCAAACCACCCCCGCCCTCCCTCCCTCCCTCCCTCCCTTTCTCTTCATTTCTGAAGACTGTAATACAGTCAACCGCCCTTTAGCAACAACTGAAATGTCTGAACTGTTACATACAGGTTGCAAACCGGACTTTAAATTACTTATACAGATAAAAAAAGAAAGAAAGAGTTACGTCTTGGGACCGTCTTTGGTCCATTCTGACCTCTCAACGTCTGCGTCATCCAATTTAATGTACCGGAAATAGTTTAGACGTTTTGTCAATTACTACAACTTCATTAATAGAATTAGAGACCCCCTCTGGTGTCAGATTTTTGGGGGGAGTCAAATTTAGGGTTTTTTATGTTCAAACCCTATGCAGCAACTCTGACTGCTACATTATGTTAAACCCAACCCCACCCCACCCCCAATTACCACCATTTTATTTACTCATGTTCTAAACAGGTTTCTGGGAACATGGTTACTCTCTACATACCTGAAGGTTACCAAGAAAGTCCCACCCCCCCACCCCACCCTTCTTGAATCACACATTCATAATCATTCACACAAGTACACCCGACTCAGTCAAGCGGATGCCGTTAGACGGGGTATTCGATTGTGACAAGCATCCAGACTTTACTGACCAAGAGCTCAGACTGAACGGTTCCTTTTTACTGGTCTCCTTGGTTACCACTATGAAGGAGCTGAGAGATGGGAATATGCTGCAATTGGCCCTTGAACTATTAATGCATGTTTTACTCCAGTGTTTTGACCTTTGACCTGTTCTGTGTTAGTATGGGACAGGTCCAGGAGGAGACTAGTAAATCGGAAGTTGTTTTTCCAACAGCCCAAATGGTTGTTAAGACATTGTCACTCCTACAATCGCAGACATTAAACATTGATGAAACATACAGCATCCTAACTGATTCACACACAATCACTCATTGACGTTGTCTTTCATTCATTCACACACGTCACTTTTTTGGTTTTGCTTCAATGTAAATCCTGAAAGTCAGTTACCAAAAAAATAAAATAAAATAAATTCTAACTTGACCACCATGAAGCAAATAATTTTTTGTACTTGTAAACTCCTTGTGTAAACTAGAAATAATTTGCACCTCGTTGCCTCAAAATGATTCAGAACACCTCGTAAATGGACCAAGATAATCTAGGGTATGTTCCATAACTTCTTAAAAAAATTTGATACTTTTTACTCACAAAATTTGAAAATAATCTCTGGTTACAAGATCAAAAAAAAAACAATATTGACTGTGCTAGGTTAGCATTCTCTCAAGCACTTAAAGAAAAACATTTCTCTAATGGTATTTGTCCAACTTGTAAGTTGACAAAAAAGGGTTTCGAAGCAAAAACTGTTGCGATTGTTGTGGTTAAAGTACCAGAGGGGAAATTAATTCAAGATACTGGAGCAACACGACATATTGAAGACTTGGATTTCACAAACCCACGAAAGCCTTCCCAAAGTCCCAAACACCAGCAATGTCCCCCACCTGCTCTGCAAAGCTTTAATAAATCCATTTTGAAAAAAAAGGAAATGTATCAATTTGTTTTCTGCTTTCATCTCTAGCTAACGTTGTTTTTTTTTTTGTTTTTGTTTTTTAAAAGTAGGGTCAAAAAGAAAAGGGAAAAAAAGGATCACAGCTGCCAGTTTGAAGATGCTACAACTTCGCTTTCAAAATAAAACCCAACCCCTTGGAGATATTATAATATCTCAAAATATATATATATATATATTAAAAAAAAAAACTAAAAAAAAAAACAGGGGCCTCGCATCAATAAAAGTATACGTTTTATGAAATCAGAAGAGGACTGCCTTGCAATCCTTATTAATTCCATCAAAAACACCTCACATTTTTCTCCTTGACTTTGAATAATGAGAATTAGTAGAGAGCTTTAAGGGATTGGCATTTACCACCAGGCTGAAAATAATTAATTGGCATTAAATACATTCAAAGACCTCCAGTTAACATGGGTCTGAAGAAATGGAGGAAAATGTTGGTCTTAAACCGGTTTTAGGGGGAAAAGAAAGAGCCCACCTCTTTAGTCTGCACCTTGGAAACTTGCAGAGCACCTATATAGTCACCGTAACCAAACCCTGTGCATATTTACCACATCGCCGTTCAAAGAAGTCATATAAAAATGTGTTCAACACTGTGAAATAGTGAACAGAATTCCAGTTCAGGGTTAAAAATCAGGCCACACAGTAGAAGCTGAGCTGTAACTACCTAGATGATATTTGTGTTGAGTAGCTGGTCCTGACATGTGTTCATTTTTTGACTAACATCTTTAGCTTTACTTTACTAGCTTGCCTGGGCAGTCTGTCTTTAGGTGATTTAATCCTATTTACTCCAACTTTAAAGCCTGTTTCCATCGAGGCATGAAAACAGCTGTGTCAAAAAATAAAGATGCTTTTTATTGCAAGGTTCACATTAAAAAGTGATGGCCTTGAGCCTGGTCCCTGCAAGTCTCAGGTGGGGGGGGGGGGGGGGCATGACAGAGAGACTGCCCTCGCTGCAGCGCAACCATTCAATTGCATAACGGACAATAAAGGAAAATTCCAGGTTCACTATGTAGCTTAATTGTGCTCGTATTCCGGTTGTCATGAGAAACAGACGAACGAATAAGGATGAGAGTTCATGTGGGAGTGGTCAAGGCACTTGAGTGACAGCTGGGATGGGAGGGAAGGAGGGACTGGGAGTCTGGAGATCGACTGAAGGAAGTTGCCTCTGAACATCCATACACCTAGTTTTATCCTTGCTAGCCATAAAACTCAGGACGGCTACATAACCAGAGCAGGTTAAAAACAACTTAAGCACATGTACCATCTCCTCCCCATCTGTGTTATATTCTGTTGGGAAAAAAATAACACTTTGCTGTACTAAAAAAATCAATTTAAAAAATGAAATAGCTTCTTGTAAAGGGACTATCAAGTATGTATATATAAATAGGGTGCATGGGGCTAGTTGGTGCAAAACAAAACAGTTGGAAGGTTTCAATGAACAATCTGAGGGCGGCTCTCAGTGAAATAAGAAATAAAATTAAAAATAAATTCAAACAAAATCCTTGACGTCCGTGAAATTTGAAGAGGCGCCTTAAGCCAGTGTGCAAGAACAGGATTTTGTGCAAAAGCCTGGTTGTGTCTAACTGTCCTAGATAAAAGACAAGATGTCAGGGATTAGAGTGAGATGGGCGATGACAGGGAGGTATACTGAAAATACCCCTCGCAGTATTTGTGGATCATGAGAAACAGTTGAACAGAATATCCAATAGGAGACAACCTAAACACTCCCTGTGATTAGCCGGTTGGAATTAACCTTGTTTAATATACACTGATCCTATTTGAATCACGTCTCTGCAAATGCTAAGCTGCTGCTTTTGGGGACATAGGAAGAGAACTACTGCTGTGGGATTGTGGGTAATGTAGGCTCTTCTTCGCGAGGGACTCACTGGATCAAGGGGTTTAGGGTTCCCCTTGCTGCCCGCCGGCCTTCCCCTCCACCTCCTCCACTTCACAGTCAGGGTTAGCGGTGTGGAACTCGGCCACATACAGGCTCTTGTCGATGCTGCCTGGGATGGGCTTGATATCGGTCACCAGCTGGTCCTCGATGGACTTCAGGTTGAAGCGATCCTCCGAGGTGATCAGGTTGATGGCCAAGCCCAGGTGACCAAACCTCCCTGAGATGGACAGAGTGGACAGTCTTCATGAGGAACAGTGTTCACAACCAAACCAAACAACAGCTGTTGGTGTTAGTTTGAGAAGAGTGAACTAGCTGTAAGTGTGAATCAGATGTTTGATGAGATGATGCAAAGCAGTTCTATCTATAAAAGGCTTGCAGCCGAAAAAGAGATTCTTCAGTCAACGTACCAGATCTGCCGATGCGATGAAGGTACGTCTCAGCGTTCTTGGGGAAGTCAAAGTTGATCACAACATTGACGGCCTGAATGTCAATACCTCTGGTGAACAAATCTGTTGGATGAAACCCAGAAAGTGTGAAGAGAACTCAGATAACAGTTCAGCTACAATCATCTGACTTTACACTTCTTATAATAATTCATGAACCACAAACAACCAAAACCTCAAATAATGGGGAGTCGTGGCTCAGCGGTTAAGGCGTTGGGCTTGTGATCGGAAGGTTGCGAGAACGATTCCCGGCTGTGGCTACAGGCATTGTGTCCTTGGGCAAGGCACTTCACCCTACTTGTCTCAGGGGGGAAAATGTCCCTGTACTTGCTGTAGTCGCTCTGGATAAGAGTGTCTGCTAAATGTAAATACATCTTCAACATCTCCCATCCAAGATCTTCATGTCTACTCCAAAGCAGAAGGTTTCTATGCTCCCCTCGGCCCCCCCTCGGCCCCCCCTCAACCCACTGACATACACACCTGTGCAGACCAGATTTCTGCAGAGCCCGTTCCTGAAGTCGTGGAACACGCGGTTCCTGTACTCCTGCATCATCTTGGCGTGGATGTAGAAACAGGAGTACCCCAGCTGGGTGATCTTCTTGGCTAGGAGCTCCACTCGCTGGGTGGAGTTGCAAAATATGATGGACTGATTGATCTGCAGCTGTGAGAAAATGGACAAAGAGTGAAAGTGTTATAGATCATTCTCAGGGTGTGACTTGGGTGGATCCAACATAAATACACAACCATCTTCAGATACTTAAAAACCTTAAACTGTATCAAACACCAACACCAGTTTGATGTGATATACTTGTTTGTTGGGGCAGTGTACAAAATGAAACTTATCTCTCCAGATGTTCTAAAACCTCCCTGAACATCAGAATACTTCATGCATGTTAGATGTTTCTGGGCCTGTGAGAACTGGCCTTAGCTGCTAACCAAACCCACTGGGACAGGATGGCTGGTCTTACCCTGGAGAAGAGCGTGTTGAGACAGTGAACTTTCTGTCGCTCCGTGACGTAGGCGTAGTACTGAGTGATGCCTTTCAGAGTGAGTTCCTCCATCAGGTTGATCTCATAGGGCTTCTGAAGGTGTTTGGCCTGGCATGGGAAGGAACACAAGCACAGTTGGTATGGAAGAAGATTTGTATCATTTACAAAACAGGTTTCCTCACAATTTGTACCGTTCATGAAACAACCCCCATTTTAAAATGTACTAAATCTACCCCACATCCCACACACAAGCGCCACGACCTTGGGCAGCCATAGAACGCTTCTCCTGTGCTCACCATGAACTTCTGCACGCTCATGGGGAAGGTGGCAGAGTACAGCAGGATCTGCCTGTTCTTAGCCAGGAAGCTGATGATGTCTTCAATAAGCACCACAAAGTCCTGAGACAGCAGCTTATCTGCCTGAGAGGAAGAATAGGAGGGAAATACATTTAAAAATGCTTGGGCCTTGGGTAGGTAAGGTGCAGTATCGTATTTCAAGGCTTACTGGGTCAAATATGAGGTAGCTGGTGTGTCTAATTAGATGGAAATATACTGTGAATATTGTCTGGTTACTGAATGTTTCCTTCACATACCTCATCCATCACCATCATCTGGACTTTGTCCACTTTGGCCACACCCTTCTTTATCAAGTCCAGGATCCTGCCAGGGGTAGCTATGACAACATGCACTGTGGGAGTGGAGTAGAGGGCACAGTGAGAAGGCTGGCAAACTAACTGATTACATCTGAAACAAGCCCGACATCCGTATTCTGTCACTAAGCCCTGCGATCCTGTCATTCACTTAAGACTGCTCCTCTCAGACGTCAGTCTCCCTGATGGACAAGGAGAGAGTTCCCGGTCCTTTTCCTCATCCCCCTGCGTGTGATGCTGCGCCAATTATGGGCCCAAGCCCAGTGGCTGCCTAAATTGACTTTGTGCTACCCAAGACCCAAGTTGAGCATTGAGTATTGATGTTTCAACAACTTATTAACTCTCTCTAGAGATATGACTGTTTTAGCCTGTGTTCTGCTCTTCACTTTCCCCAACCGTCCCTGGAGGAGTGGATCCCTCACTGAACTGCTCCTTCCAAGGTTTCTTCCATTTTTTCTTCCTAGTAAGTTTTTCTGGGAGTTTTTCTTTGTCTTCCTTGAGGGTTTAGGCTGGTTGAGGGGCAGTTCTATGGGCATATGTGAAGCCCTCTGTGACATTGCTTGTAAAAAGGGCTGTACAAATAAATGTTGATTTGATTTTGATCCTCTGATCAGATTCCTCCAATCAATTCAGTCTCATCTCTCGTTTTGGAACACACGGAACGGAACCAATTTGGAACGTACCGGTCTCGTCCAGGCGCATGATGTCATCGCGCAGGTTGGTTCCTCCTGTGGTGGCCATGACCTTGACCCCGCCCAGGTGTTTACTGATCTGGATGCTGATCTGGCTCACCTGCAGGGCCAGCTCACGGGTAGGAACCATCACCATGGCTACCGACCCGACAGAGAACAACACTCGGTAAGAAGGAAGTAACATTCACGATGACAGAAAACATGTGGTGCCACAGACAAGGAACATTTTCTTTAGAGAAGGTATTGATGATAAAATACTGATTGTGTGCTATTATAAACCACTGATCGTGTCAACTTTAATCCATCCATAACACATGTTGTTAGACATCCTTAATCCTCTGTGCCTTTGCTTGTGAAAAAAGGCAATAACATGTGACTTTGACTTCTTCCTACCCTGTATGTGGTCCTTCTTCAGGTCTATTCTCTCCAACATGGGGATGAGGTAAGCACCACTCTTCCCTGTCCCGTTCTTGGCCCTGGCCAGGATGTCACGGCCAGAGAGGGCGATGGGGATGCTCTCCTCCTGAGGGGACCACAAACACAACTCGGGGGTTAAGACACGCTTAGAAAACACAGTCGCTTTACACCAAGGGCGAAGGATTGACTGGGCAAAGAGCATTTTCTAATATTCGGAGGGATGTATACCAACCCCCACCTCCCCACCCAACCACCATCCCCCCCCCCCGGTTCCTACGCCAGTGATTTACACGCCTGATCGCACAGAAAGATCCAAGATCCCATCAGCCATACCTGGATAGGAGAAGGCTTCTCCCAGCCCATCTCAAAGATGCCCATCAGTAGCTCTCGTTTCAGACAGTAGTCCTCAAACTCATTCCCCTTGGTGGAAGTCACATCCTGGAAGAAATCGGATGCTTTTAAAAACCTTCTACAGGTGACTAGAGGACAGTATATGAAACAGATGTGAAAAGGTGTCAGATATGGAATTTAGAAGGCAAAAGAAGAAAAAACGGAACCATGACTCACCGAAGTCCGGACCCTGGTGTCTTTGGGAGGAAGTTGCAGGCTCTTTTTCCAGTCGTCCCCAAACCTGATGCCAGTTCCCTCCTGAGGTGCACCTGCTGCTTTCTGGGCAAGACCTGCCGCCTTTCCCAGGGCTAGGGGTCCTGACTGAGGCGAGGCCGGTTTGGGCTGCCCTCGTAGCTGCCCGTTTTGCTTGTTCAGTCCCATGACCACAGGGCCCAGACTCTCTGTTCTGGCAGTGGCCATTTTCTTCTTTTGTTTAAGTTCTTCTTAATTTTTTTGTATTTTTTTTTCCTTTTCTTTCCCCTGACCCTCTCTCAAGTTCTGTCCTCAAAAAGCTTCTCCAAAAAGTAGAAAAGTCTATTAAAGCATTAACAAATAATATTTTCTATTCAGTTTTTAGTTCAAAGCTCTGACAACAGAAGTCAATTTATAGTATTTACATATACACAGGTACAGTCAGTTCGGTCCCCTTCAACAACAGAGTGACTGACGTACGGAAAAATAAAGTCTTTATACAAGAGCTCTTCAAAATGAAGAGAGATTTGCATTCATTTGCATAAATACCTGCACACAATATAGAAAATTATATGTGAACAAGTATCAAGGGGTTTAGGTCCTGAAACAGAACAGCTAAGGCAATTTTTCAGTGAGGGAACAGAATCCGATTTTATAATCTTAGTTAGCTTCGGTTTCTCTTCTTTCGATTTCAACAACAGTATTTCCTTATGTTTTTGAGTCCTTTAGAAACGCTCAATATCTTTGTCCTGGAAAATATGTTCTTGAATCTTTATACAAATATTTCCCCGTACGGTCCTTGTTCAATATTTGCTTTTCACTGTTTTTAATATCCCTCCACTTGAGGAAAAAGAGGAGCGGAAAAAAAATGGTTCCTGATCTTCAAAATATACAAAGGGTACTACAGTCCAAAAAGCAAAACGCTTTTAAATTCTCCTTTGGCTCCTCCTGTCCGGTGCTCCAGGTGTCTGGCTAACTACTCAGACCTCACAGGTTCTCTCTCGGTGTGTGTGAGTGTGTGTGTCAGCGTGTGTGTGGTTCAGAGTTGAGTGTGTGAGAGGGTTTGAGCAGGTTGTTTTCTCCACAGTCTGTCAGCAAACCAAACCAGTGCCACCTGGCAGGAAGACACAGAGAACAGGTGGTTAGTACAGTAAACAGCATGAAACGGGGGAATACTGATACATAAACCGTAGCACTTGATCATTTTCAGTTTATATGGGGCAAATGCAAAAATGATAACGATGCAACTACGACTAAATAAATTACAATTCTAAAACACTATATGGAAAGGAGAAACAAGTGTGGGAATTCAGAATTGTGCAGGAGGGATGGCTCCTGTGGTCTCCAAGGAAACGGTTATGACAGTTTCAGTTTCATTTCAGCCTGGTGAAAAACGTCAAAAGCATCATCGTTGCAGATTACCAGCACTCTAAAACGTGCATTGATCAGGACAGTCTAACATGATAACATGGAAGATATCAGTGTGCACAATGAAAGGCCATTCGATTTGACATCCTGCAGCTCATGTAAAACTGTGTTCCCCTTCTAGTGTGTTAGAGGCCCAATCTGACAACTTTAACAACACTGAGCCCCCTACTAGTGTGATAGAGGCCCAATCTGACAACTTTAACAACACTGAGCCCCCTACTAGTGTGATAGAGGCCCAATCTGACAACTTTAACAACACTGAGCCCCCTACTAGTGTGATAGAGGCCCAATCTGACATCTTTAACAACACTGAGCCCGTTAAGTAAGTCTCAACAGAAAGAGAGTTCAGATTAACTGCAGCACACCACGTCTTTCTGTCCAAATGGGGAAGAAGTCTGCAACATTGAGCTATTTGACCAACTTCCTCGAAAGAGAGATAGCCTATCAAGTGGGCTAACAAAACAAGACTGATCATTATCGATTAATTTAAAAAGTACCGTTTAAACATGATAAACCTTCGTCGATGTGTATATCTGCATTCAAAATATTAACTCTGACATCAAGCGGATCTACCTGCGTTACATTTGTTAGTAAGAAGCTCATAAACTCAAACCAGTTTGTTGTCGTTTAGCCATCTTAGCTAGCTTAGCTAAATCAACTAGCCTAGCTACGTAGCAGGTCAGATTTCTGTTTTTTTCTCATTAAAAGGGCTCAAAATACACTGTAAACCCACCTTTATCCAATGCTGGTGTTACAACTAATCTTCTGTGTGTGGCAGATGAGTTACTCGTTTCGCTATAAGACTTAAATGGTTCAATTCAGCCGAGTTAATTCGTCTCTATTGTGTTTGTTCTTGCTAATTCAACATGGTCTCCTCCTCTTCATCGTCTTCTTCTTCTTTGTTCTTCCGATTTAAAACCCCCGCGAGGTTCCACAGCAATGCTGCCATCTAGTGGTGTGACTATTACTGGAGGTATGCCTATATGTTGTTATATTCTTCTTTGAGCATATTTAGTATTTATTGTGTTTTTAGTATATGTTTAATCTAATTTTAGTACTGTTTAGTGTCTCAGGTAAATTTATTCTAGTTATTTTAACACTTAGTAGTTATTTTAGCACTAGGTTTTTACTTTTTCCATTGACTAGAAGCACTTTCAATTTTGTTGTACCTTGAGACAATGCTGTGACAATTCAGATTGCTATTTTAAGATAGTTTTCATGGCAGAAACAAGTTGAGGAAATATGTGTTAAAGTGAACTTGTAAAGCATTGCGTTTGAAGTTATATGCAAACATACGTATAACCCACTCGAAAAAGTACAGTGATTGGGTGTGATCAAAATGAAGAGGCACATGTTAAATACTTTTTAACACCGTTGTATCCTTTAGAATTTGATCAGAACTTCAAGAACTGATCAATATTTCAACAATTCAACACAGAAAATGACACAGATGTGTAACCAATAGTTCTTCTTTGACATTCCAAAACGTTTTCGGAACATTCATTTATAGCTGGTAAGCATTTGTTTGTTAACAGTGTAAGGCCATAAACACTCAAAATAACAGCAGTTTACCTAAATTATGTGTATGTTGTTAGCTTGATATAAGCTTGATAAATCCTGTCTTCGTACAGACAAAATGGTGAAAAGTGTTTTAAGCATTCGTATGTAAGGGTTTGTGCAATACGGTTCATCTACTACAGAAACAGGTTGAAGGCCCAACAGCTCACACAATAACACACTGGCTATACATGGTCACATGTTCCTTTGAGGTTAATCTTTGCCAGATGTGTGTAGTTAGTCTCTGTGTCATGAGTACAACTCTGACACGACCACATGTATTTCCTGTCACCTTAAAGTTAGATTCTTCCTCAAGTCTTTGTTTCCTTTTCATGTATTAAATATATCTTGAAAACTCTGCTTATTTCTCTCCAGGTTACTTGATAGTTAAAATCGCTAAAATGCTGTTTTCAGAAGCTCAAATGTAAATTTAAAAATCCCCGCTGTTATCAACCTCACTGTTTATAACTCTGATCAGGTAAACTTAAGTACTGAATGTGCCCAATAAGGTTACTTATTTGAACCCCTAAGTTTTCTTAGGGTTCCCGCTGTGACAAAAATCTTCATCCTGATTGGTCCCTCCGTTCGATGATCCAGGCCCATTATTGGTCCATCCTGAATTAGGCTGTTTGCGAAAAGATGAGAAGTGTGCCTGGAAGACCCCTCTGATTTTTGCCACACAGATGTCAGAGGCTTCTTGTGTCTCCTTGGAGAGCTGTGATAGGCTGAGGAAGCCATGTGGGAGGTCCTCCACCACTGTCAGGCTCACAGGTTGGCCAATGGACTTGAGCTTCTTGGCGAACATCACTGAGTCATCCAGCAGGGCATCCAGAGCAGACGCCTGAGAGGGACAGGTGAAACACATCCGGCTTCATTTCATACATTTACACAAGTGCAATTAGAAACTTTCAATCAAGTCTGCTTTGGTGCATTGACAGAGAAATAGACCGCCCCCTCCCTTATTTCAATAGCTGTATGTAGATTGCTAAATACAATTTATATACTATTCTCAAGTATATTTCTCCACCAATGCCCTTCTACCATTCTATGAATGCATCCCTCTCACCACAATGTGTACAGGTGGGAGCCCTCTCAGTGAAATGTCAGGGGCCAGCAGCGGCGACACAAACGGATTCTTGACAATGGGGGAGCTGGACGTGCTTATCATCGCCAGCTGTACGGACCGCAGGGGCTCGAAGCCTTCTGGGTAGTCTCTGAGACCGTCCGGGGCCGGGGTGGGGCAAGGGGAGTTGGAGGGGGACCGTGGGGAGCTTTGAGGGGTCCCTCTGGGGGAGGATGAGGTCCCTGGGTAGCCCAAGGACCAGCCGGGCTCCAGGAAAGACTGGAGCCAGTTGGAGGCTCCTTGTTTGAGGTCGTTGAGCAACAGCGCTGTGTCTCTGGTCAGAGCGCTCAGCGTGTTGGCCCTTGACGAAGGGAAGACCGCCTGACTTTCATTTCCTGGAGATGGGGGAAGTAAAATAATAAAAAAGAGAAGAAAATTGGGTGTTAAAGATTGAAAAGACAAGAATACAAGCATAGCAAAATAAAGTTCTAATTCAAAGAGATGTTAGACTTTAGATTCTTCATTCTAACACTTTTCCAGTCTCTGTACCTGCGTAGGCATTGAGGCACTTGGAAAGCACCCCTAAAGGCAGCAGAGGATCGATGAGTGTGAGCAGGCGGGATGGCGAGGCGTCGATGGTGAGCAGGGTAGCGGGGTAGGCTGCCATGATGCCGTCAGGCACGCGCACGCCGCAGGCTAGGGCCCTCATAGACACGGTGATGCAGAGGTTCCCCCCGGCGCTGTCTCCGGCCAGACACACACGTTCTGCAGTGGAACCTGAGGACAGACACACTCACTGACCACAGGACGTCTGTATCCCTCCCAGACACACAGTTCTATCGATTTTCTTAAACGCAAATGTCAGTTTTTTTATTGTTATTTATTTTTCTAATGCTCCAGTGCATACAGGATTTTTAGCTGCCCCATTGGTGGTTACGGAATCCACAAACCAATCAGAGAGATGTTGCTACTGCATGTTTGGTGTCTGTAACCGTGTTTGGTATCAGTTACCACCCCCCCCCCCCCCCCCCTCTCGCTCCCACTAAGCAGCTCATCTCCATGGGGCAGCTGAAGTGAGACTGACCCAGGAGGTAGCAGTTCTTGAGAGCCCAGCAGTAGGCGTAGAAGCACTCCTCCAGGGCCCGGGGAAAGGGGGCCTCGGGGGCCAGAGAGTAGTCCACGGACAAGATGGGCACGCCCAGATCCCTAGACCAGCTTCTCAGGTAGTTCTTTGACAGAGGAGGGATGGGGAGATAAAGAGTGTAAGGAGGAGAGAGAAAAAAGGAAGGGAGGAAGAAAGCTGAGAAGGAAGCTGAGGAAGCACATACTCAAGCAGCACTTAACCCACCTAGATCCCCCATTTAACTGATATTACATTAAGCTTAGTGGTTCAACACTAACGCCACTCAGGGTACCTCATGGGATCTGGAAGTCTGGGCCACAAACCCTCCCCCGTGGTAGTGGATGAGGAGCCAGGGAGAGCGAGGGCTCCTCTGGGGCCTGTTGATGATGGGCAATGAGAGGGGCGGAGCTTCCGTTCGAGAGAAGACCAGCAGCTCATCGCTGTCCTGAGGAAGGAGTAAGCCGCCGTCAAAGAGTAAGACGAGTGTTGCTGTTCATCGACGACAGCTGGCAAGCGGCAGCGTGGTGGTAAAGACTGACCTGTCCCTCTCTGAGGTCACAGGATATGAGGCGCATATGGACAGGGCCGGGGCCGCTGTGAGCCACAGGGGGGGTCACGGAGGCAGAGCGGCTGGGGTCCGAGGCCAGAGGAAGGCTTAGAGGCAGTGGAGGGATGGTCAGAGTGAGGTTGACCTGAACTTGGTTTGAGCTTATTCTCTGAAAACCCTGCGGGCAGGAAGAAACAAAGAATACATAGAAAGATAAGACGTGAGCATTCACAAGACAGCGAGTTCCTTATCTTCTGCGGTGAGATAAGGATGCTTCCCCTCTCACCGATATCAGCCCAGATTCCGTTAGGTTCCAGAAAGACTTCCAGAACTGCAGATCGAGGTTCTGGGTTATCCGCTCAAACTCCTCCCCCCTCAGCTCTGGATCAATCACATACTTCCCAGACGTGAGGAGAGAGACTGCTGCCATACCTAAAGCATTAGCATCAGAGTAGAAAGAGTTTAACTGTAAAAATAATTCACCAAAACCTTTAAAAGACTTGAAAATTCTTTTTTTTTTTTCATAACTCAGATTTGCATATTAAGAGACACAGACCTATTCCAGACTGCTGTTTTCCATAACTCTCCCCATAGGAGACCATGCTTATAACTACTGTCTGCAGGAATGGACGAAGGGTGGTTGAGAACTGAAGAGAAAAAAAAGAAGATTTATACCATAACAATGTATCATTTCTGGGGGCAAAGTCTCCTCAGTATTCACCTCAACAGTCCATCTTTGAACCAGATAACCAACTGCATCAACTGATAACACAACATTTACATTGAGTCATTTAGCAGACGCTCTTATCCAGAGCGACTAACAACAAGTACAGGGAAATTCCACCCTGAGGCAAGTAGGGTGAAGTGCCTTGCCCAAGAACGCAACGTCATCTGGCACGGCCGGGAATCGAACCGGCCACATTTTGATGACTAGTCCAGATTCCCTAACCGCTCAGCCAACTGACAGCCTACAACATGTCAGACAGACGAGAGTGGAGACACCAGGGACACCATCGTCTGGTGACTTAATGGTTCTCATGATGTATGATTCACGATCTAAAAAACCCACTGTGTTCGGGGTCTATCACGTTGCTATGCTCAATGACTGATGCTCTTTGTAAAAGCTCTCTCTTGTAAGTCGCTTTGGATAAAAGCGTCTGCTAAATGAATAAATGTAAATGTAACCGACGACTGACCTGGAAGCCCAGGCAGCGGCCATAGAAGCAGGCCTTGTGCATGGAGGTGTACTCCTGCACGAACCTCTGGCTCAGGACGCTGTCCTGCAGGGAGTACAGCTCCCCGTGGCTGTTGTCATGGAGAAGGCGCTGGGCTAGGTAGAGCAGGGCGCGCAGCTGGCAGAGGGCGCTGCAGTAGGCCTCCATCTCCGCGGCGTTGTGCTCCGCCCGGAAGAAGGCGCCGCGGCAGCTGGAGGAGATGTAACGGCCTTTGTGGATGATGTGGAAAAGGCAGGACTGCAACACCTGGGGGAGACACCGCGGAGCCCACCGCGAAATGGCTTGAGTCAACGGCAGGGTCGTGCAGATCAGGGGTGTCCAATCCTGGTCCTCGAGGGTCCTCTGTCCTGAAGGTTTTTGATGTTTCCCTGCTCCGGCACCCCTGATTCGAATGAACAGGTTGTTATCAAGCTTTGTGGAAGCCTGATAATGACCATTCTTCTGAATCTGATGTGCCGGAGCATGGAAATATCCAAAACCTTCAGGACAGGGGCTTTCGAGAACCAGGATTGGACACCTCCTGGTGAAGATGATGTGTGGTTTTAATGTGATGTTAGAATGGGGGGAAAGAGACATACAGAGAGACAGACAGAGAAACAGACAGCGAGACAGAGAGGAGTGAAGAGAGAATGAATTAAGAGAGAGGGAGAGAGAGAAAGAGAAGGTTATGTTCTCCTTGAACCCTTGGAAGAGCACTGTACCTTGACCAGTGTGCGATATCCATTCCCAGGGGTTTGTTCATCAAAATCGTAGTGATGGTAGACAGTGGTGAACCCAATCACCACAGGTTCCAGGGTGTGGCCGTGCTCCTGAATCTGTCTGAAAGATGTCACCAAGCGCCTGGCAGCATCACCGGATGGGAGGTCAGGAGGACCAGACAAGACTGCAATGTTTTCCTGACACACAGCCTCCAAGGCTGTAAACACAACCTTGATGTCCATGACAGGGAGACTAAATGAAGGAGAAAAGAAGAGAGAAAGAGTTTGAGGGTCCAGAGTCATTACAACACAACAGTTTATCAGATTACTGATAAATCATAGATTACTGATAAACTCTAATGAAAAATGCTGAAACGATTTGACATATTTTACATAACACTGAAGATTTTCATGATCTTCATATTGCAAAAGAGGCCCCTTGACGACGTGATTTCTTTTTTTGGCAAAGAAAAATATGACGTTAGGACTTTTGTTTAACCAACAGACCACTTCACTTGTTCACTGTTTAAACTTTTTAAAAGTAATTTACCCACAACATCATGGACCAAACTGTCCAGGCTCCACCTTACCTTAGGATCTGTCAACAGTGAGGCAGTTAGAAAATTCAGTTCAGTGTCCTCAAAGGGCCTTTCATGTCCATAATATTTTGTTTTCGACTACATTCATGGTTAAAAACACAATACTGAGGAAGCCCCTCCTGCTTATAAACCAGCCCTTTGAACCTGGTCAGATGATCCACAGACCCGTAACAAACTACTGTCTGCGCCACAATATCACCTTTCACCATCTCCCTGCTGCGATATCAGCTTCCCAACTACCAGCGGTGTCACACTCAAAACAATGTTCTTTATACAATACTGCTTTATTCGACCAGATAACTGGATTTCATCCTAATAAAATGTATTTTACGATACTGTATTGCCGAAGGGACTTCCGCACTAACTACTTATGTTTGGATGGCAAAGTTAGAACACGCCATGACAACCGTGACAACTGTCTGATACAGACTCTCGAGTTAAATTAAATAATTTAAAGGCTGTATTCCTTCCAATTTAGTGCAAATCATTAGTAACTGACTAGATTTGATGAGATATTTGTGCAGCTTAACTTACCAGCTGGCATTCTCATGCGATCTTATGCGATGACAGTTCCACCCAGTGAATCCTGGGTAGTTACTCGAATTGAAATAACAGCGGGGACACTTACCCTGCGTTTACCCAAGTGTACCTGGCTGCAGACCTGCACTGTGAGGCAGCTGCGCCGTCAGGCAGGAAGTGACGTAACATCTGAAATCATATTCCCAGTGTCATACAATGAGACACACTTTAGATATTTTATTGTTTTACTTCGTCTGGGCTTTTGCGACACAGTAAAATAAGTGTTACTGAGTGAGAAATGGGACCTGTCTGCTAAAATGAATAAATGTATTGGCATGAAAAGGGTACAGTTTGTAAATAATCTATACATTTGTGCTTTTATTTTGTCCTTGACACTCACCAATCACTTGGTCATTTGTTGATGCTGTCACATTAAACTTTAAAATAAGTATAATGAGTATTTTTGTCTCTTGAAACTGGATAATCTTAAATGTTTGGATATTTTAAGTAACCCATGTGATCGCCCTCCTTTACCAGAGACAGCCCCTATTTGTTGTACTGGCCCTTGTGTTTCATTATCAGCATATTCCTGCCATCCTGGAAATTCAGTTACATTTTTATTAAAATATTACAATTGTACAAAACATGTATTATTCCTACAAATGTAATAAAGTAAAATATGTACAAAAATGTGTATCACAAAGGACCCTAACTGAAACTGTAATCCAGCCCATCAATATTGTTAAAAAATGATTGAGCATCGAGAAGAATTGAGAAACGATAATTGTCATGGAAACCATCTGAACAGGCCTAATGAAACACAGCAGGATTTCCCAGACTGGCTCAACTTTTCAGCAGACCCTCAGAGTTCATAACGCTGATGTATTGAGAAGTATTTGAGCATTAATACAAAATACGTCCAACATAACCAACAAATCAGCAAGACAGAAGTCTTCACGTGGATCCAGCACTCTGCTTGACGACCATTTTCTGGCGGGAGCCTCTCGAACCAGACGTGTCGAGTCCAGCGATCCCCCCAGAGGAGTTGGGGAAGCCGTGGGCGGCCACGTACTTACGGTAAGCTTCGCGAATGATGCGGAAAGCTCGCGTGTTAGCGTAGGCGATATCGGTGACGGGGTCTCGATACAGCGCAGCCTTGTGAGTCACAGGACACACCTCCTGGACGGGCGGCTGGGCGACAACGCGAGCGGCCTGAGGGAAAGCGGCTTCAAAGGCTTCCTCGTCGCTCAGCGTGATGTAGGTGCGGGAACACAGGCCTCCTGTGGGCTGCTGGGAAGCTGTGGAGGGGGTCGGGGGCAAAGGAGTAGCTGCTTGTGGGGTGTCCTGGTCCAACCTTTGAAGAAAAGGAGCCATAAAACAATTCACTATGTCACAAATAATGTGTGGTAGTAAATAATACCTCACACCTTCTATAGACAGAGTAAAAGCCTAACCCAAACAGTCACGGGAACCAAAACGTTTTTTTTTTATGAATGATCCTTTGTTTACGTTCAAAGAACACAGCGCTGTGTCATAGTCCAAATGTACGATGGTACAGCTGTACATTCCACCAGCAGAACAACATGTCACTGCGTTCCTTACCCTTCTACATCAACGTTTTCTTCTTTCAGCATGGAGTGGGACACCAGGGGCATGAGGACAGAATGGTAGCGGATCGTTGGCCCCTCAAAACGCCTCTTTTTATGAACTTGCTTTTTCTTGTCTGCCTCCAGGCGCTCATAGTTTTCTAAAAAGCCCCAAAACAGATCGTTTTCACGTAAAGAGCAGGTGTTAGAGACACTTAGGCTAAGAACTTCTGTAAAATCGATGATGATCTTTACTGTTCAAGGCAAATTTAATTTTAAGCCATAATCAATAGACATTAAAAGGTACACTTAAGGTAAGTGTTACCCAACTGTTTAACCCCTGAGTTAATATTTAATGAAAGGATGTGTGACAATGTTTATGCCTAATGGGATGGATGTATCAGAGCTGAAGATCATACCGTCTCACTCTGTCAAACTTTATCCCATAAGTAAAAGGAAGCTAACACTAAGCTGTTCAGTTCGGTGAAGACCCTCAGTCATCCAGGAGTGTTCCATTATAGAAAAGCTTTCAGACGTAGTCATCTGGACACTGTTTTCAATGTTTCCAGCCTAAACTGTGTCCAGATGACTACCTCTAAAACCTTTACTGTACAACTTGCATAGTATGATTCAGCAGTCTCACCAAGAGATCGCAGGTTGAGTTCGGCAGTGATTTTGGCCTCAGCAAGCAGCTCCTCCTGGGTGAGAGGGAGGTCATGGTGGGCACCCCTCCGGCGTCGGGGGGCATCTTGCCTTTCCTGCAGCCTCAGGTTGGTCTTCCGCGTGTGCTCGCTGGTAGACTGGCGTACAGACTTCCGAGCTGGAAAATATTTATCTGAAACTAGTAGCAGATCTAACATAAACAATCCATCCATTTTCTTTTACATCAAAGTGTACTTCTATAGCCTCAACATTTCTGGACATCTGACAAGAGGTGTCATTATGAGTGATATTTTAGTGTTTTTGTTTCGGAACTCCACATCCCAACCTCAGTCACCAAACACAGATTCTTCCAAAAAGAAATTCCCAATTTGTATTTTCCCAAAATAACAAAAATATAAGCATCCTTATTTTCAAGGATAATGGTGCCAGTTTAACATACATTTTGTTGTTAAGTCCAAAACATTCTTACTCTCTCCAAAGTCCTGAAAATCCTGTGGAAGTCTTCTCTCTACTTTGGCCCTCTCTGTCTTCTTCACTTCCTCCAAGGGCCTCTTCTGTTTGGGCTTGGACAGTTTAAGAGGTTCCTACAACAAACAAACCACCTACATTAACCTCCAGAGTAACTTGGACTGGGCCTTCTTTTTAATCGTCAACACATCATCACTTTGTGGTCTTGGCATTCTGTCACAAGTGCAGACGAGGGTATTTCCTATTCATTCTGAATGATCCACACTGTTTTACTAACACAGTCTGCCATTGTTGGGCACTAAATGTCCTTGGACTGTTTAAACTTCCAGCACTTTAATTTGATAGTCATTGGGTCAAGTCAATTCCAATATGCTTCCAAATGTCCCTGCCATTGGATAATAAATGTGATGTATAAATAAACAAATATGCATGAATTCAGTTTGCATCAGTGACCTTGTAGGCTTTGGTGACAACTCGACTCTTCCTTTTTGGTGCGTCATCTTCCTGGTCACTATCAGGCTCATCACCTTCATCGATATCAAAGTCACTGTCCACCTCATCTTCTGTGTCTGAATGTTCACCTCGATATTCATCGTCTCCCGATTCCTAAGGTAAAAGATGATTTAGAGACAAAAAAAACACACGTTCACATGCAAACCGACAGATGTTGTGGAACAATGTAGTGGCTGACAATAATGTGTTGTCTAGACACACACTGGTCACACACAAGTCACATAATCCAAAATAGATGTACACACTCTCTAGAGTACACAATAAACGTACATTGTTTGTGCAAAGGGCTCATTCTGCTACTGAATTCAATTAATAATATTTATTCATATTTAGTGAACTAAACCTACAGCTATGAGCCAGTCCAGGTTAGCTACTGGCTATATTACTATCAGCCTTCTGGCTACTCACGTCATTAAATCCACCGTATGTTGTCTTGTAGAAGTCATCTTCTTCTTCAGCATCCAGTAACTTGGACATGCGGTTCCCCGCTGTCTTTCGCTGCTCTCTGCTAAATGCTAAAGTCATGACTGCTTTTTGAAATTATTAGTGAAGAAACGTTTGTTAGCTTAATGCTATAGCGGCTACTAGCGTTAGCTTGATGCGGGTCTTCTTCTTCGTTGAATTTGATTATGATCAGCGCACCGGGATCAGTTTCAACAGCGCCGCCTCCTGAAAGCAGGGAGGTGTGGAGGTGTTGTGCCATCCGAAGCACGGCTGCCACAAGAAGCATCCCGTCAAGGATTTTACGTTGAGCAGGATAGCAGTTTTTAACACAAATTACCGACATTCATCTCTTGAATTCTATTGAAAAAAAAAATATATATATTATTAAGTAGGATATCTGACTCCCGTCCGTTTGAATAGGTAGCAAGACGAAATCCTTCACTTTCTGTTTAAAGAGGGTGGCGTGCCCAGATGGGGTGCTTCTGGTGGCACAACACCATTGATAAAATCTAAACGTCAAAAATCTGCTTTTTGCATTGTCCCAGGACAAATTTTCAGAATTACAGTCAGGAACACCTTTTTAATCGATACACCTTTTTTATTACATTGTTCATCAAGTGCAATGATCATTCACAGTTCAATTCACGCTGATATACAGTGACAATTATCTGGTGTTTTGAAAACCATACATAGCCTAAAATAACCAAACATAATAATACATCACAAAACCATCACAAAACATGATTATATATATTTACAAATTTACAGTAAATGTAAAAAAGAAAAATCATTTTAGATTAATGTTTTCAATTAAATTTTCAAAGCAATATTTGGCACAGGTCTGGTGTGAAACATCGGGTGATATAGCTGTTCCAGTATTGTCACTATTTAATTATAAAAAATATGCATATTCTAAAACTAATATGAATATATGAACAATTTATAGCAAGTTATTACATTTCTCCCAGTAACCTGGGCACTCGATGATCTAAACATAGACCAAAATGTTGCTAATTTACAGTTTTTAGGATTATATTCATCAAGGTCAGACTATAAGCAGTAATACAAAGCCAAAACAAGATAAGTAATGTACATATAAGTGTTTATTAAATTAAAATGTATTGTCGAAAATCATTCCAGGAACCCACAAAGCCTTTAGCTTAACTGGTTATGTAGTATAACGTTTAACAATAAAACAACCAACTTAGATCAGTTTCATCGTGAATCTGCCCGATTCCACACGGTTTCCCCCACTCGCACCATTACTTGAAATGGTGCTTCGCGGCACAAAGTCAATTGTGGCTGTGTGTTTGATCTGTCCTTTCCCCTGGCTCCAAAAGAACATGAAAATAAAACATATGACAACAGAGCCGATGAAGGACAGAAACCCCATGGTCACTGCGATCACCAGTGTTTTGGCATCGAACGGAAAAGGTTGAAGTGCATGAGAAGAGCCGTTGCCAGCAGAGGGCGACCAAGCTGGGTGTTGCCGTCTGGAGTGATTCTGGGAAAAAGCCCACACTTGAAGGCCTACGGCGAAGCTATCGTTCCCTGCAGCGTTGGACGCCACACACCAGTACGTGCCCCTGTCTTGCATCTGGGCGTAGCGAACCTCCAGTGAGTTGTTGGGTAGAACGTGGATCCTCCCAGTGGGCGACAGAGGAACGTGCTGTGGGCTCAGCCAGATGATCGAAGGCTTGGGGTCACCGTCCGCACTGCAATTAAACAAAACCGTGTGTCCCTCGTCAACCCGCACCTGCTGAGGTTTCCGGTTAAAAATTCTCGCTTGACGGCAAGTGAACAAAACCGGGAGCTCAGCTTCAGAGAAGTCACGGATAACCCGACCCTGGACCTGAACCGGGGAGGTGCAGACCGGCGGACGTCCTCCGAAGTCCAGATACAGGCGCCGGAGCGCCACCCACAACAACCTGCAGTCGCACGCCAGCGGGTTCCCATCTATACGCAGGGTTTCCAAGTTACCGACAGAATGGAAAACCTTCTCCTCGAGCGTCGCTAAAAAGTTTCCGGAAACATTGAGCAAACGAAAGCGAGCCAGGCCGTGGAAGGCTCCGGGTTCGATGCGCAGCAGTCCTCCCCCCACCAGATGGAGCTCTTCCAGTCTCAGCAGCTCTCTGAGGCGGTTTCCCTGAATGTACGTGATTGGATTGAAGGACAGGTCAAGGTAGCGAAGGTAGACCAGGTGATGGAGAGGGGTGTAGGGCATAGCACTGAGGTTACAATGGCAGATAGTTAGAGAAGTCAGGTTTAAGCCAAACAGACTGTTTTCCGCCAGGGTTTCCAACCTGGGGCAGTGTGACACAACGAGTTCCCTGAGACGCCCAAGACGTTTGAAAGAATTATTTGGCAGAATCGTGAGTCTCAGCTGGCGGAACCGTAAGCGTGTCAGCCCACTGACCTCCTCCAGAGCCTCTGTCGGCACAGAGGTCAGATTGCAGTGGTCAAGGTGAAGCTCTTGTAGACTAGACAGACCTGTAAACGCTCTCTGCGAGATGTAAACCAAGTCATTTTCTCCTGCTTCAATCCTCTGCAGGGCTGCCAAGTCACGGAATGTGAAGTCAAGCAAAACCAGAAGCTCATTTTGACTGATGTCCAGAAGCTTCAGTCTGGTCAGGCCAGAGAACACCCCAACAGGGATTATCTTGAGACGATTACGAGCGATGCGCAACGTTAGCAGGTTTTCCAAACCCACAAAGGCTTCGGCCTCAATCATATTCAGGATGTTGTCACTTAGATCCAAGTGCCGAAGTTGAGTCAGACTGGAAAACTGCTGACGTTCCAACGTTTTTATTTTGTTGTAGGTGAGATTCAGTAGCTGACAGTCTGTGGAGATGCCATCTGGTACCGTGGGGAACTGGCACCTAGAACAGTTCACCTCCAGAACCTCAGAGCTACACCGGCAGCACAGTGGGCAAGGCCACGAGGTGTCGGCAGCGAGAACCACAGTCGCTGCCAGGATGTAGAAGATGACCCTGCATAGCCACCACTGGACCCAGGTCTCCACAAACATCTGGTGAGCTGCCTGCACAGGAGAAGAAACAACACATCACATGGAGGAAATACTGTTGATTTTTCTTGTTTTGTTTGTTTGTTTGGGTTTTTTTCTATTAAATTGCCAGCGGCTAATGATCTAACTACATTTGGGTCTTAATGTCCGGCTTCCATGAGCCAGCTTTGTTTTGGGTTTCTACGGAAACGCATTCAGCTGTTTGGATGCTTCATATTTACACATCTGGTTTTTAATCTTTTGTTTTGCAGATGGTTGCTGTCCCATGTGTGTGGCGTGCGCAGACTGGGATGTCTGTCATTTTCAGCAGGAAGTTTTCACTGTTCATTTCAGTTTGAATGAAAATATGAATGGGTTTCCCAGGCATCTATTGATGGTGCACCAAAGAATGACTCCTTAGGATAAATTAATTATGCCACTTGAATGGATTTAGCAGAACTGTAGATGATCATATCTTGAACATTACAGATATTCACCACTGGGCTGAAAGGCTGGATCTGATCATAACCGGATAACTTCTGATGGCAGGTTCAGGCCTCTCTGGCAATAAGAATATTTCCTGTAATAAAAAAAGAATATTAAGGAATATAGGAATAGTAATAGTAAATGTAAAAAAAAAAGCCTAATCGTGAACTCATTTGGACAAACTCAGACATCAATGTGCGTTGATTTATGCACTTGGCTAAAAATAGGATAGGAAAGGGAAATAGGGAAGATTTAATCATATTCTCAGTCTACAGAACTTTGGTACTTAGTTTGGTCTTGCGTAACACTGACCACAAGCCTACTTGTAGTGGATAATCTAATGGATTTATCATGGCTGTACCTGATATTGACCTTATAATAATACCTTTTGGTTCACTGACAGTTCTTGACATTTAGTGTATTAATAACTGCTGTTTCTTGAATTTGGATTTAAGCTCAGTTCACATTATACCAATACAGATCATTCAGTTGGTTTTGATACAGGTATAGATTATGTAATTTCTGCTAAATATCCACCTGCATTGGGAGGTGGGAGACACTTGTTTTCATTTCAGTTCATTTTTAATATCCATTTGGAGAAATACAAGAACAGCAACAAAGGGTATCCTGGCTGTTGCCTCAACACCTTATCAGTAGTCATGGTATCAATCATGCCCTATGTTATATCATATACTGGGGTCCTTTGGAAAACACGCTCATCAAACGCTTTGCGTGTTGTTATGAATGCATCTGTTTGAGCGATAAGGCCATTAAAGTTTCACTTTCACTTTGTGTTTTGTCCAGTTTTAAGCGGAACCGGTGACAGTTTATTGGATTGGAGGCAGGCTGTCAGGGATAATAACCGAGAAACACGCTTCAGAGTCACGCTTCTGTGAATACACGAGAAATGGTCTTGTGTATTTATTGTTTATTATAATAAATTATAATTTCTTAAATGCACAACTAATTTGGCATTTGAACTTTTATTTTTTTTACATTTCAGTTGAAAATATTTACTGAAAATTCTGCTGTTTCGGTTACTGCTACTGTGACTGTAAAACATTTCAAACATTAGTTTTTTAAGTTTGTGTTTGTTTCTTATAAATGTAAATGGCAAATTATGTGGTGTCCATATCTATATATATCACAAAGAAAAAGATAAAAGCCTGTTATTAAAACATGGGATTGGATAAAGGGAAGCGAACAAAAACAGATATTAGAAAGTTTTCAGGGAAGGAAAAACTCACCATTTGTTGGATTTTGAAGACACGAGGTAGACATGTTTCCATGATGAAGTAATTCTCGACAACGATGCAGCAGAAGACCAACCCATGGCTGTATACCATACATCAGCAAGATAACTTGCATAGTTACATCTCACTTTTTCTTTTGCACTACAAATGATTAATTTTCACTTTATACAGTAAATCCATTTGTTAATCATCTAACATGCACGCCAGACGTGGGCAAACGAGTCTCAAATCTATATCCAAAATCATTAGTTAACAAACAAAAATGTTGTTATTCCCCTAGTTGCTATATTTGATGTCCTTGTGGCGATAGAGATGCAGCTCTTTCTGTGCTAGGGGGGACACATGCTGGGGGGGATTATAAAACGAATGATGAAATTCAGCCAGCATTGCTTTACTTCTCAGGAAGCATTTTCCAAAGGGATGATGGGAAGCAATGAAGGGGTCAGCCAAATGGAGAGATTTGTATATAACACCAGATGGGAATGGAATTAAGGACTGGGGGGAGGGTTTCAGAAGTATTCCTCTTTACATCTTATGTGGCTTCTAGTCAAAATACCACAGAGGTACGGTATCATCATGAGTACCACTGTAAGAGTACAAAAAACTGGTCAATATTATGTTATATATAAACCCCCTGGTGGAATACCACAATCATTCACATTATGCTCAACAGAAGACTTAACAAGCTACTGAAGGGACCAGAAATAATTTTATTCATTTATATTTACATTCAGGGACCAAATCTTCCTCCCTTATGCTCTGAGGGGAAATGGCAGTTGGTTATGAAAGGGGGATCTGTATTGAGATCCAGAGGTCAAAAAACAACTTTTGAATGTAAATGACAACAAAACTGAATTGAGGCATTTTATGTAATGCATGAATATAATCTTACACAGTATAATCTGACACTGCACATAAGTCATACAGTATTTTGTCAACTACAGACCATAATCGTAGTCTGCTCCAGAGATTTATCTTAAATTAGTAACTTCTATGGTTTACTGTTGTCTGTCAACCAAATTCAAATAGATCAAAATAAATATAAAGGAAGTGTAAACACATTCAGATAATCTTTTGTTTGTTCAGCCTCTCAGGATTTTATGCTTAAGCTGAGAATGGTCAGGGTTCTGTTCTTAGGCTATAAAATCCTTTCGTAACACCGCTGATTGTCGTAGGGATTACTTCCCTATTTTGTCGATTTATGACTGAAACATCCGTGATGTGATGAAAATATGAGGAAAACAAACAAAGACTCTAATGAAAAGATGAGGAAAAACAAACAAACAGCTCAGGTCTTCATATAGAGAACATTGTCTACTCCTGTTATTAACTTGTTACTTGTTTTGAATGTAAAACCAAGAGTTGGTTTGAGGTTTCATTGCATACTTGGCTTCAGATCTTCATTCATAATTCAGGGTTGGGGTCAAAGGTCAGGGTCAAGATCAAGTCTGTTTGTCAAATAAGGAGATCAACGAAACAAAACATTGCACTTAACCAGGGACGGATTAATGTATTTGGATTTTATATACAAAGTCAACCTGGAACTCAGAACCTTGCAACTTCTTTTGAACTTTTGGATGTTAAAAGTTATATTTTGCCCTCTACAAAACTGACTGAATGTAGATTTGAAAATATAAAACACGTTTCCTTATAGTCACAACTGGATATAGTACAGATAAACTACTGTATACTCATCTTTTGATTAACCAAAATGTTTTGGGCCAGCATCAAACACATGCTTTGACCTTGAATGCTTGTCCAACCTTGAACCTATTTTTTATTGACATAGGTTCCTTCCGCATTGTTCTGATATATTCTCAGACACCCCAGTCAGTTTGTACTGGAGAAAATGATGAATCAGGAAATTGCCATCTGTTGTCTTGGAAACCACACTCATGGGTTTTTCCTCTCCAAACCCCGCGGACAGGAAGAGATGGTGACGCAGGCACAGCTCATCTTTTGCCAAATGTCATTAAGGTCATTAAGGATCTTGGCTGGGCAGGCCCGTCGTGTCTTCATAGCCTACTAGTGTCTGACAATAGATCAGTCATGTAATATATAATACGTTGCAGAAAAGGGATCATATTAAAACCTAAATAGGACGTCACAGCATTCACAATAAATCCCATTCAAGACTTTTATGAATAAAGAATGTATGAATGAATATATTATTGGTATAGGGAGACCGTTGATGAAAGTAACACATTTTGTTTGAGCGTCTGTAACTCGGTGGTTGTTTGTGCTGGGTCTCTCAAACTTTGATACATACTACCCATAACATTTTGACATATTTGAAACAATCATATATTATGTGAGTTAGTGTCAAATACAAAGAGTTCCCTTGTTACAATCTACCCCACAACTGGGGTGAGATGTAACAACTATCCCCACAACAACCAGCCAACTGTTTAAGGTATGTGGGTTTGAAGTTAGCATGAATACTGAGCATCAAATTGCAAGGTGATATAAATTGCAACTTTGCATCTGCAACAGAATTATAACTAGACAAAAAACAATTTGGTTGTAAAATTCACAGTGTTGCTAACAGATACATGCCACTTTTCATGTGAGCTTGAAATGGAAATGGGAGTCTACTATATTGATGACATCACTGCAGCTCTTTTCTAATAGGCCAAACTGACAGTGTTAAAACACTCCCCGGTCTCCCCTATTATTCCTAAAGTAGCCTATGCAGTTTGGGTTGATGAGTACATGTACATTACATTACATGTATTCATTTAACAGACGCTTTCATCAAAAAGGTCGCTTTTGTAGGAAATGAATTGAGAAATGCGAAGTTGGGGGTCTCCTGTGTAGCATATGGGTGTGAGAAGTGATAGTGATGTTTTCCAATGCACTATTTTACTATCTGACGTTTCTTAGTGTTTCGTAGGTAACAAACCTTAACGAGAAACAATATCGCGAAAACAATTCAATACATCGTTGTATCATCGCCGTGTTAGCCGTGTTTTAATAATACATCCATGCGTGTTAGTGACAAATACTGTAGAGTAATATTGGTGGTTAGAGGACGCAGTGTTTTAATGAGGAAAACTGAAAGTTTTAAAACGATAAGTACGTAATTATGTATAAATAATTTACTAATAAATATTACTATTCATTTAATAATCTATTACGAAATTAATACATTTAGTAATTTCTTACAATGATATCCGTGATTAACGGCTTCAAAATCGCAGATTGAGAACTGTTGCCGCCATCTACTGTTCAGCAAGCATCTACTGTGTGCAGCAAGGGATCTTTACCAACTCAATTACCGTAATCATAAAACATGCAGAATACCTCCAAACCAGCTTCTAAAAATAAAAAACCGTGCTTATGATAATCGAGCACTGAAACGCTGTTAGAGCTCACGCGCTTCCCATTAACTTGTTTAATTAATAAGTCACACCTTTCCAAACTCACCAACCTATCCTGAGGATATAACACTCTTTCCGCTAAGGCAGTGGTTCTCAATTCCGGTCCTCAGGGCCCACTGTCCTGCATGTTTTAGATGTTTCCCTGCTCCAACACACCTGATTCAATTGAATGAGTCACTATGAAGCTCAGCAGAAGCCTGATAATTACACTTCATTTGAATCAGGTGTGTTGGAAGGGGGAAACATCTAAAACATGCAGGACAGTGGGCCCTGAGGACGATTGAGAACCACTGCGCTAAGGCCTATTTAATCAATCGTCGATCGGTAAACGTTAATTACATCCAGGTGTGAATCACTGCGTGAACTTTTATTAAGGCCCTGTGATCAAAGACAGTTGGGCTTTAGTTGATTGACTTCATGCCTTTAGTCTGAGGTAGATTTCGCAATACTAATACTGTTTAACCGATTCCACAGTTAAAGTATTTAGCCTAATAGTACCTGCGGAAATAGACCTTAAGTTACATGCAATTTCCAGCAGTCGAGCGTTTTAGCATCATGAAATAACGACCAAACACCACTGCAGTTAACGTTTTTCCAAGGCTACCTTACATTATATAAGAAGTGAAAGCTGTTCTGATCGGAAAGATGTTCCTCAGCCTGTTACTTGTCCTTTTGTGGGGTTCAGGAGTCGCCTTAACCGAAGACACTTTAGATAAGCAATGGACCCTTTGGAAGAAGACACATGGTAAAATGTACCTGCATAAGGTATCTATTGGATTCATGAATAACAAGCATTGGCAAAGGGGAATTATAAAATTGTCTTTACTTTATTGAATGACCCTGAAAATGGTCATTATGTTGTTTTGTGAGTACACCGTATGTTTCATGACAACACACGGTTAATGCATTGAAAATCTGAAATGTCACTGTTCTTTGGTCAGATTGAAGAGTTTGGCCGCAGGAGGATATGGGAAGGGAATCTTAAAATGATCAATTTGCATAACCTGGAGGCATCAATGGGGGTCCACACATATGACCTGGCCATGAACCACATGGGAGACATGGTAAGTGAAGGGACTGTTACTACAGTACTGTGTCTTCCTGAGTGTAGAAACACCTGAAATAAAAGCTTCTTTTCAAAGATGGTTCTTGTTCTCATGTTCTGACAGACTCCTGAGGAGATATCCAGCACACTGTCTAACATCTGCTTGCCCTCTGACCTGGAGAGACGGCGTTCGACCTTCATCAGTATGCCGGTGGTATCTATGCCTTCATCTCTGGACTGGAGAGAGAAGGGCCTGGTCTCTGAGGTGAAATTTCAGGTAAAATAACTGAGTTTTCCAGAAGACCAACATCTCTACTGTAATTCCCTTGTCCATCCAACTGTAGCCATGATTTGCTGAAATAAAATAAAAAAATGAGTATTTAGTTGAGGCGACATACTTATTAGTGTTCCACAGAATGTCAGCTGGAATCTAGCTGGAATAGATCAGGGATGTTTGACCTGTTCTGCAGGGTTCTTGTGGTTCCTGTTGGGCCTTCAGTGCTGTTGGGGCTTTGGAGGGTCAACTGAAGAAGACCACTGGAACCCTTTTGAACCTCAGCCCTCAGAATCTGGTGGATTGTTCTAGCAAGTACGGCAACTACGGCTGCGATGGCGGCTTCATGACCAATGCGTTTAAATACGTCATAAAAAATCAAGGAATTGCTTCAGACACAGCCTATCCCTATGTTGGCAAGGTGAGTCTAAAGATTTTTACTAGAACAGTGGTTTTGGAGAATGTATAGCAGAAATATAATACTATAAAGTACTTTTTAAATTGGTTTGTTAAGGGTCAGTATCCATATTGTGATTGGTAGATTTGTGTGAGATGGCTATGATTGGTGTGTGTGCCTGATATTGCATATTCTGTATGTGGGGAAAAAAGTTTTACACAGTTTGTTGTCAAATTCAGAAAGGAGACTGCAAGTATAAGACTGAACACCGTGCTGCAAACTGCACTGGTTATGAGTTCTTACCCATGGGTGACGAGGAGGCATTGAAGATGGGACTGGCCAATATTGGTCCAATCTCTGCTGCCATCGACGGCTCCAGGTCAAAGTTTGTCTTCTATCACCAGGGTAAGGATTCTATCACCAGGGTAAGGATTCTTTTGCTTGGGTAATGATGAATATAATTCACTTACTGTCATCAATGTCAGGAGTTTACAATGACCGCACGTGTACAAGAAGAGTAAATCATGCTGTTCTGATTGTGGGATATGGATCCGAAGATGGACAAGACTACTGGATTGTCAAGAACAGGTGTTTTGTTTTTAAGACTCATTTTGTCTTCTCATAATACAGACTGTAATGATGTGTGTAGTAAATGGTTCTCTCTTCACTGCAGTTGGGGTGTGTATTACGGCGACAAAGGCTACATCAGAATGGCGAGGAATAAAGACAACCAGTGTGGTATAGCTCAGTATGCCTGCTACCCCATCATGTGAAAACAAGACACCAAGGATGGGATTTTACCTGCTCACTTTGGGCTACGAAACAAAAGTGTGTTTGTGAATGTTTCCCAATTATATATTTTTAAATTATAAATGTTTATAATAAAGAATAACAATTGTAAATCTGCAACTTCTATACGTCTGACAATGCACACAGTAGTACCCATAGTCAGCCACAAGAAGGTGCTGTCGCTGCATTAAATACATGGATATCAAGAGCAGAGTGGCTTCTTTTAATGAGTCTTTGAATGCTTATGAGTTGACAAACTGGGTAAAAAAATGAAATAAAAATGCAATCTTATGGAGGTTTAACATTCATGGGTCAGTTCAGCTTTGACTAGTGTGTTCAACAAATGATTTTTATCAGCCTTCAGAGTTTTTCTGAGTCAAAATGAATCCAATTAGAAATACTTTCACCGTTATTTGAGTTGTAGTATTGGAAAATCCATCAAAGCACCTATCTTTTTTTTTTATCCATCTGTGAACTCTCAAATTAGAACTCCTATTTTGGCTATTAAGACTATTAACAAAACAGACTGCAATTGAATTATGCAAAATTATTAAATGAATCACTCATTTAAAAATAAGGCTTTTATTATTATCCTGAGCTTCAGACACATCTGAAATATTCTCTAAGGAGAAAGCATACATTTTGATTTAATAACTGGTCTACAGTGAGTGATACAGCTTTGTGTTGGCGTTAAACGTGCAGACTTTAGGACCATGCGGAAAAGGCTCTCGGTGTTGGAGACGCGTTGGCAATAAACTGCTGCTGCACTAAACTGTAGATAGAGAACAGCTGACGAAGACCAATGCATCAGTGTGGCCAGCGGCTCTTAATGTGCAGAAACAGCGCCTCGTCTCTATTTTTCTAAAACCTTTCGTCGATAAAAAAGCGGTTATTCAACGTAGGTATCATGTGAGAATGACCAAAAGATCAGGGACAGACGACAGAATGTTAATCTCTCCAACGCTTCTCCAAGATATTGGCGTGGATTTGAACGCCGGGGACGTTAACATGGATGGTGTATCAGAGGAGCTTTCCTTGGAAGAAATCCTATCCTTGTACAGCCAGCCGATCAATGAAGAACAGGCATGGGCTGTTTGTTATCAATGTTGCCAAACTTTAGCGCAAAAACATCGGAATTATAAATGTAGTGGAGCGTCTGTTGAGGACTGTGTGAGAAGAATTGAAGGTCCAGGAGATGTTCGTATAAAGCGAGATGGAACCGTGAAACTGCAGCACCTGGACAGTACAGGTAAACTGAGAACTGCATGATGTCCTGCATAATGTTGAATTATTATAATATTTATGCGTTGAGAAATGGCAACGATGTTGATAGAATGGTGTTGAAATAAGCACGTCAGCATTATTATGAATCATACGAATCATTGCATCTAAACAGTGGCCATGTTGCTGTTTTTCAGACATGTGTTGATTTTGTTTACAGATTTAGAAAAGCAGAAAGCATGTTTAGTTTATAGGCATCATGCTATTTTATTATAATAAATATTTTGGTGACGATTGGTTGACTGGCTTCTAGAAAGTTACACATATTTCCAGTGACAAACAAACACGGTGTCGGTAGGATTATATTGGGCAATTTACTAATTAAATAATAATTAATAAATTGTTGGAATGCAATCTGCTAATAAGATCCATGTTTGAAGTGTGGCTTTCAGTCAGCCATTATCAGGAAAACCAAGTAAACTAGTTAACCATAATAAACTAGTTGGCCTAATCATTGCCATATTTTGACGAAACTTATTTGAAATTCAGTTGAACCCTTAAAAGTTTTGTTTGTGGAGGACGACGTTTCCTTCAGTCTCAAATGTATACTCAACTCAAAACATGGATTTCTTTCTTAATGGTTTGTCTGCTTTACCAGGACAGTCTCACACACACACACACACACACACACACACACACAGTCCCATACATATCTGAGTGGGGGAGAGGTGAAGGAATAACAATGCCTGAGGCATAGTTTTTGATTTCCTGTTCTCTAGAATTTATGAGCAAGGCCTTCCCTCCCTCCCTCCCTCCCTCCCTCCCTCCCTCCCTCCCTCCCTCCCTCCCTCCCTCCCTCCCTCCCTCCCTCCCTCCCTCCCTCCCTCCACTCCACCACCATTCTTTCTCTCTATCCACCTCTGGTGTCTCTTATGAACCCTGGTCTTTCTGCTACTGAACCCATCCCCGCTAGCAAAAAAAAAACGAGACCCTCACACAAAAAAATACATTACATTTTTTTCATTTGAATTGGCCATAAGTCTACTGAGATCTCAAACGAGTCACCCAGCAAGCAGACGTATACTGTAACAGTCGTAGGCCGAACTTGCTGCTGCTCCTTAAAGGGTGCTTAGATATTTTCGGGCGTTCTCCTCAGTGCTGATTCTCATTAGGGCCGCGGATGAGAAAGACGTGAAGTCTATTAAGCAGACGTCCCGGCCGTAGCTACTGTAAAGCCGGACAGCTACAGTATCTGCAGAGTTTGCTATTGGAGCTGGAAATCAATTAAAGTAAATACCGCTTAGCAAGTTTGAACTAATTGTCCGATTGGGCTTCCGGCAACGTTAAGGCGGTCCTCTTCTTAGAGGATAGTTGATGTTCACTTCGGTGATCTGTTTTATCACAACCTAGTCCAGTCATGATTGAGACTCTCTGGTTGATGCCAGGCTCCCTGTCACCCTGGAGAGTGAGGACCCAAGTGTATTCTGATACGACCAGAGAGAATTGAACTGATCCACAGAACTGCAGTCCAGGGCTATTTCAGGCTCCAGTGATGCAGTAAACTCATCTGCACTTCACAGTGGAGATGAGAGAAGGAGAAAAATACGTTTGACGTGTTTTCAGTCTTTGGAGGAGAATCATAGCCACGGTAACAGGGATTAGTTTGCGTCTTCTGGAAGGTTGGAGAGACGAGGAAGAAGGGTCGGTTCACGCTCTGTGGACTGACTTCAAAGTCCTTGAACCTTGACCCCTGTGGTGCGTCCGTGTTCCTGGGTCGAGCAGAGCTGAATGATCCTGACAACCGCAGCGTCTCAACCTGCATTCCTCTCGACTCTCGATACAACATCATCTTGACCTACATTCACATTAGACTGGCACATTCCAAGTATAATTTGTCATTAAAGAACAGTTTTCTGATGAAGATAGAATGTGTTTCAGAAACGTTTTTACGGTTCACTGTTGGAAAGCAGTCTGACTGATGAAAGTGGGTGCATCAGTGTTGCCAACAGCTCAAATGTAGAAAGAGCAGTTCATCGCTTTTTTAACAGTGAATGAGAGGGTCTGTCAGTTAATCTTTCTCGCTCTTTCTCCACTGCTAAATGTGACATTTAGCATCACAACTCACAAGCTACTGGCCGATACTGAATGTAGATTTTTAATAATCAAAGAAGAATGCCTGTTCTATGTCGTATCAGAGACAGTAATTGGGATCAACATGTTATTTAAATGATCTGACTTCCGACTTCTGTCACCTTGACCTCCCTACGTGCACAATTGTTGATATTTTAAATCGAATCTTTGATTAAGGAAGCTCTGCCTCTGTAATTGTTTAATGGGATGAACGCATTTCAGCGGAGGAATTTTCCAATTGTTCTAAATGATTGAAGCCGTTGTCGGCTGTCATTATGGATGTGCTGTGAGCGCGGCAGTTTAATTTTGGGTTTTGACCGGTGCATGAGCTCTTGTGGCAGTTTCACACTATGAGAAAAGGGTTCCCATGGAAACAAGTCTTGTGTAGGCTGGTAGGGGGGAGGAGGGGTGGATCCTCCATGATTAAACACACAGTACCCCCCCCCCCCCCCCCCCCCCCTCCATGTCAACTAATCATACACACAGACAGTAATTTGGCTGTCTCTCTCAGTGGTCTTAGTGCACTGGTAAAATACATTTATATTCATAACATTTTCACCCAAAAACATCTCCTTCCATTTGAATTGGCCAAGAACATGGAGACCGAACTGAACATTTTGACTTCACACTCTTTGAGTTGGGTTTTTGGTCTGTTAGTTATAGTAACAGATAAATGTCATGCTGCTCCTTGTGCAGCCTGGTTTGTTCTCTGTGTGGTGACCTTGTGTGGTTTTCCTATTTGATGCTGTGTAACTGAGGTGAACCCCCATGAGTTGTCACTGGGGAGACTGTTGTGTCCATAATTCAACCTTTTTATACAAATATTCATCTGAATGTACACATGCAGCTAGCAGGATAGGCTGCCTCAAGCCTCCTCATTCACAGCATGACAAACACAACACAAACAGAAACTTAAGGTGGGCTGTGACTGAGGGGGAGGGGGGGGGGGGGGGGGGGGGGGGAGATGGAGATTTGGCTTGAATAACAACGATTTTCCTTCCTCTTCACAGATGACTACCAATCAGCCAGCACGTCAGAGGAGGTGAGTTGAATATCCTGTCCTTCTCCACTAGTGCGACTCATCACATTTCCGTGTTTTCAACAAGGTCATGCATGACTTGGTTTGGGCGTGTAGCTGTTCAGGGAGAGAGTGTAGCTGCTAGTTTACCCACCCCCAGCTTTCACCATGGTCTAGTCACATGGCGTTGATCGACCATACATAAGTCATAGGTCTGTCTAAACTTTGGTGCCTAATAATCACCCAAACGGGGGACCCTTTCAGTGGTGGAGGCCCACAGGGTTCAGTGGTGGAGGCCCACAGGGCTCAGTGGTGGAGGCCCACAGGGCTCAGTGGTGGAGGCCCACAGGGTTCAGTGGTGGAGGCCCACAGGGCTCAGTGGTGGAGGTCCACAGGGCTCAGTGGTGGAGGCCCACAGGGTTCAGTGGTGGAGGCCCACAGGGCTCAGTGGTGGAGGCCCACAGGGTTCAGTGGTGGAGGCCCACAGGGCTCAGTGGTGGAGGCCCACAGGGCTCAGTGGTGGAGGCCCACAGGGCTCAGTGGTGGAGGCCCACAGGGTTCAGTGGTGGAGGCCCACAGGGTTCAGTGGTGGAGGCCCACAGGGTTCAGTGGTGGAGGCCCACAGGGCTCAGTGGTGGAGGCCCACAGGGCTCAGTGGTGGAGGCCCACAGGGTTCAGTGGTGGAGGCCCACAGGGATTCTATTCAGTCTCAGGATGGATTATTTAGACTGTTATGGTTCCTTCTATAACTTTACCCACAATGTGACGACATTAGAAAATCCTTGTGGTGCGTCAGACGTCAAAACATTACCATGACAGCCATGAGGCACAGCTAGTCTTTCGACAGACGCGTACAAGGACAAGTCTCTACCTGGCCTGGCCAACACGCTGAACGTAACGCGTCAAAGATGAATCCAACATGAACTCGAACCCGAGTTCCTCAGGGTGAACTCGTGAAAGTTCCTGTTGACTTGGTTTCTTCCAGCCAGCAGGCCAGGCGTCACACTCAGATGGTGGTGAACAGCTTCATACTGACCGCAGCAGCTGAGGTCTATGTAAATAGGGGACGGCTTGGCAACCTCCACTGCCTGCACAGATGGGGAGATAGAGGGGAGCTACATAGACGCTACTTAGACCCAACACACACACACACACGTCTTCAGAGCACCTTTCTATAGTGAGTCTATATTACTTATATTACTATTATATTACTTATGAACGCAGGGCTAATGAAAATGCTTTCAAACACACACACACACACACACACACACACACACACACACCTGTAGGCGGACACACTCTTGGCAAACAACGCTAACAGCAGCATCAAAATAAACTGGAGAGACACGTTTCAGACCAGGAGAAAGGACATAACTGTCTCACAGTCTGTCTGTACACACAGTAATTACACTGGGCGTGTGTGTACTTGTGTGTCTGCGTGCGCGCGTGTGTGTACGCACTGTCAACTGCCTAGTTTGAATTCATCATCATCTCCTCTCCTTCTGCTTGTCACCCAGATCACATGAACATTCCAGAACATTAAGCCAGTTCAAGATGGCTGGTTTCAGTGTGCAGGCAGAGTCCATTTCTTTGTTTTAGTGGTTGTTGTTGTTGGGTTATTTCTTATTTAATTGGTGTGTTTCTCAGATCATGTGATCTTCCCTAGACTTGGCCATCTCGGTCTTGAAAGTTCAGGTTCAGCTGATGGTAGTTCAGTGTTCATGACAGATCTGGTCACATGACCTAACCTGTGTTGGCAGTTGACTCATGTCTGCAATATCTTCTGCTCTGTGATTTAATACTGCTGAACTCTGGCTGTCTTTTACAGTGTATTATGTTTGTATTTTGTATCTTACTGGATAGAGTAGTTTACACACGTAGTAGATACACTTTGCAAACTCCCCCCTCACACACACACACACACACACACCCTGTCTGTTTCTGTCTCAGTCCCTCGTCCAGCTAGTCGTTGGCCAGCTTGGTCCTCATCTCTGATTGGCTGCTTGTCCATGACCCCTGTATTCCTGTCAGGATGCTAACCTGGTGACTGCTGGACCCTCTGAACACTGCAGTCTCGAGGGCTCACTGACTCCATGTTTTTGTGTTGAACTCCTCCAGTAAACGTGTCTTTGTCTGGAAATATGCAGGATGCATGTCTTGTTGAGCTAGCTCAGTAAGTCTCAACACCACAGTGCATTTTATTATAATATGTTTGTTGTGAATGTATAGGTTCTTGTAGACAGTCATTTCATTCTTTTTAACCTTTTTTTAAGATTTGGATTTCTGAATGATTTTTCACACGCTGAACAATCCTTCTAACCGTCAAGCATCTCTGTACTATTACAAACCGGTTTGACCCAGTTCGGTCTTTTGGGATTATGGTGAGATTACACAATGAGCAGGTATCCTGTTAAAGGGATTCCCTGACCAATAGATATGTACCTTTTCCTCGATGACAATAGACATGTTTCAGCTTCATGTTTCAATGTAAAACCACAGTTAAACATTCACAAAACGTTTCAGCCGGTTACAGTAATGGTACTGGGCTATGAAATGCATATATTTGGATGCTAATTATCCTGGCTCGTCCTACGATCATAAAAAATGCATCGTTTCACTTTTGGGGAAGAAAAAAACCCCGTCAAATCTGCCTTCTTCGATCTTTAATATTTGATGAGGTGTGTGTGTGTTCATGCGCGTGTAAGGTTCATACCAGCAGGGATGGGGTAAGGGTGGGGTAAGAGGTGATGTGAGGGTGAAGACAGAACTAAGACTGCCCCAGAAATGTTCTGTGTAGGGTGCTGGCTGGCTGACTGTGATTGGCTGACTGGCTGTGATTGGCTGACTGTGATTGGCTAACTGACTGACTGGTGCAGGGAAGATGGAGCATCCGTTACTGCAGCAGACTTGGTCTGGATTCAGGCATCTTATGTAACTTCCCTGCACTGTGTGTCTGTCTGAGACAGGGAGGCTGTCTTTCTGCTCCCTTCTGTCTTCTAGAATCATCTCTCTGTTTTCCCTCTGGCCACCAAACGGCAGACAGGGACCTTAGCTGTCCTTGTCCTTGAGTTGCATAGTTTAAAAGACACAGAGGCAGCTAAGAGGTGCGTTGTATTGGACGGATGTAGACTATAGTATCCTGAGGTCATCTTTAGCACCAAATGAACACTAGCCACCCCCCATTGACATATGGGATTACAGATCCAAACTCTTTGATTATCTCTACTGAACCTTCCCAATTCTGTTAGTCCAGTTCCGTTTGTGGTCATATGTTGCATCGATGGTGACCTAGATACATGTTAATTAGAGGTCTCTTCCTGTTTCATTTTCATTATTTATGTGGATATTGGTGTCAGCGCCTTTTTTTATCGATTCTGACCGGTCGTTTGGCTGGAGGACAACATGACAGACGAGCCCTGCAGCTGTCTGTCTGTCTGACTCTGTCTGACTGCCTGTCTGTCTGTCTGTCTTGGGAATTTGAGCTTGTTGAAGGAGAGTGTTTCAGAGAGAGAGAGAGACGCACAGATGGAGAGAGAGAGCCAGTGAGTGATGGTGGAAGCCAGAAACAAACGTCTCATTCTTCTCCTGGTCTGTGTTAGTGTAACCGACATGCCCTGGGTCCTGCAGGCAGCCCAGAGAGGAGCAGCTACCACAACCCCTCTGGAAGTCTCTCCACAGCAGAAACACTGCTTCTCACACACAATTCACCTGCCATGTTCAGGATGAAACACACTGTGCTAAGTTTTATTTTTCAATTAGTTGTGCTAAAATTGACCTCAACAGGCGACTTGAGATTGATGCTGCTGATTCAGTGAATATTGGTTTCTTTTCTGTGAAATGGCTTAGATGTTTGTTTGTTTGTTAGTTAAATATGGAGGTTCTCACTGCCTTGGTTTTACCTGGCAGGAAAGGAAAGCAACATGTTTTCTTCAGTAGCAGAACCAGGGGTTGCAGCTGAACCAGGGGTTGCAGCTGAACCAGGGGTTGCAGCAGAACCAGGGGTTGCAGCTGAACCAGGGGTTGCAGCTGAACCAGGGGTTGCAGCTGAACCAGGGGTTGCAGCTGAACCAGGGGTTGCAGCTGAACCAGGGGTTGCAGCTGAACCAGGGGTTGCAGCTGAACCAGGGGTTGCAGCTGAACCAGGGGTTGCAGCTGAACCAGGGGTTGCAGCTGAACCAGGGGTTGCAGCTGAACCAGGGGTTGCAGCTGAACCAGGGGTTGCAGCTGAACCAGGGGTTGCAGCTGAACCAGGGGTTGCAGCTGAACCAGGGGTTGCAGCTGAACCAGGGGTTGCAGCTGAACCAGGGGTTGCAGCTGAACCAGGGGTTGCAGCTGAACCAGGGGTTGCAGCTGAACCAGGGGTTGCAGCTGAACCAGGGGTTGCAGCTGAACCAGGGGTTGCAGCTGACAGCTCCTCACTGTCCCAGAATCGTCGCAAAGTGAAAAATTGTTGTAATTGTTCGATTTATTGTCTTCCCCGTCTCAGCTGTTGTCTGAGACGACAATAGGAAGTGTGACTTCATCTCCAGCAGTGATGTCATGTGAAGAACACAGCTAGCTGATGCATTTCCACCAACAGTCATTGTCTTGTGTGGTGGAGAGAAGCTGTGAGCCCAGAGACAAACAGGCTCCGTCTGACCGGACACAACGCTGCCTTTCAGGAAGATCAAACGTTCCAGAACGCTGAATTGTGAACGTGTTCTATAATTCTACAGAGCATAATTTGTAGTGATGAATCTACTCTTGGTTCACGATGGGAAGCAATTCTTACCGGCACAGATTAAATCTTACAGCTTCTTCATGACACAGCCCGGCTTTAAATACCATTTCATATCTCGATGAGGTTCTGTTCCATCACAACAGACCTAACCTGTAGGACACCACACACACATAGTTCAGGATGATGTGTGAATCAGGTTGAAAGGTCGCTGGGCCGTTTGAACATCTGGGTGATTAAGCTGTAGCCTCCTGCAGGCCTCAGTTACATCACGTACCGTACAGTGCAAAATGTTAATGATAAACACCACGTTTAGTTTTATTGCAGCGCGAGTTATATCAGAAGTCTGTCGGTTATACTCTCAGGATGACTGTGCTTCCTTTAGCATGGGATGGACTAATTATAACTCTGTTTTAACGGTTTAATTATTAGTTCTCTCGGTCTGGGGTTAGTTTCCATGGGCGTCGATCTGCTCTTACAGTGGAATGTCAGTGTCAGAGGCTTCTGATTGGCAGGTCTGTGGTGAGAGTTCTAGTTCCTCGTGTCTCTGCCTCTGATTATCCTGCTGTTCCTCAGAATCAGAATGGGAATTCGTTTTTATTCGCCATGCAAGTTACACTAACATGGAATTTACTGTGGCGGGATGTAGCAAACAAGGAACAACAAATATGGAACTTAAATAAGAGGAAGATAAGATAAAATAAAAGTGGGCAATAGCTGTACAGAGGGGGGCATATAAACTATATAGCAAGTACAAAAAAGTACAAGTACAAAAAAAACTATAGTGTATGGAGGAGAATGGATATATGTATGGTACAGGGGGAAGGGGGGTATGTACACAGTAGTGCAGAATCTCAGTAATAAGTGTAAAAGTGGCTTGTGCAGTTCCTTCATCCACACCTTCCTTCCATCACAACAATTTTAGCTCCGAGTCTTAGCTGACATTTCTTTACCAGGGATCAGATAGGCTGTGAAGGACTTGGCACAGTTAGGGACAGATTATTATTTCATTCTGGATCTTTTTAACCAGCATACTTTTAATCCACCAATGTGAAATGACTCGCATGAAGCGGTGGGTAGAGCCTGTGCTTATTATAAACTTCTGATGAATGTTTTTTTTCAGCATTTCTTCCCTGTTGCATGTTTGTTGATTGTGTCAACTAGATTGCCAGTTGAATTCCTGGAACATTCCAGGTTGTTTTCTACCCTTCGGAAGAGCACATGAGCTTTCACACGCTGTGCAGACAACCCAAACACTGTGGCCACTATCTACTGCAGCTCTGGCAACTGGCTGTGCCAGTCGCCTGTCAATCACAGTCACCTGTTAGAGCTCTGGACCTGGGGGGGGGCGGGACTAGTGGTTGACTGGCCCCTGATTGGCCGAACGGTCTCTTGAAGGAATTTGAAAGAGTTCCATTGCTTGCTAGGCTGAATGTGCAGAAGAGTTATGCTGGTGTGTCTAAGTTGCTGTTCAGTTGCTGAGTGGGATCTTGGCAAAGGTGAGACTGGTTCTAGAATAAGAACATTTTTATCTCAGTAGTACCATTTTAGCAATCATCAAGTAGTACAAACAGAATAGAATGAACTCAGATTCTCCAGAGTTTGTGTCCTACCTCCTGTACTGAGCTGTGTTTGCATACAGGACATGTAAGCAGAAGGTCATGACCCCTGAGCTCTCTGGATCCGTGTTCAGGCAGGCTTGGGGATGAAACATCCCTGTGCTCCGTCCTACCTCTGACACCCCCCCCCCCCCCCCCCCCCCCCCCCCCCCCCCCCACAGCAGGATTATAAAGTTACATAATGATAAAGACTGTTGGAGGGTATTTATCTTAGCCATCAGGGAGCCAGGAGGTTGGGCAGGGAACTGCTGTATACACTGTCTGTACTAAATATATAAAGGTGTCTGCTAAATAAATACTGTTAATTATGGGCTGATACAACAGATGTCATATGAGAACTTCAGATAGAACGTTACCTGTATCCAGGTGTTCTCTTATGTCCTCACTAAGTTACATCTTAATAGTTATTTAATGAATTTGGACAGGTTAGTACACACTGAGGCTACACCCTCCTCACCAGCCTCGACAGCAGCCTCACCCGCAGCCTCACCCCACCCTCAACACGTTGGGTGACTCCCTTTCAAAACATCTTCACTTTATTTCCTCACATGGAAAGAGAGGATGACTAACTGTTCCTTAAGAGAGAAGGCACACACACACACAGACTCACACACACTCACTCACTCACACATACACACACATGCACTCACGCGCACACACACTCACTCACTCATGCACTCATGCTCACACACACACTCACTCACTCACTCACTCACACACGCACACACACACACACACTACTGACTGACCTACCTAGTCTGCTGTGCTCTATTAATATGGGCCAGTACGGACTTCAGAATAACAACATCTAAAAATAAGATCTAACATGACTCTCAGTGCTCCTGCATGTGTTGACTTGTGTTTTATTATTTGTTTATATTTCAAACTGTAAATGGAAAATGACCAGTGTTGGTGAAATGCTTAGTGGGAGCTTTGAGTTCCCATGCTTGAACGTCTGTTTCCATCCTGCCCCTCACTGTGGTCACTGCTCCTGTCTGCCTCAAATACACGGTCTGTGGTTCGACTCTAGGACCAGGTCACAGCTGCTTCTCAGTTGCGTGGCCAGATTGTTTTTGGGGGGTTGTCATGGGGACGCTCGTCCTCCCCTGATCGATGAGGTAAGGTGTGGAGTTGAGATCACCCCTGTGAACAAACAAGGTCACTTAAGAGATGATTCTATTGTACGGCTGGACAGAAGGCTGTCAGCCTGGCCTGATCACCTCAGAGGAGGCCTTTTCTTGGTAGTTGTGTTGGTGGTTCATACAAAGTGGAGATTAGTCAAGAGATTCATGGGTGATGGTTAAGATCTGGTCGCAAACCGTTTTAAATGTCATATCTGGTCATGAGATAATGGAGGAAAATTGTATTTTCGAAGATAATTATAGAATCATGGCAGTTCAGTTCCTGTTCCATCTCGTCCTCACGACTTTAATGGTTCTTTAGTGACTCCCATGTTCTTCCATCACTCCAGAACAGTTCTCTCCATGGTTAGACCATTGTCCAGTGCTTCACCAGAATTTCACCAAGATTTTACTGTATGCTAGCCAGGGTTTTTCCCACATTTTGCCGGCGTTTTTCCAACGTTGCCTTCTCCATCTCCACCCCCCCCCCCCCCCTCCCCAGGTGATAGAGTCCCTGGGCATCATGATCTACAAGGCCCTGGACTACGGCCTGAAGGAGAACGAGGAGCGCGAGCTCAGCCCCCCGCTGGAGCAGCTCATCGACACCATGACCAACATGACGGAGGCGGAGAGCGACCTCTGCCCTGACGAGGGCTACGAGGCCACCGAGGACGAGGGCGAGGTGGAGGGCGAGGGGGAGGACGAGGGCAAGGAGAACCCCAACACCACCTGTAACGTCAAAAGCCTACGGGACATCATCACGGTGAGTTCCTGTCAAGCAAGATCAGAGGGGCTTTTGTTGTTCTATTTCGGGGATGACATACCACATGATTGTACCTCAGAGTGGATTCAAGGTGTTTTTCGAGCGAGACAGAAAGTGAAAATGGGATTTTTTTATTTTTGGCTTGTTCGGATCACTCTCCACCCCTCATGGTGTTCTGAGGCTGTTCCCTGAGGCTATTCCCTGAAGCTGTTCCCTGAGGCTGTTCCCTGAAGCTGTTCCCTGAGGCTGTTCCCTGAGGCTGTTCCCTGAGGCTATTCCCTGAAGCTGTTCCCTGAGACTGTTCCCTGAGGCTATTCCCTGAAGCTGTTCCCTGAGGCTGTTCCCTGAGGCTGTTCCCTGAGGCTGTTCCCTGAGGCTGTTCCCTGAGGCTGTTCCCTGAGGCTGTTCCCTGAGGCTGTTCCCTGAGGCTATTCCCTGAAGCTGTTCCCTGAGGCTGTTCCCTGAGGCTGTTCCCTGAGGCTGTTCCCTGAGGCTGTTCCCTGAGGCTGTTCCCTGAGGCTGTTCCCTGAGGCTGTTCCCTGAGACTGTTCCCTGAGGCTGTTCCCCGAGGCTGTTCCCCGAGGCTGTTCCCTGAGGCCCTCCCAGTCCCCCACACAGTGTCCCAGTGTATTTACTGTTCTGCCTCCACAGCCAAGGGAGCCGCTAGTAATCACAGCCAAGAAAACACCCTTGTGTGTTTGGGTCCAGCAACGGTTCTACCCTCTCAGACTCGCTATATAATGCATCCAGTGTGTGGCCCAGACTCACCGGGAATAGAAACTAGCCAACTGCAAGTGCTGCAACAATCGGTGTATTAGTGGGTGTATAAGTATGGAAGTTATTGGTGCTATTACATAACTGTACCAACCATACCCTACCCCTTCTGTTATTCCATGAAATAATGTTGATAGACATTAAGGACGTTTTTTTTCTTCTTAATGAAAGAGTAGAATGATTAATGACATATAATGATGTGAACGTATGTCATTAGATGAAGATGAATTGGGTTCATAGAGTGATCCCAGTGAACCAAGTGTAAGACTTGGATGAACAGTGAGTGCAGAGTGAAGATTTGTATCTTCTAAACTCGTTTTTTCGAAACCTCAGAAAAGATAAAGGGAGAAAAAATCAGTTTCTTCCTTATACGTGCGGAAGGAAACCTGAGAACCCGTCCAAGTGTAGGAGACACTCATACTGGGCAGGGTTTGATGACTGTAGTTCCTCCAAACATCAATACTCAAGAACTACACTTCCCTTTACCTGTTCACAGGTATGTCCCACCCTCCCTGCTGGCCTAGTTAACTGGTTTGTCAGGTGTCAGTGTATCTGTGATCTCAGTACCTGTAATTTCAGCCTAACCCTAATAGATAGATAGATCTTAATTTGTCTCAATCTCATCTCGGTACCTGTGAACTCACTAATGTCAGTACTTGTGAACTCACCTGAGCATCAGTCAGCAGCATGCCAGCATTCCTGACGAGGGCCTGGAAACTGGATACAGAACAACAAAGGGAAAAATGCTAATAATCTGGTTCCTTCTGTTGTTCCATTATAAACGATTATGTCTCCTTCTTTGCACCAGAATACCACAGGGGTCAGGGTTAGCGGTGTGGCTAACAGGAATCTGCATGTGTACATCTGGCAGATCATCTTCTTTGTGTTGATAAAGACACGTGTTAGTAGACTACACCAGCTGGTGATGGCTACAGAGAGCAGGCTAACACTGCTGGAAACCTCCAACACTAAACCAACCTTTTATTGATGAATTCAGTTCGTTGTTGTTTCAATCCAAGACAATATAAAAATTTGGATTTATTTTCATAAACAGTCTACATTCTAAACATCAACCTTCCTTTTTATATGATGGTATATTCCTTACACCGGCCGTGTTGGCTGTAGTTTAATGTGCTAACTTCTCCACTCCAGCTGTGTTCGTCCCACCTGCCCAGTCCAACTGATGCACCTAACCACTACCAGGCGGTGTGCCGGGCACTGTACGCCGAAACCAGAGAGCTGCGGACCTTCCTGGAGAAGATCCGAAGTGCCAAGGAGGTGAGTCGTCTCCTCCTGTGAGACCTTGTTACCTCGTCTCCTTCTGTGAGACCTTGTTACCTGCTCTCCTTCTGCGATACCTTATTACCTGCTCTCCTTCTGTGAGACCTTGTTACCTTCTATCCTTCTGTGAGACCTTGTTACCTCGTCTCCTTCTGTGAGACCTTGTTACCTTCTATCCTTCTGCGATACCTTATTACCTGCTCTCCTTCTGTGAGACCTTGTTACCTTCTATCCTTCTGTGAGACCTTGTTACCTTCTCTCCTTCTGTGAGACCTTGTTACCTTCTATCCTTCTGTGAGACCTTGTTACCTCCTCTCCTTCTGTGAGACCTTGTTACCTTCTCTCCTTCTGTGAGACCTTGTTACCTTCTCTCCTTCTGTGAGACCTTGTTACCTCATCTCCTTCTGTGAGTCCTTGTTTCCTCCTTCCTGGTAAGGAACATGGTCTTCCTTCCCAAAGACCTGCTCCTCCTAAGGTTTATGTTTGAGTGGTTAGGAGAGAGGAGACGAGGTGTTGAGTAAAAGCTTGTATGCTTCTGAACACCTGTTCACTAACACTCACTAACACCTGTTCTAGAATGTAGGCAGACTGTGTTTGTATGAGCTCTCCCCCTCCACCCCCCCCCCTCCCCTGCTTACTGGTCTCCATAGAAGATCCTGAGGTAAACCACGGAAACTTGAATCACTGTTGGTGTGGAAACAACCCTGGAAATTCTGCAGAGCCTCAATTGCTAATCGCAGGAGTGGTCGAACTATTTCACAAATCGTAGTCGTCACCAATCCCGTTTGCTCGTGTTTCGACCCTCCATTTTCCTGTGGAAAAGACTGTCATCCAAACTGCATGAGTCATAACTGACACATTTGATACCAACAGTAGCTGTGGCTATATCTAGCTTCTATCAATGAAAACAAACAGTATGAATCGAATTGATGCTGATTACGAACTGGGGGAACTTGAACAGCAAGACAAGATGTACCTGATGGTTATCTTGAAGCCTGAAAGGGAAGGATGTTTCCTTGAAGAACATGGATTGGTAGGACTTCCTGTCTCGATCAGGGACCTACCAAACTTTGATTTGTTGTGGTGTGTTAAATGTTTTTTTATTGTCAATAGAGCAGTTGCCAACGACATTGATTTAAAAGAAAATGTGCATCAGGACTGCCTAGCACTTGGTAAACACTTATTTAATGTCCTCCCCTACAGTAAATCATTCATCAATCATCACATTCCTGAATCGGTTAAGCATTAAATCAGTGCAGCCGTAGATTTCACGGATCACAAACGTATGTTTGTGTTAAGCGTGTGTGTGTCTGCACACTTACTTTCCCTGTCTGAACTTTCAGACGTCCCAGTCAGCTAGCAAGGTCTCGGTCTGTCTGTCTCTCTGTCTCTGTCTCTCTCGCTCGCTCTCTCTCTCTCGCTCTTTCTCGCTCTCTGTCTCTCTCTGTTTCTCTCTGTCTCTCTCTCTCTCTCTCTCTCTGTCCCTCTCTCTCGCTCTCTGTCTCTGTCTGTCTGTCTGTCTCTCTCTCTCTCTCTCTCTCTCTCTCTCTCTCTCTCTCTCTCTCTCTCTCTCTCTCTCTCTCTCTCTCTCCTCCCAGACTACTTATGCTCTGATAATCCCAGTCTCTCGCTGTCTGTCTGTGACCAGTCTCTGCCCTGTCACAGATTAACCCAGGCTACCACCAACAGTGGCCACTAGCTCCTCCCCCTGGTTGCCTTGACTTCCTGTTTGGTTGCATCTCCTGCCGTGTGCGTCTGCCTGGAGAAGGTTTCGTACCTGAGTCTATCCTTAGTTCCACCTCTGCAGTACCTTCCCTATAGGCGCTTCATGTTCCTCCATTATTCATTTTCAAGCAGGGTGTGTCTGTGTATGATGATGTTGCCTGAGGGCAGTTGGGAAGCCTTACATTGGCTCATGGATACAAAGCTCATTCATTTGAGTAAAGGACAGAAGTTAAGCCTGCAAACGTACCCAGTTCAATACAGGAATGCAGTGGTGGCTTTAGCCGTTTATGCTTACATAATGCAAGGTTTCAAAGCCATACCGAGCCTGGTCTTATTGGTACGTTTGCGTAAGGGGATTACATGCAGGACTGTGGGGGGGGGAAATCATATGTCTATGTCATGTAACTGATTCTCAGGTTCTCAGTAACGCCCTACCAGTAACTTGCGTGCGTGCAGAATGAATGGTTATCTGGGCTGTTAGTAGGTCTGTGTGAACATTGCAAGCAACAATTTTCTGCATAAACAAGCCGTTTCTCGTTTAGCGGTGTTGCGAGTGGGCGAGAGTGGAGGTTGAAGTGGTGAGATGAGGGGAGGGATGGAGGAGAAGCAGATATGTAGAAGAGGTTGAAGAGGTGGAGGGGGAAAAAAACTGGGGTAGAAAAAGGATGGATGGCATGGGAGAGAGGGAGGGGGGAGGGAGACAAGAGGGAGAGCGAGAGGGAGGGAGGGGGGAGGGAAGGAGTTAAGGAGAAGCCTCTGGAAAGGTTTCAGGTTCTTTTGATCTGTATCTGCTGGTCGGTGATTCCCTGAAAAAACATTCTTGTCTGACTAATCAAGCCTGAAGTACATCCTGCTTGGTTACCTAGGACCAGAACAGACCTGACAGCTGTGCTAGCTTTGATCCGAGGCTATAGAGCGTGCTTGAAGCAATGACGCCCCCAACTCTGGGAAGTTTCAGTCCTAGGAGGGGTTTAATCCCCTAAAGCCAGGAAGCCATGTTGAGACCTTGACCAACAGGAAGGAGTGCCTGTCTCCCATGACAACAGTCACTAAGGAGCTGTCAAAAACATCCTGCCATCAAGCTCTAGCTTATTAAACTACAACTCCCAGAAAAATTACAAGGGGAGACAGTCACTGTTCTGGGCTTAAATGGATTTGTCAGCTTTGTGGAATCGTAGTCTATGGCTGTCTGCAGAGGTCTTTGGAAGAGGGCCAGATATTTAAAAGGCGTAGTTAGTGGCCCATTGATTCTATCTCACAGGGGAGGCAGGTCGATGGTGCCAGTCTGATAGAGATCGAACTGGTCAGATATTTGATAAAGTTCCACATGAGAAGTAGCCATCAACTAACTATCATACCAGACAGGAAGTGCGTGCCAGACAGGAAGTTCAATGTTTAAATCAACCTTGGTTTTGGTTTGGTCCAGAGGTACAATAGAGATGGTGACCTACACTGTAAACGTCCACTTTAATCTAAATTGTCCTCAACATTCCTTCGTTTCTTTGTCTGACTAGAATCTTCGTAAGATGGAGGGAGAGACCACTGGAGAACCGGTCAGAGACCTGAATGAGCTGCAGAACGCTGATTGGGTAAGAGAACAGCAGCATTCTGGACAATGAACCCCAACATGAGCCAGCGTAGCGATCGATCAGGCAGAAAAGCAATCAGCTAAATGCAGTAAAACCAGGAGTGGGGGTTCCATTAGAAATGAAAACATTCTGGAATAAAATAGAAACGCTGTCTCACTTGCATTTTAACAAACTAATCTAACCCCCCCCCCCCCCCCCCACCCCACTCTCCCACCCTCCTCTATTTCTCATCCCCCCCCCCCCCCCAGGCCAGGTTCTGGGTGCAGGTGATGCGTGACCTCCGGCACGGCGTCAAGCTGAAGAAGGTGCAGGAGCGTCAGTACAACCCCCTCGCCATCGAGTTCCAGTTCACGCCGTACGAGATGCTGATGGACGACATCCGCTCCAAACGCTACAAGCTGCGCAAGGTCCTGGTGAGTCCCCCCGCCTGCACCTTTACCCACCAGGAGAGCCAACACCTTAAAGCTGCTGCATATCAACAACACTGGACAGCTGGCGGTTTGTCTTTCTTTCAGTTGTGTTGTTTTTGCTTCACGGTGATGTTCATTTTTGACCGGACATGTTTTTAATAGTAATTAACAGCGTAGAATACTGGCTCCTTCTTTAACACTTCGCCGTAGTCACAGTCTTGGATGTCTTGGAGGATGACATTTGAGAAGCTATTTTCAAAACATGAAATGGCTGCCTCTCTTTCTATTTCTCTTTCTATCTGTCTTTCTCTCTGTCCCTCTCTCTCGGTCTGTCTGTCTATCAGTCTCTCTCTGTCTGTCTATCAGTCTCTCTCTCTCTGTTTGTCTCTGTGTGTGTGTCTCTCTCTCTCTCTCTGTCTGTCTCTCTCAGTCTGTCACTCTCTCTGTCTGTCTCTGTGTGTGTGTGTGTCTCTCTCTCTCTCTGTCTGTCTCTCAGTCTGTCACTCTCTCTGTCTGTGTGTGTGTGTCTCTCTCTCTCTCTCTGACTCTATCAGTCTGTCTCTCTCTCTCTCTCTCTCTCTCTCTCTCTCTCTCAGTCAGTCACTCTCTCTGTCTGTCTCTCCCTTTCTCTCAGATAAATGTGTCACATCAAGCACCTGGGCAGATCTGAACCAGTGTGTGGTATCAGACACAGTGGCCTTTGTTCCCTCTGCAGCCTCCTATCTTAGGCTGCTGGTTTAAACAGGACAGCAGTGTCTTTCAGAGTCTCACATCATTAGAAGATAAGCGATACAGTTGATAAGGATAAAGTCCCATTACTGAGGATTTTCTTAACCCGGTTTTTGCACCCTGACTCACTCATAAAGCACTAACCCCACCCCTCTGACCTTTGCTCCCTCAGGTGAATGGAGACGTTCCTCCCAGGTTAAAGAAGAGCGCCCACGAGGTCATCCTGGACTTCATCCGCTCCAGGCCGCCCCTCAAACCCGTGAGTACAGCGCGCACACCTGCGTTTGATGTCGATGCTGCCCAGTGGAATGAAACCAATGCACCCATCCCACAGGGAAAAACCAACACACCTCAGGTCCTTCAGAATACCATGTAATGGATCATAGCTTAAGCTAGCTGGTGAAGTGGATCCGAGGATGTAGAGAATGGTGCTCATTGATTGAAAACGCCATCTGTTAATAACTGTATTAATGGCAGTTGAAAGTAACATTTGATTTATATACAAGGAACACTCGAATCACCCCCCTCACATTGTGGGTGTTCATAATCCAGTCGTGGTTAAAAGTCAGTTAGCGCTCTGCTGCTGGTGTAGTCCCGCCTCCTGAGCCCTCGGTGTCTCTATGGCGACAGGTGGCATCCCGCAAGCTGAAGCCCCACCCCCCGCGGCCCCGGAGCCTCCACGAGCGCCTGCTGGAGGACATCAAGGCAGAGAGGAAGCTGAGGCCCGTGTCACCTGACATGATCCGCCGCAGCAGACTGGGTGAGCGACGCACACACACACACACACACACATTGATTAGATTTATCCCTCTGTTGTTCACGCCAAAAACTATATTCTGTTGCCTAACAATTGTTGGCAGTTGCCCAGCCTTATAGGGGGGGTGCATGTGATAACCCTGCTTTTAGAAAGCTGGTGTCATGCCAGGACAGCCGTATCAAGCGCCCCTAACCTGAACTGTCACACAGTCTCTGAACCAGCCTGCTCTTACTGTCTGCTTCCTAAGACAAGCCTCTGAACCAGCCTGCTCTGACTGTCTGCTTCCTAAGACAAGCCTCTGAACCAGCCTGCTCTGACTGTCTGCTTCCTGACATAGAGCCTCTGAACCAGCCTGCTCTGACTGTGCTGCCTGACACACAGCCTCTGAACCAGCCTGCTCTGACTGTCTGCTTCCTGACACACAGCCTCTGAACCAGCCTGCTCTGACTGTCTGCTTCCTGACACACAGCCTCTGAACCAGCCTGCTCTGACTGTCTGCTTCCTGACACACAGCCTCTGAACCAGCCTGCTCTTACTGTCTGCTTCCTGACACACAGCCTCTGAACCAGCCTGCTCTTACTGTCTGCTTCCTGACACACAGCCTCTGAACCAGCCTGCTCTTACTGTCTGCTTCCTGACACACAGCCTCTGAACCAGCCTGCTCTGACTGTCTGCTTCCTGACACACAGCCTCTGAACCAGCCTGCTCTTACTGTCTGCTTCTTGACACACAGCCTCTGAACCAGCCTGCTCTGTCTCGATCAGAGGGGATCAATGCGTTGAGTGAAACTGAGAGTACAGAGCTATGCTAAGCTTGTTTTTGCTTTAGCGTAAAACCCTCATATTCTTAAGGATCTGTGAGGAGCAAAGCTAATTATGTAAACATGTGCTATACAATACCTCACAACAAGCCTTTGTGTGTCGTAATCACGGAGTTGCTTATATGCAAATCAGTGTTTACAGTGATTGTATTGTCCGCTACTTCACCGTTGCATAATTTGTGAAATACTGAACACGTTCTATACATCTGCACACTTAATCTCCAATCCTGATTAGTGTTATGTTAGTACAGCTTGTTTTAATGGTGAAAGGGGGTGTTATGAAATCCCTGTCCTTTCTGGTCTTTGTGTTTCTTTTAGATTCTCATTTGTTTCTCTTCTTTCTCCTTCATTCCTCCTCCTAACTGTTCGGCCTCTAACCATGTCAGTCAGTTTTGACTCCGCAGGTAAACTGAGTCGCTGTGTGTCTGTGCTGGTTTGGTTGTTGGTTGATCTGCACCGTCTGTCTCTGCGTTTCACACTGTCAAGTTCAGAGATCCAGTGGCTATGTTACTTCACAGCCCCCCCCCCCCCCTCCCACTCCTACCTGTGCAGACGTGCGTGCCTGTGTGTGTGTGTGCTTGCACAGCCTAGCCCCGTGCTCCTCAACCCCCCCCCCACAACCCCCCCCACCCCTGATGCGTTCTGATACGCTTCTGCTTGACTTCACCTGGCTCGTGGCCGCAGGCGGGGGGGGGGGGAGGCGGTCCGGTCATGTGACGTCCGTGTGGTCATGTGACGTCCGTGTTTGTCAGGTGACCTCCCTGTGCTAACTGAGGGTGGTGTTCTTCCTCCCCAGGCGCTGGGAAGAGCATCAGCACACCTCAGGACTTGTACCGCAGCTCAGGTGACGTAAACCTACCTGTTTTCTGAGGGGAGTGTGTGTTGGGTTAACAGTGTGTGTTTGTGGGGGGTGTGTGTTGGGTTAACAGCGTGTGTGTGTGTGTGTGTTTGTGGGGGGTCTGTGTTGGGTTAACAGTGTGTGTGTGTGTGTGTTGGGTTAACTGTGTGTGTGTGTTGGGTTAACAGTGTGTGTGGGGTGTGTGTTTGTGGGGGATGTGTCTCTATAAAGAGCCAACCTTGACTCTTGTTTAAATCTTCCTGTCTCTCCTTCATCTCTGTACTTAATGCACATCAATATTTAATCAGCGACTCAGCCACTTTGAAGACAGCCGAAGAAATAATGAATGTTACTCACCTCTGGTTTGGCACCGTCCAGGATGTGGGGTTTAATTTATGGGTCTTCTGAAGTGGCTTGGATCGATTTTTACAAAGAACCTCTCCCTCCTTCGGTCAGCATCTAGTTGCGGTTGCTCTAACGTTTTAATCTAGTATGTGGGCGTGCTACAGATCTGTACACTGTCTGGTTACATCACTGCAAGGAAGCTCAGGGTAAAAGAAGAATGTCTGCCCTGGAAAGAATTGCCCCAAAATATGAAATGGGGTATAAAGTGCCTCCTGTCTGACTCTGTGGCTCTCTTCCACTCACAGACATGGACGCCCACGATGCCCCCAAGAAGTTGGCAGTCAGCACGTTGGCCCTGGCCAATGGAGAGACGCCGACTCACACACCAGGAAGTGACCTGCCTCTGTCTCAGAGGAAGCGGCTGCTGAAGGCTCCCACCCTGGCTGAGCTGGACAGCTCGGACTCTGACGTAAGACCCACACTATCCTCTCCTATCCCTCCCCCACCTCCTCCTCTCCCAAGCTCCCCCCACCTCCTCCTACTCTCTCTTCCCCGCACAACTCGTCTCTCTTCCCCCCACCTACTCCTCTCCTCCCTCCCCAGATCCACCTCTGTCTTCTCCCCTACCTCCTCCTTTCTCTTCCCCCCCTTTCAAGCCTTCCTTGCTGGTCTGCATCCCTGGATTCAGGCCCTACCCCCATCTTGTGGAGGAGACTAAAAAGATTGCCAAAGTACAAGCAAATAATAATAAATACTCATTTAGCAGACGCTTTTATCCAAAGCGACTTACAGTAAGAACAGGGACATTCTCCCTGAGGCAAGCAGGGTGAAGTGCCTTGCCCAAGGACACAACATCACATAGCCACAGCCGGGGTTGGAACTCGCAACCTTCCGCCCATGAGCCCTACACCTTAACCTGCTGAGCCATCTGACTCCCTATAACTGCTCATCCGGGTCTGGTTTCATCCTGGTCAAGTTTGACAACTTATTCACTTCATGTGTGTGATCTGCTGTCCAATCACAGGAGGAGTCCAGCCGCCAGTCAGCCAGTAGCTCCAGCATATCCCCCTCCCTGCTGGAGACGTCCCCAGACTCCCTCATGGGAAAGAAGGGTAAGATCTGTCCCGTTCTGTTTCATTCTTCCGGAGTTTTCTGGACCTCGACAAAGCCTCAGTCCAATACGCCATGCTCACCCTCTCCTCCCTCTCCCATCCACAACCTCTCCACCTCCCTCCCAGGTCCCCCCAGGTTCCTGCCTGTCTCCAGGTCCTTCACCCCCCAGCCAGACAAGCGGCCGTCTCCCCAGCGGCGGCACTCCATCGAGGACGAGGCCCCCACCAGCCTGCGGCCCATCATCGCCTCGTCCAGGCAAAGCTCCAAATCACTGGTGCGTTCCCATGACGACAACCCCCTCTACCACTCACCCCCCCCCCACCCTCAAAACTCTCTACACGGCCTCCTCTCAAGCCCTAATTCGATCAAAAGAAGGCTGGTTTTATGCATCAACAAAGTTATTGTTGAAAAGAGAAACCTAGAACTTTGTATTTATTTACAACAAATTCTTACATTTGGCCATTAAGCCCCAGCTTCCCTCTGTCAAGTTATGGAAAGTAAAAAAACATGACATTCCCAGACAATGACAACACGTATGTAACAGCCCCTCCTGTTAGCCTGAACTGACTGACTGACTGACTGAATGAACCTGGTCCAGGTCATGTGAGTGCACACGTGGGGAAAGAGAGAAGTGGAGAGCTGTAATTCAAACCTCCTGACCTGCAGTAGAAACAGGCGGGGGGAGGGGGCGGGGGGGAGGGGGCGGGGGGGATACTAGTCTTATTATTCATCTGCTTCTTAACTTCCATTTGACTTCCTGTGATCTCTTGACTTCCAGACCTCTCCATAGAACACAGTCTTAACTAATTAGATCATTTGCCTCCCCCTGTCTGGCTACTGTTTTTAATTCAGTCAGCAACTCCATTTGACAGTGGACTAAGACCGATCGTTGGACCTCTGGTGAAGCTGAGTTCTTCCACAAGTCCAGCATCTCCTCTTTAACTTCCTGCTGAGAAGCTTTCTGAGTAACTGCACTTGATGCTCCTCGTTCAGTAACTCTCTTAACGCGGCTCATTTCTACGTCTCGTGTCTGTCAGTCCGGCGGGCGCCACATCTGTTAATAACCTTCAATAGCCATCTGAGCATGTGCAGAAGAACTAGGACTCCTTTATGTGTCCCTCCCCCCCCCCCAGCCTGACTGCTGACTATACAGATCTAAAGTCTCTTTCTTTAATGTTGCGTTCTGCTGCAGATGAGAGCTGAGGTGGCTTCCAAGGTAACCTGGTCCCACTGTGCACCTGGTTGTGTTTTAAGGTGGAAGTGTGTGTGTGTTTGTGACAGTAAATGACAGCGGTTGGTGAGAATGTGGAGCTGCTGTATCGACAGCTGTCTGAACATCAGGAGGTGGACTGATGTTTCATAAACTGGCATGATCTCAAAAACCACACCTGGCTGTTGAAATGAGTGTGGGGGTGTTTATGTGTGTGTTTGGTACAGTCACAGTACTTCAGTGGAACTCTTATTTATTCTTCTTCTTTGGTTGTGCTAAAATGAACGCAGCGTCATTCTTTTCCCTCCAAACATCAGGCGGAGGCTGCTGGGAGTGCTCACGGGGTAGGTCCTGGTGATGACATCATCATCCTGCGACACCAGCACCGTCATCATCATGTCTGAACCTGTACTAACACCGCTGTGGGGAAATCAGGTTTCAACACTAATAACCTCCAACCAATCCAAAGGATATTACCATGTAAAAAACAACAACATGAGAATTGGACAATCAAACCCTTAACTCTATGATGAGAACCAACATATTCAGCGGGGGATTTCCCTCATGGAAGAAAACATGTTCCTGAATAGGTTCATGGTTTTCCTTATCTGCTTGTGTTCCTGGGAATCGAATGACTCTTGACTCGTGTTTGGTTCAGAATCATTCACTCCCATGATCCAACACTCCGGTCATTGTTCTCATAGAGCACATCATCTGTGACGTACTCCTGTTTGGGACTGTGTTGTGATGGGACTGTGTGTTGTGATGGGACTGTGTGTTGTGATGGGACTGTGTGTTGTGATGGGACTGTGTTGTGATGGGACTGTGTGTTGTGATGGGACTGTGTTGTGATGGGACTGTGTGTTGTGATGGGACTGTGTTGTGATGGGACTGTGTGTTGTGATGGGACTGTGTGTTGTGATGGGACTGTGTGTCGTAATGGGACTGTGTGTTGTGATGGGACTGTGTTGTGATGGGACTGTGTGTTGTGATGGGACTGTGTGTTGTGATGGGACTGTGTGTTGTGATGGGACTGTGTGTTGTGATGGGACTGTGTGTTGTGATGGGACTGTGTGTTGTGATGGGACTGTGTGTTGTGATGGGACTGTGTTGTGATGGGACTGTGTTGTGATGGGACTGTGTGTTGTGATGGGACTGTGTTGTGATGGGACTGTGTGTTGTGATGGGACTGTGTTGTGATGGGACTGTGTGTTGTGATGGGACTGTGTGTTGTGATGAGACTGTGTTGTGATGGGACTGTGTGTTGTGATGGGACTGTGTGTTGTGATGGGACTGTGTGTTGTGATGGGACTGTGTGTTGTGATGGGACTGTGTTGTGATGGGACTGTGTTGTGATGGGACTGTGTGTTGTGATGGGACTGTGTGTTGTGATGGGACTGTGTGTTGTGATGGGACTGTGTGTTGTAATGAGACTGTGTTGTGATGGGACTGTGTGTTGTGATGGGACTGTGTGTTGTGATGGGACTGTGTGTTGTGATGGTTGTCTTACTTCGGTCTTGAATGTCCCATGATCCTCTCGTCGTGGTGTGCATGTGTGGGATGCACTCTACGCATGCTGTGTTGGCCGACCATCTCCATGGCAACCGCCTTTTTCTCCACTCATCTCACAACAGTGGGAGCGGGAAGTTGGGATGGCGTCACGGCGGCTTTAGTAAACGTGTGTGTGTGTGTGTCGCAGGAGGAGTTCTGCTACCCTGTGGAGTGTCTGACTCTCACAGTAGAGGAAGTGATGCACATCAGGCAGGTGCTGGTGAAGGCCGAGCTGGAGAAGTTCCAGCAGTACAAGGACGTCTACAGCGCCCTGAAGAAAGGAAAGGTGAGAGCACACCCCTCTTTCCGCTCCCTGGCTGCTTCCGGAAGCTTCACCGCTAAAAGAGTTCGTTCATTTAACCGTGGTGAAACCAGGGAATGTTATTTTTTAAACCCCCCGACCCCTCCCTTAAGATTAAAGTCAACTCTGAGGTAAACACTCATGATACACGTTTTATATGCAACCTGCACACGTTCACTTACTAAATCCATAAATCCTTCCCTCACCCCACAACTTTGGTTCACGTTGGCAAAACTTTCTGGCGTTTTAAAAATCCAGACAGATGTGTTGGTCTTGGTGTGAGGGTGAGTTCACACAGAGAAAGAAGGTTGTGGTTCCTGACCCGACTGCTCTTCCCCTTCTCAGCTCTGCTTCTCCTGTCGCACCAAGAGGTTTTCCCTCTTCACCTGGTCCTACACCTGCCAGTTCTGCAAAAGGTACGAGCCAATCACAGCAGGGATTATTCTCCATTCAGTGTTGTGTTAATCCTGTATCAGAATGAAGGATATTGGATTCTGAGATTGAGAGATTTTTGTTTTCTCTTTTTAGGCCGGTTTGTTCTCAGTGCTGTAAAAAGGTACGAGGAATTCATCCTGTCTTAACTCAACACAACTTGTACACAATCGCTTCCAAGCCTGCGAAACCATAACCAGTCCTTAGATTCATCCGATCCGTCCAATCCCATCGTCCGCTGTCGTTTCAGATGCGGCTGCCTTCCAAGCCCTACGCCAACCTGCCCATCTACTCCCTGGGTCCCAGCGCCCCTGCCACCGCTGAGGCTTCGGCTCAGCCGGATACGCCTTCTTCCTTATCCGAACACCACCGGCACAGCCTGCGACGGAAGTAAGTTCTTGGTCCTTATGGTAGATTGATCTCCAGGGGGAGTTTAGTTGAGTTTTTTATATTATTTCCCCCAATATATATATAGTTTTTGACAGACACAAGTCAAGCGATGCCCTATTAAAGCAATGTTTTCCATCAACATTCAGTTTATTCTCATCGCACAATGTTGTAGCACAGTACAAAATGAGGAGGACCTGTAGTTTAAAGTCCTCACCACCTGTGGTCTACAGCAGTGGTCCTCAACCCTGGTCCTCAGGACCCACTGTCCTGCATGTTTTAGATGTTTTCCTGCTCCAACACACCTGATTCTAATGCATGGGTCGCTATCTAGCTCTGAAGAATCCTGGTAAACGATCATGCATTAGAATCAGGTGTGTGGGAAGGGGGAAACATCCAAAACATGCAGGACAGTGGGTCCTGAGGACCAGGGTTGAAGACCACTGGTCTACAGTATTCAAGAACTAATGTATATAATGACATAACATTGAACGTTTATATCTGACCCCCGCCCTCCTCCATCCACCCCACCTCCCCCAGGTTGTCCAGCCAATCAGCCAGCAGCGAATCGGGCTCGCGGGAACTGGCCGACCTCCCCAAGGAGCTGACGGAGGACTGGTGCACCATGGAGGTGTGCGTGGACTGCAAGAAGTTCATCTCTGAGATCATCTCGTCCAGCAAGCGCAGCTTGACGGTGGCCACCAAGCGGGCGCGCCTCAAGCGCAAGACCCAATCCTTCTACGTGTCGTCCCCCAACGCCAGGAGGGACTACCGGCCCACCGAGAGGACCATCAACGAGGTGTGAGACCTGGGGGTGGGGGACACGAGTCCAGGGTGGGGCAGCAAAAGAAATCTCCAACCCTCTTTTTAAAGTGCTGGTTATGAAGTGGTGGCTTCTGTAGAATGTGAGAGGGGCTGTCAGGTTAAGACTGAGAGAACGTTGGTCTGAGCGATGATCGTGGGACGTGTGATTGGTTGTTCGTACTGACGGTGCCAGTAACTAGAGTATTCCAAAGTAATTCCCAAGAATCTAGCGTAGAGAATCAGTGGTCTGCTTAACTGCCACTCCTTTGCAGCTGACTGACTTGGTTTCCTTGACGATATTCAAAATGGTGGTCGTCTTTGGCAGGTTCTAAATACCAACCCTTTCAACAACAACAAAAAGTGCCCAGTAAGACACATTCCTCTCCCAGTTCAGAATGGAGATGCAACTTTATTCCATTTGTATTTTCTTTTTAAGTGATGTATTTGAATGGCTCTAGCTATCTGAGGGGTGAGTTAAGTTTCACGAATAGCTGCTGTGGCCATGGAGGAGAATCAAACCAGAGAATGTATATTTGTAATAGTCACATGGAACGAGGTGTGCTGTGTGTAAATAGCTGAACGAAGGATCCCTCGCCAGATCCCTCGCCAGATCTCAGATGTAAATAAAAACCCACTTCCTGTTTACGCCCTAGCCCTCAGGAAGAACTAGCCGATCGTCTATCTGACAGATGCAGTGTAGATCTGTTAGTTAGGTCTGGATTCTCTGTCCCATTCCCAATATTTTCTTACTTTTTAATGAGGTGACATGGATAAATATGACACAACTTGGTTTAACTGGCGAGTTTGCTTTGCAAAAAGGAGATTTGAATACAGTCCGTTGGTCAACTGAGGATATGTCTTGGGAAGTTTGTGATGAGTTTAGAGGTCATGTTTGTTTTAGCCACTTTTTTTTGATGTATTTTAAATAATGTGCCTGGTGCCAAAAAATAAGCTTGGCCTTTACGTGTACATTCCTCCTTCTGAATGATCTGTAATTATGTTGACTACTTGTACATTGTAAATATTGATGGAGCTGGAAACTAAACTGGAAGGTTTTGCCCTATTCTAGCTAGCACACAGCGGCTGTAGACCTTGTAAATGCTGTACATCCAAATCCTTAAAAAAAAAATTGAGAATTATTTCTAATACTCAATCACTTGTCATTATTATAATTACTATTTATTGTGTATTCTAATATTGTCATAGTTTCGATTATTGACATTCTTAAACATAATTTTATTATTATATCTCGGTATTAAGTTATTATATATCTGGAATAACACTTTCTGGAGAGATCAAATTGTTTGTCAGTTCTTGTCTCTGTTAATTATATATGTTTGTTTCACAGTGCAATTTCCGAGGGTTCCTCTGGGACGGAGGGTGGTTGTGTACACACAGTCTGGAGATGGGTTTAGGATCAAACACCACACTGATTTGAATGTAGGTAACAGGGTATTGTGTGTTTTCCAGAGAGTTATTGCTTCTGGATTTTCTACTGTGTCCCTCAGAGATGTTGACTAATGCACAGACACTTCCTTACTTAGTATAGAAACGCACACAACCTTAGACAGTAACATTTTCTAATCAGTTTGATTTCTTGGTGATTCTCGTGGCACTATGGAACAATGTCCACATTGACCTGGACAAAAATTGACCAGTTTGAAGATCATGTCATATTTTATATTTTGTCTGACCTTGTTTTGATACCAGTAAGGCAGGAATGGTGTGAATTCAATCCTTGTGATTTTTTTTTTTAATGAAACAAATGACAATAAAATGATCAAATTCTTTCAAACAATGTTTAATGTTTTCATTGTTGAAGTACATCTGTTGATATTTTTGAAATATATATATATATTTTTGTCACATATATAGCTTAAGTGTTTGAAGTATTCAGTGCATCTCATGCTAGACTCGTTTCAGATTTACCCAAAATAAATAACCATGCAGTGTTGACATGAATAAACACGGTCGTTAATACTCGATTCTCAACACTGTATTTTTCTCATGTACAGACAGCGCCTTCTGCTGGAAGTTTCTGGATTTGTATATAATTAGTACAGTTTTTCCACATGATGGCGCCATTGTTAAGTTAAGTGCAGGGAGGTTTGCGAGGCTTTCCATCTCAAACTCTAAAGTTTAGAGAGTCTAGAGTCTAAAGCCACCCTTTTGTTGTAATCGACTTGATTCAACTTATCAACGATTTTATTATTTAAAAAATGACAGTTAAATGTGGGATGCAGTGGGCATCTACAGGACAAAAGAGAAAAAAACCGACTGTGTTCGGGGTCTATCACGTTGCTATGCTCAATGACTGATGCTCTTTGTAAAAGCTCTCTTGTAAGTCGCTTTGGATAAAAGCGTCTGCTAAATGAATAAATGTAAATGTAGAAGAGTTCCTGTAACCAACCTGGACTGGTTAGATTCAAACCGATGCTAATAAAGAGTTGGGTGAGTATTTATTGGCATACAAGATATTCATATGAAACTTTGTGCAGGAATTTTTTTTGGCTTAGTAAGATGATTGTAGGCTTGTCACTACAGCACTAGAACTTGAGAAAAACAAGAACTAGAACCTGAGAAAACACCATGACCAGAACATGCAACCAAAGCTCTCTCTTGTAAGTCGCTTACGTCTGCGAAATGAATAAATGTAATGTAAATGTAAATGTCACGAAGAAAAACACAACCCCCCAGTTAACCAGGTCTAGTTCCTGAAGTGACCGGCTTTCAGCACCTGTCAGTTCATAATGACCCAGACTTGGGCCAGTTATACAGGTGTAAACCCCCTGTAATCTCCCTGGCTGACACATTTACACAGGGATGGAATTACACCGGGTCCTTCCAGACCAACCCCCCCCCCCCCCCCCCCCCCCCCAACTGAAATAAAGTGTTACCCTCTTTAAAGATGGTGTTCTTGTTTGCCTAAACTAGAACCTAATTGAATGTTTTCCAGTGCAATATCACAACAAAAACAAAAAACAGCACAGATAGCATGAAATGTATTAAGGTATCTTCAAATCAGAGTACAAAATAAATCATGCTATCAATGTACATAAACTATCAAATATAGCTTATCCAATAATCATCTCATGATGTGGTAATGCTAATTGCTATGATAATATCCAAATGCATCCCAACCAGAAAGCTCTTCTAATGATAACTCTTGTATTTATGGGTCCATGACTGTCCTCCATTAGAAGGGTCGTTTGGAAACCGAGTTTCTATTATTGAGGTTTCAGAGTGTGTAAGTGTGTGAGTGTGTGTTTGTGTGTGAGCTATCGTCACTGTAATGCTACACCCGGGGGTTAGTACAGTTAGTACAAGGTCTAAAATAGCCTGGTTCTGCCTCCCTTCAGGGTGACCCTCAGTAAAGAGACTGTGCATTTAGTAACACCCCAATAAACATTTGATAGCATGTTCTTGTCAACGGAGGTGATACTGGCTGACAAAACCAAACGAGAAACAGGTGACTGAAGTCAATCGGTTTTGTTAGGCAGTAAGAGGACATGAATAGGACGTGTGTGGACATACCAAACATGAACAGTTTGAGGTGGGAGACAAATGACTGGAAAATATGTTAATGGGTCCGCAGTCATTTAGCCAACACAAGTCAACAACGTCTGTGTGACGTCGCTGATGACCCTTATGGAAAATGATGTTTTAGAAAGCGCAAAACGAAAAACCGTGCGTATTATAGTTGAACTTTGTTTCGTGGTCTTTAATGTAGCAGATGGAAAAACAGATTCACTGTCAAACTTGACCTTTGTGGTTTTGTAATGGGATATTTTAGTGACCTGTATGTTGACAGCGGTCACCATCCCTGCAGTATGTGTTCTCAGACCATTTTCTATGATTTAGAACGACTTCTGGATGGGGGCAAACGTCTTGATTTTAAAAACAGTGTCCAGATGACTACTTATGAATCCTTTTCTACAATGGAACACTCCTGGATGAATGACGTTCTTCACGACCCAAAGACACAATCAGAAAGAAAAAAACCTTTTGAAAAAAAAATGCTCTTTAATAATAGCCACCTAGAAATAAGACTTAATTCTTTTACAAAACACAAAGAATAATACATTTAATCAATTTAACACATTTAGTAAATAAAGATAAACATATAGCTAGCAGTAGATGTAAACCAATGCTAAATGGACACATGAAACAGAAGGAATCTACTCAGCACGCGACTGTGGTTGTGACTGTGCAACAGGTGTAGTATTAAAGAGGGTAGCATTAGCTCTATGCTAGGCTAAGTAACGTGCATTTTACAGCCATACAAACTTTCTCCCCAGATGCATGTTTCCTATTATTATTCTCACTGAGTTAAGGGGAGGCCATTTTAAAATGAAACTTTGCTGTTAACATATAGATCAAATGAGCTGCCTTAACCTTGAAGTATATTTCTAATATACTGTATATGGAAGCCATACTTTATGTAAAGTAGTACACTTGTAGCAGCATAGAACTGAAGAACATCGAATGGAAAATCATCATGATCATGTTGAAAACAAGTGAGATTGCATGTTTGCCATACATGTTACTTATTTTAGAACTGTTTCGTCAGTTGAACCCCACAGAATGTAATAGGCCTCAAATATATATTTCAAATGTTTAGGCTTATATGCCTATTACAAAACTCCTCTTAATGAAAACACAGGCACACCATGCATTGATTGCAATGTATTGGTATTGTATTGGTAATACAATAATATATTGGTATTGGTAATTTCAATAAATAATCATCTACACCTACAAGGAAGGAACAATATTGTACACAACACATTTGCTGACATTTCTCACAGGACTTGGGGTAAACACATCTATTTTTCAGTAAATTGTTAGATGTTTCATCAGGGTTTAGGAGGAATGTAATTTCTTTACAAAATGGCTATTGACGTGGCTGAAAGTAACAGCCTGTTTGCGGTAATTAGAACAAGGGAAGAAAGGCAGACCAGCCATTAATATTTGGCTTTAATCCATTAATCCATGACCGTAAGGTTGACTAAGGAATAAAGCCATCTGCTTGTAGATAGTTTTGGATCAAGCTTGAATCTGAACAGCTGTGCGTTGCGTAAGTCTTTGGTGTCCTAGGCTGTTCTCTGTGGGGTGTTTAGTTCACTCCCAAGGCCAGCCTGACACCTCTCTGTTCGCCACCTGAGGTCTTCTTTGATTTAGAACACTGCAGATGCTAGCCAGCCAACCATGCTTTGTAACCCTAGCATGCCAGTTAGCCTAGCATGCATGCTAGCTTTGCATGACAGTTAACCTACCATACCAGCAAAGACATCACTGAACCTGATGGAACGCCGCCAATTTGAGATGGTTTGCTGTCCTGGCTTGGGGGAGGCCAATAACGTTGGCATGGGGGGGGTCAGGGTTGATGGGTTTGTTGGTGGGGTTGTGTTATAAATGGGCAGGGGCCCAAGGAGGAGGGAGGGGGTCAGGGTGGGTTTGGCCTATTTGAGACACAAACCAAAGGTAGGGAGCCGTGGTCAAACAGCTTATAGGGAAGCGTTCCCCTCGAGGTCCAAAGATCCGTCTTTGGGTCGTAACACTCGAAGCAGTCCGAGTCCTCGATGACGTCGTGACTGTTGAGGAAACGTCCACCAGTCACGTAGATCTTGTTGTTGATAACCGTGGCGCTGTGGTGCATTCTTCTCTCCTTCAGGTTCTCACATTTCACAAATTTGTTCGCTTTGGTGTCGTAGGCTATCATTCGTCGAGTGTACCCTGAAGACGAACAACAGAATCCGCCAAAAACACCACAAAACTTCAGGTAAAATGAACGGAATTGTGGTAAACCCCCCCCCCCCCCAAAAAAAAGTATTGTCATGTAGATAGTAGTAAACTCATACAGCCGGAGAAACCAGGATGACCATCTAGACTCACCTCCTATGATGTAGATCTTGTCTTCAATGACAGCAGCAGGCGCGCACACGTTCTTCACTGTCCTGGTCTCCAGTCGGGACCACAAGTTACGAGAGATATGATACACCTGAGGCAAGGAAACCCACAACCTGAGATCAGCCCCATAACGTACAGGCACCTACAAACCTACAGGTTTACAGGCACCTACAAGGTGAACACACTTCTCTAACCTGTATCAGTCGGACAGGATTCTGCATGGCGTCCTCTCCTCCGAACACGTATATCCTCTGGTCATTAGCTGCCACAGCCGGGTGGAGTACTGCCGTGGGCAAGGGCGCCATGGCCTCCCATTGGTTAAACATGCTGTTGTACCTTTCCACCGAGGTAGAGATCTGTTTGTCCGGCCCTATGCCCCCTAAAACGAAGATAAAGTGCAAGTAGGAGACACTCTGGTGGGCGTAGCGAGGCTCTAACATGGGCTCCGCTGTCCGCCATTGGTTGGTCTTCAGGGAGAGGGTGTAGACGGTGGAACTGACGGAGCTGTCTCCAGATGCCATGCTGAGGCTGAGCCCTCCCACCACGTAGAGGATGCTGTGGATGCAGACGTAGGCTGCCTTGTAGAGTCGCAACGGCAGCTTGGCCAACCACTGCCACCGCTGGGTTCGTTCGTCGTAGAGCAGGGCCTCGCGGGATGTCTGCTCGTTGTTTTTGCGCCCGCCGACGACCACAAGAGCCTCCCGGCAGGTGTAGCGGCGTGGCGTGGTCCACAGCGGCTTGAGCTCGCGGCCGCACTTGGCGCTGACGGAGAGCATGAGGCGCCGGACCGAGTCGATGATCTCGGTGCAGAGCGTGGAGGACTGCACCAGAGGGTCATTGGCGATGAACTGGAACAGGTAGGTGGGGTGGATGTGGCGCAGGCGTACCTTCTTGAAGAGGTCGTGGATGGCGCCTCGCCGTGAGAACGGGTCATGATGAATCCAGGCCAAGAGAGTCTCAAACACCTGCTCCTCCTCGGCGCACAGCCTGTCGTCCTCAAGGTAGCACATGAGCTCGGGCAGCGAAAGCTCGCAGAAGTCTTCCGTAGCCGCCACGTCCGAGAAGCTCCGCACCGCCATTTCCTTGGCCTTCTCCTTCAGGCTGGCACAGTGGAGGATCTCAGACAGACGCACCATGCTCAGGCAGTTCTCCGGGCTCAGCTGCTCCTGGAGGAACGTCGAGCAGGCCTCGAAGAGACGGCCGTAATGCAGCATGGACGCCGCCTGCATTAGCGGCAGCACGATCTCCATGGTGATGGTGATGGCGCCCGTGTAGACGTACTCCACGATGCCGCTCAGCACGTCGGGGGAAACGCCCTTCAGGTCGACACGTGTCTGGCTACTTTCCAGGAAGTTACTGCAGAACATGGCCCGGAAGTAGGGACTGCTGGAGACGAGGACGTTGCGGTGACAGGGGATCTCCTGGTGCTCGCTGCACAGGAGGACGTCCGTGAAGATCCTCTCCAGCCGGAGGACGTTAAGCTGGGAGAGCAGGTGGCTCGACAGCTCCGGGTCTTTGAACGGGAAGACCTCATTTGTTGTGCTGGCCATTCTGTATGAGTCATCGGATAAAGGAGACAGAAGGAAAGAGGGAAAGGATCCATATGAGGGTTGTTAAGACAGTGATCATTAAATGGAGTCATTAAATTGACAAGAACAATGCTGCAATACATTATGAAATCTCGCAGACATTTTAGATCAACTGAGTTCAAAATATTCGCGCAAAATCTCTCTTAGCTCTACCTTCTCCCATATTTGAAAGGAAGTAAGGAAAAATAGGAATCCAGGGGCAACACACTGCAGTAAAAGGGGAGCACAGCCAACTTTTTTTTTAACATGACCTGATCCTCACCTTTGCCCTAAAATAAATGACATTGTTGCACCTTCCTGTTCTAGTCACAGAACAGTCACTATGGCAAACCTTTCAAACTACAACTCTTTTCATGGGAAATGTCACGACTACCAACACAGCTTTCTTTTTCCACTCTGTCTCCTAAATAATCTTAATGCATTTCGTACAGCATTCAGCCACATCTCAATCCCAGCTCTCATCATGGCTGACTTTATCAGAGTTGCTATGTTACAGTCGCAGCTGTTTCTCTCTTTCTCTCTTTTCTCTCTGTTTTTTTCCCCTCGTCAGTGGCTTTGCCCTTGACAGCCCTGGCGCTGAGACCAGGGGCATTTCATAGGGCTATTATCAACACTAAGTCTTCTAATCACCCCCGAGACAGCTACTGGTAAACATGGGGTCCACCCTGCCAGAGCTATATTTGGCACAAAATCATTATTTTTTATTATTAACTGCTGTTGCTCATGACAAGAGTGACACGCCACAAGTGGTGGTATTCCCCAGACTTTGTGGAACACAGCCTGGAATTCATCCAAGATTATTAGGGAGTGTTCTAGAATAAATTCATAAAACATCCAACATTTGGCACATTATTATATTATATTATACTTTTTTTATGGGGGGGGGGGGGTCTTGGATACATGCTGATAGCTTTCAAAGCTATTATTGAGTCTACTTAAATTTGACTGATCGAAAATGATGTTCCGTTTGAAATGTTTGTGATGATTACGGTAATTAATGACAGCCATAAAGATGCATTTCTTTTTGGCTCTGAGACAAACCAATTGCTGGGTGCTCTACATAGCTGACACTAGAATGACCCTGAGATATGCGGTAACTGGTATGAGGGAGGCAGGTCTGAATCAACGCATCTAGACCCCACCAAAGAGCTGCCTAAATCTCTGACTTTGACCAGTTTTGTAAACATAAACTCATTACAACTTCATGAAAGGTTAGTTATGACTAAAGTCTAGCAATGACCTAATACAGGTTTGTATGGGTCTTCTTACCTCTCAACTGCAAAGCGATAACATCCACAACCTCCCACAAGTCTTTCTGGAATCAGGAAAACGCTCAGAGGACGCTGAAAACCCAAAACATGGCCAGGAAAGTCAACGAGACTAAACTTTAAACTCAGCTAATGAGATGACAATCTAGGGAGCGTGCAGTGTGTGGAGACAGAAAGGTACTGTGAGGTCTGTCGTTCAGAGTTTGCCATGAGGCTACTGTGTACATTCCTGCTGCTAAGAATAGTTTCCGGGACACACTCTTCCTGGGGTCTCATGTGACACCCCCTACCACCCCCTCAGTTTGTTTGCGTACTGCCAGGGAGAGCGTTTCAACGCAGATCCATCGCTATGTTTACTATGGCAGGAAGACTACGAGATCCTGGTTCAGCCCCTGAAAGCCCACCCAGGGTGGCGTTTGATTCTGCCCCTGCTTACGACCAGTACCCCCCTCCCAACACACCTCCTTCACCCACCTCTGTCCTAGTTGCCACCCTGCCTCAGCTTGTGCAATCCAGGAACTGGGTAAATATAGGCTGGTGCTGATGGCCTGTCCTGAGGAAGAGCAACAGCTGAAGCCTTCAGAATCACCTCAGTTTGCCTTGAGGTGGGCCTGTGGAGGGCTGGAGTGGTGATGGGTCTGGGTGTTGGTGGGTCTGGGTGTTGGTGGGTCTGTTGGTGGGTCTGTGGAGGGCTGGAGTGGTGGTGGGTCTGGGTGGGTCTGGGTGGTGGTGGGTCTGGGTGGTGGTGGGTCTGGGTGGTGGTGGGTCTGGGTGGTGGTGGGTCTGGGTGTTGGTGGGTCTGGGTGGTGGTGGGTCTGGGTGGTGGTGGGTCTGGGTGTTGGTGGGTCTGGGTGGTGGTGGGTCTGGGTGGTGGTGGGTCTGGGTGGTGGTGGGTCTGGGTGGTGGTGGGTCTGGGTGGTGGTGAGTCTGGGTGTTGGTGGGTCTGGGTGTTGGTGGGTCTGGGTGTTGGTGGGTCTGTGGAGGGCTGGAGTGGTGGTGGGTCTGGGTGGTGGTGGGTCTGGGTGGTGGTGGGTCTGGGTGGTGGTGGGTCTGGGTGGTGGTGGGTCTGGGTGGTGGTGGGTCTGGGTGTTGGTGGGTCTGTGGAGGGCTGGAGTGATGGTGGGTCTGGGTGGTGGTGGGTCTGGGTGGTGGTGAGTCTGGGTGTTGGTGAGTCTGGGTGGTAGTGGAAGATGAGGCATAGGTGATGAAGTGAAACTTCACTGTGTCCAGAACTGCCAGTCTGCCAAATGGGCTAGTTCTGTTGCTGATATACAATCAATAATCATTATTATCACTCGTAAAGACACCCCCCCACGTGATGCACCCACAAAGACATGCGATGACGAGAAACACAAAGGAAGCTGTGGTACAAACAGCATATATTAGATGTAGTTATACTGTATTTACAGCAATACATTTCTTCACCTCACTCATGCTTAAAAGGCTTTCTCTAGAACATACAGTGTCTGCAGGTATTTCCAATAACAGCAATCTGACCAAAAGTCCAGCAATATCTTCCAACATAACTCACAACCCACCCCTCCTTTAGATCTCTTCTCTTCCGGAGGAGCTGAAATGAGTTATCGTCATGTTTGTTTAACTGCATACATGGTGGAAATTGAGATGCGTCAGATTAGATTGAATAACATAGCAAGACATTTCTAGCATGAGTAAGACGTCTGCTGAATAGGACTTGTCATTCGTCTGGGTATACAGTTTGGTTTGGTCAACTGTTGAAGTGTAACTGTATACTGTTTATTCTGGTTACCAAGTGACAGCCTAATTTACTGGTAGGTTGCGTGTATGCACAACAGCCAAACTTTAACGACCGGAAATGTGGATTATTTTCTAATTTAAACGACACATACAAGACATGTCATGAAATTCAGTTACATTAACATATTTCAGGGGATATTTGTGTTCATCTTTAAGAAGTATGATTTTTACGGAGCAAGGAAAAACTATTTTCCTCATATTGTATTTGAATGATAAATGAATGTGGTCCTCTTGTATAGGAGATTTTACCACATGCAGCAACAGACATAGTTCAGGGTAAGTGCTATAAAAGCACAGCGGTTGACATGTCAACATGGTTTACTACAAACGAACCGCAAACTGGGGTTCACTTGCGATGGAGAATGCGTGTGCCTTGAGGATCCGTTAATCAAAGCAATCAGCGCATCATCACCAGGGGTAGATCATTAATACCCCCTCAGTTCACCGCATCATCACCAGGGGTAGATCATTAATACCCCCTCAGTTCACCGCATCATCACCAGGGGTAGATCATTAATACCCCCTCAGTTCACCGCATCATCACCAGGGGTAGATCATTAACTACCCCCTCAGTTCACCGCATCATCACCTGGGGTAGATCATTAATACCCCCTCAGTTCACCGCATCATCACCAGGGGTAGATCATTAACTACCCCCTCAGTTCACCGCATCATCACCAGGGGTAGATCATTAACTACCCCCTCAGTTCACCGCATCATCACCAGGGGTAGATCATTAATACCCCCTCAGTTCACCGCATCATCACCAGGGGTAGATCATTAACTACCCCCTCAGTTCACCGCATCATCACCAGGGGTAGATCATTAACTACCCCCTCAGTTCACCGCATCATCACCAGGGGTAGATCATTAATACCCCCTCAGTTCACTGCATCATCACCAGGGGTAGATCATTAACTACCCCCTCAGTTCACCGCATCATCACCAGGGGTAGATCATTAATACCCCCTCAGTTCACCGCATCATCACCAGGGGTAGATCATTAATACCCCCTCAGTTCACCGCATCATCACCTGGGGTAGATCATTAATACCCCCTCAGTTCACCGCATCATCACCAGGGGTAGATCATTAACTACCCCCTCAGTTCACCGCATCATCACCAGGGGTAGATCATTAACTACCCCCTCAGTTCACCGCATCATCACCTGGGGTAGATCATTAACTACCCCCTCAGTTCACCGCATCATATCCATGGTAGATCATTAACTACCCCCCAGCCCCCTTCACCCCATCATCTCCATGGTAGATCATTAACTCCCCCTCCATTCACCGCATCATCACCAGGAATAGATTGTTAACTACCCCCTCCGTTCACCGCATCATCTCCATGGTAGATCATTACCTCCCCCCTCCGTTAGAGACACCTCATTGGTTACGCCTCAGACGGAAGTGACGAACATAACTAAAAGCGTGACGAACGGTGGCACGAAAATACAACAAGGAAGTGGACATTTATTAAAAAAGGAAACCTGTACAGATTACAAAGATCGCCAAATTGAAACATTATTTCGTTCATTAGTCCAGGCTCGGGGGGTACAGTCATTTAGGACTGGCCCGGAAGCCCCGTTGTTGTCATTGTGAGTCCAGATTGCAGAAGCAATGAACACTGACGTGGAATTTCATATCAGGCAGAATTATCCGTGGAACAAACTGCCAGCTAATGTCAAACAGGTAAAGTCATCATCGCTATGTGCGCTTTGTCATTCACCAAATCTGTATTTATACGGTGTGAAGTCATATCCAACACCGGTTGTGTAACCATCTGCACCTGCATTGACACTGAGTTTGTCATTCAGTCGAAAGCTTCATGTTCAAAGCAAAACATAAGCTACATGCTAACTGAAGCTAATCTCAATCACATGACTCACATGAAGACTGATACCATTATTATACCATCTGCATATCAATGATATAAACCAGCTATAATAACCAAGCTATATTGTAAGTATTTTCTTTGATAGTGGTAAGCGAAAGGTGTTGCTGCAAGATAGATACAGCCTCTTTTTACTAAACACCACCTGATCCCACCAACACCGAGTTATTATTATTATTATTATTAATAATAATAATAATAATAATACTATTATGCCAAGATGTCGTGTTTAACTGGAGGCTGCTGTGTGTCAATGTCAAGATACTAAGTCAGAGGAAATGCGGCACTTGTCTCTTTGCATTATGACTTTACATTTAAACGTCCTTTTTCTCTCTCTCTTCCTCTGTTTTTACAGAGCTTGGGAAATTCGCAGCGTGAATACGAGAAGCATGTTTTGCTGTACAGTATTAGGAATCAGCTTCGATTCCGCAATAACCTAGGTGAGCATCCTATATAAATATATAAGCTCCTATGTATATATCCTATATATAACATCCTATATAGAAGCTGTCCTCTGTGCCTCTGCTCAATAATGGATGACAGCACCAGATATTCACCAGTGGCTTATGTTCAACACAAAGCAGCAATATACCTCCTTATTTAACAGTGACATAAAGAATATCCATACCTAGGAATTGTAATGTTATACGATATATAATATCACATGTAATATCTGTTGATTTATGTATTTTTTAGATTAGATTAGATTAGATTCAACTTTAATGTAATTACAAACGTATGTAACGTAAGTACAGGGTAACAAAATGCAGTTAGCATCCAGCCAGAGGTGCAACACCGGTAGCAGAAGCAGAATATACAGAGTTTTCAGGGTATTAAAAGTGATTTGGTAGTACAAATGTACAGCTGTATTGTATTTATATATTTATAGTGTCGTATGTACAGATATCAAGTCACATGTATATATATATATACAATTCAACATAAATTGCCAGATTGTATTGCAGGTCCAAGATGCACCTTTTGATCGGATGATTGTTTAGCTAATTCGTTTGGTACATTTCCCCCTCTTTAACGGTCTGTTTTCTTGGCCTTGTCACCGCCTGCGCAGTGAGACACGTGAGGAAGGATGAGAGGAAGTATTACGAGGAGCTGTTGAAGTACAGCAGGGATCACCTGATGCTGTATCCCTACCATCTGTCTGACATCATGGTCAAAGGCCTGAGGATTACTCCCTTCTCCTACTACATAGGAATCATGGAGGTACTGTGACAGACTAGCAACTTGCCTTGTCCTACACATGTAATACATTAACATTTTCATTCAGTCATTTAGCAGACTGTCTCATCCAGAGAGATTTACCGCAAGTACAGGGACATTCCCCCTGAGGCGAGTAGGGTGAAGTGCCTTGCCCAGAGACACAGCATTATGTTGACTCAGCCGGGAATCGAACAGGAATCAACCTTCTGATCATTAGCCGGATATCCTCAGCGCTCAGTCACCTGACTTTCTGGAGAGGGTTGATGTAGACCAGGGGTCTCCAATCCTGGTCCTCAAGATCCGCTGTCCTGACAGTTTTAGATGTTTCCCTGCTCCAGCACACCTGATTCAAATGAAGGGTCGTCATCAAGCTCTGTGGAGGTGTGCTGGAGCAGGGAAAAATCTAAAACATTCAGGACAGTGGCCCTGGAGGACCAGGATTGGAGACCCCTGATGTAGGCTCTCGTTCGTCCAGCAGTGTAACAGAGTGAGATTGTGACGCAGGTTTGAATCGAAACTGACATCATGATGAAGTATAAAGCCCAACATTGTGATGATAATCCACCAGGAATGGGTTGTCATTTACATTTTTAATCCCTGTATTTGCATGTTCCCCCCCAACACCTCAGCCCCCCTGTACATATGTTTTTTCGGTCTAATTTGTTTGAACTGCCACTCACAAGCCTTGCCAAGCGCTGCTGGCACAGAACAGGTGTGGGGGGGGAAACACTTTCAGGGCTAGGCTGCTTAGTCAACACAATCTTTTGCACCCCAGGAAAAAGACCATTAGTAAAAGGTTGGTGTAACAAAAAGGCCTTCTGGCAGAATTCCGCCTATAGTATCGCACGATCAAAAGCTTTCGCTTCTAAATCTTATTCACGTGTCTTCACCATGCAGTTGTTTTTAGTATTGTAAGTTAATGGCTATTCTCCTCCCTGCTAAACAAGACACTGAAAGGCATTCTTACTCTCACACAATCACCTCAGTGTCATGTGATCACTAGGTGGACTTTGTCAATCCCAGTTCTGTGTGTGTGTGTGTGTGTGCCTGCCTTTGTGTAGTGTAACTGAATACATAAGGGGTGTTCTTTAGCCAGACCTGCTGTCATATTTGAAATGTTAAACCCGTTAGTAAGAAGTTCCAAGGTGTAGATTGTGTGACTCACTGGAAGGTTGGTTAGTTCCACTGCAGCCTTTGAAGTTGATTTTGTGATTATTCTACTTCAAGTGGATAACAAACTGATTAAGCATTCAGAATCTGTCTTCATTGTAATGCTGTCCTGAACACAAAACCTGCCTGATTTTTGGTGCGGAAAACTTTCAAAATGTGCTTTCTCGCTTGCAAAGTCATATTCTGCCAAACCATCTGAATGTGTAAAGGAGGGATATGACAGACTTTAATAATCCCTTTTTTATGTGCCTGGTGGAAATGGGAAGTTGGAAATTAGCTCAGTGACTTTATCTGTTCACAATTAATCAAAGCTAAGGAAATGGTCGCTCAAGGAGGGAAATTGGTTTAATGTTTTTTCTTCTTCTTTGATTGCTTCCCACTTCTAGGACATAATGAACAGCGAGAAAAGTTACGACTCTCTGCCTAACTTCACTGCTGCTGACTGTGAGTCCCTCGTTAACCAATTATCTTTATCTGATTAACAACCTATGTGTCTCATACTTACAGTAGTATTTAGTCTGCATTTTTTCTTTGATCTGACTAGGGCTGTCAAAACTGCTCAAAAATGATGTTCGAATATTCGAATATTCCCCACACATGTATTCGAATATATTCGAGTTTCCCGGTTGCGCATTAGGCACGTCAATAACAGGACAAATGAATACAACAAGACATAACTACTTGTATAGGTAATATATTTAAGTTCATTTAACAACATATTACTTACACAAAAATAAGTAGATGAACTAATGGCTAAGACCGCAGACCTTGGCCTCTCGCTCGCACACGCACTTTTTCTTTCTCTCTCTCCCGCACTGTCGCGCTCTCTGCGCATAGCGGTTTAAATGAACGACAACAATAAACAAATGCTGAGTGTTGATCAAAAGTTTTGTGCAAGAAATTTAAGGCCACGATTCTTTTCTTTTTTTTTTACATTCAAATATTAATTTTCATATTCGAAATTCGTTTTTTAAACACTATTCGAATGTATATTCGAATGTAGAATATTCGTTGACAGCCCTACGTCTGACCCAAGTCACTGTTGCAAAACCGGCATTTCAAACGTGGTCGTTTTGCAGGGGTCCTTTTAGCTGTCAGATGAAGTAGGTTTTACCAGTGGGCAGGTAAAGGTCTGTCCCCTGTGGCTGCCTGACTGAAAGCCTGATGATGGCTTTCTGCACAGGCCATCAACAGGCAGCTGAACCTGAGATTGACAGGCTTCTCTTCTCTGATCTCTGGAAAGAACAGAGCTGCGGTGTTCTTTTGCTGACTCACACTCACACCTTGATTAGGAGCAGCAACAGGCATCACTATTTTGAACTTCTCTTTTGAATCTCCGACCTTGATTGCAGAGTCCCTGCCTAGTTTTCACCACGGCGCACGCATTATCACACCACGCGATACCAAAGACAGGGAATGAAGGGGGCTTGTGTGTGTGTGTGTGTGTGTGTGTGTGTGTGTGTGTGTGTGTGTGTGTGTGTGTGTGTGTGTGTGTGTGTGTGTGTGTGTGTGTGTGTGTGTGTGTGTGTGTGTGTGTGTGTGTGTGTGTGTGTGTGTGTGTGTGTGTGTGTGTGTGTGTGTGTGTGTGTGTGTGTGTGTGTGTGTGTGTGTGTGTGTGTGTGTGTGTGTGAGAGACTGTGTGCCTGTGGGGGAGACGCAGGGTTTAGATGATTCATTCAGTGGTGCTTCATACTCTTTGAGTTATTTACATTTGAGGAAAAGCGATTATTTTCCAATGTATCTCCTTTTAGCTGAGTCTGGGTTAGCAGAAACTAATCAGGATATCTTCCCCTGTCACTGTCTGCCGCGAAATGGTCAACACAGTAAAAAAGTAAAGTGTGACTGAGGTATAATACACCCTGACTTGGAAGAAGTTAGCAACACATTTGAGACAGACCCTTTGAGGGAAAAACGGTTCCTTTTGTTCAAAAGACTTGGCATTTTTGAACTACTTCTGAACTGTTAGCCATCTGAGAAACTATTTTCTAATGTTGAGGCGTCGATTGAGTTGAGGGTGATTTTGTTCCTTTTCCACCTCAGGTCTGAGGCTGATGGGCATAGGAAGAAACCAGTACATAGACCTGATGAACCAGTGCAGATCCTCTAAAGTAAGAACAACATTTGTCAACAAGTCACCTTGCGTTTTTCCTGAATTCATATTTTACAAGGATTATATAGAAGTTATATAATAAACTCCATTATTTACCTGATTGAACTCACTAGGCAAAGTAGTAGTAGTAGTAAATGGACACCTTTTGTACGCATATATTTTCCATCAAACCTTTTATGCATATTATAGACTTTGAACTTTGTTGTTCAGACATAGATATGTGGTAGAAACTGCTAGAAAGATCAAATGTTTACCCTCGAACCAGTTGTTTACATGACCTCGCCCACAACACCTGCTCCCCCCCCCCCCCCCCCCCCCCCCCACCATCAGAAATTCTTCCGCAGGAAATCTGCTCGAGACCTGCTCCCCTCCAAGCCTGTGGAGATCTCTGTGGAACCTTGGTGGGTGGCGCAGACTGGCTACATCACTGAAGACGACATCAGGGTACTGTCCTGACCTCCACTCTGAGCAGCCCAGAGAACGCAGAGCCAACCTGCTGCCTGGTGTGATCCATGAGCACCAAGAACTGTACTGCACCAAGGGGGGTCAGATGGCTCAATGGTTAAGGCGTTGGCCTCGTGATCGGAAGGTTGTGAGATCGAGCCCCCGCTGTGCCCCCGGATGATGCTGTGTCCTTGGGCAAGGCACCTCACCCTACTTGTCTCAGGGAAAATGTCCCTGTACTTACTTTAAGTCGCTTTGGATAAAAGCGTCTGCTAAATGAATAAATGTTAATGTACTGTACTCAGCTCTGCTACTCGGAGAGTATGAAGCAGTTTATTGGCATGCTTGTGGTGTTTACAAGCTGCACAAGCTGGTTTAGACAAATGGAAATGATAATAAAAGTACACATTGGCACAAGTCAATTGATAAAGTCATTTGAGGAAGTTGCACAATTGCACAGTATCAAAAGAAACACAGTTGAGCATACATGGTCTTACAGTTGTTGTTGCTTGTCGTTAAATGACTTTGTATCATCACTACCATCATTCAGACTGCTCAGATTTCAGCCATGCTTCTTTCTGATCGATTTTTTGGTGCTTTTGTTCCCTCTACTGTCCGTCTACCACACACACACACACACACACACACACACACACACACACACACACACACACACACACACACACACACACACTCACACTTGAAGTGACTGAAGCAGTTTGTGTGTGTTGCGTTTAATTACAGATCTGCTCCACGGCAGAAAGGAAGGCCATCGATAAGATGATCGATTCTGGACCTCAGCTGGCCGGATCGATGGAATACAATGTAGTTCTTAGTAAGCACCAACTCCTCTACCTGCTGTACCTCCTCTACCCAACCCACCCCAAAACAGCTTAGTGTCTTTATCTGCATCTGCCTGCCTGGCTGTACTGTTAAACTGAGCTTTATTGAAGAACGATTTCCGCTGAATAGCCGTCTCTCTGGCATTAAAGTTGCAAGCACCGCAGCAATGATTGGGCTTTATGGGAGGGAGACTGGTGGGCTGTATTAGACCACAGGCTGAAATATCTAACAGAAGTAGGTTCAGAAAAGATAAGGTTGCTTTTTTTCCACATTAAAATGAGATATTGTTTTTTTTCCGTGTGGGAATTTTACAAGCTCCGTTTTAAAAGATACGTTAGGTTTTGGTTGAATCCATTGTGCCATACAATCAAACTTTCAAATAAGACATTGCTAGCTGTAGCTTTGTTGTTAATTAAATTAAGCTAGGTACATTTTGTTGTCCTTTTAATTAGCATGTGACTGACGTGACCTGTGTCCTCAGGTCTGTACAACAGAGGCTACATCTACTTGGATGTTCCCATATCGGATGACAGCTGCATCTCAGGTGTGTGTGTGTGTGTGTGTGTGTATACACACAACCTGTCTTGTTTTATGTCCATGTCCCGCCAACAGTTCTAAATGGAAAGCCGTCCATCTTTATCCTTTTCACAATACAGTCCAGGGCCCTGATGGCTGAGAATTATTGGTAAATGAGTGTCGACTGTTTGACAATGAGGTAATGGCATCATTACTGATCCATTTGGCTTTGCAGATGGTAAAGAACATGTGTTCACCTTTTAGATCCCTTAGACAGCTTCCCTTGTAGCACTGTTTACTGTGTTTTAAACAACACTTTATCTACACAAATTTTTTGAAAAAAGTAAAAAAAAATAGAACCACTTATTCTTTTTAAGTATTCTGAGCTTTACTTCAGCTATTTCTACACATTTCAAGGATAAGTGAAGCAAATTAGATTCAGCTGACTGCAATTTCCCACAACAAGAGACTGAATGCTTATGTAAATGCGATCACGTTTTGGAAAATTTGCCAACATTCCTAAAAACTTGTTTTCACTTTGTCATAAGTAAGTGTCGATAAATGGGGGTGGGGGGGATGGTAATGTTATCCAGTTACAAAATATGCATTGTGAAAAATATCTTTGTTAATGTTGTCTTCTATTGCAGTGCCCCCACTTGAAGGGTTTGTGATGAACAGAGTTCAGGGGGATTATTTTGAGACTCTCCTCTACAAAATATTTGTCTCCATCGATGAACAGACAAATGTGTCAGAGGTGGGTAGAATTTTGCACAAAAGGATTGATTTTTGGTGTAGTACCTGTAAACAATCATTTATAATACTGTTGGCTTTTGAGAAAAAATCATTTTCTCTCCATCTTTCTCGCTGTCTCTGTCTCTCTCTCTGGCTTTTAGCTTGCAAACGTGCTGGAGATCGACTTGGGTCTTGTGAAGGTGGGTACTTGCAATGTTTGGTGACTCTTTGAATCTACGACAAACCTGACTCATTCTCCTAAATTGACGATAACCAAATGGTTAGGGAGTCAGGCGGTTAAGGCGTTAGAAGGTAGTCAGTTCGATTCCCGGCTAAGTCAAGGCACTTCCCCCTAAATGCCTCAGGGGGGAATGTCCCTGTACTTGCTGCAAGTCGCTCTGGATAAAAGCGTCTGCTAAATGTAAATGTTAGGCCAACCACAGCAGTCTGAAAAGGTTCTAGAACAGAAGGTCCCGCTAGATTTTTCATGGGGCACTGTGCTATTGCATGCAGAGTTTCTGTATAAATTGCTGTCTTAACACATAAAAAAGGAATCACAAACCGATGTAGTTGCCATTCTCTGATGTACAAAGGAACATGCATGTATGACATAATCACACCCAGAGAGCTCTCACTGCATCACATGGGTGCCACGGGTTCACACACTGACTACAGAGGCAACTGGAAGGTGAAAGCCTGTGTTTGAGTTAGATCAAATCTCCGACCTACTTTTCCCACAGTTCCTTTCACTTAACTGCCAGACAGCAAACTACCTCAGGGGGAAATGGAGTTAACATGGAGGCTTTGAGATGCTCTCTCTCCTCCTTGAATGTCACTTCCTGTTATTTAAGTGCTGTACTTCAGGGATATTTTATGAAATGTTCTTTTAGTCTTTAATGGTAACATTGAATGCGACACAGCCAGGAAGTACCTTGAACTATAATCGTTTGGGTGTCCCAAATTTTCCTGAATGCTTTTTAAAAAACGATCTGTGCAACGCAGGAATATTCAAGGACCGTTTTGTCCTGCTATGAACTTACCAGTAAAAAATGTCCCTTTCTGAAATTCTCAAAAAGATCGAGTTTAAATTGGATTTGAGTAACAACCATTCTGAATGACTTGGCTAATCTTTTCTTCCAGTTACAAGCGACATTGAGATGTACTGGATGTTGTGTTCATGTGATTTCTACTCTGTTCCATCAGAATGCAGTGTCCATGTACTGTCGCCTGGGCTTTGCCCTGAAGAAGGGTCATGCCTTCAGTTCCGACCTGCTTCACCCCACCTGGAAAAGTGCCCCGTCAGTCAATAGACTCAAGTACGCATTTTGACCATATGCCATTTTTCCCCACTTTCATTTAGTTAATTTACTTGTGAATGCGTCCATGATCTGTCAATGAAGGTACAACTATTCTTGAGTTCAGACGAAAGTGGAACCAACAAACTTAGAAAGTTACAATCAAACAGAATGTTTTTATTCTCATTTCATGAGGTACAACTTTTTTGTAGGGGATGTGAATTGGCTGAACCCACTCCTTAAATGTCTGTCAGAACGATTTCATACTACCGTCAAACCTTTCAGATATTGATTGCTATCGAGATTGTGAAGTTACTTTCGGGGAAAAATATGACAGAAAGTGCTTTTCAACAAAATTGCCTCCCCTGCCTTTTAAGTGTGTATGGAGCCCTCCCGCACCAGCTTTGCTGGATTTTTCTAAGCGTAGCAGCCAGCGGTCGCACTGCAACGTCTGTTGCACGATGTTAGCAGACACAGATGTTTGGAGGACACTGGCATGTATTCCTGCAAACATGCTGGTAGCTGTCTGGACTTTATCACGATAGGCAAATGTTGTTTACCTCAAGTGGATTCCAACCATCCTGCCATCTTTACCCAACAACCTTTTACCCCTCAGCAGAAGGGTGAGGTTCATATGTCTTGTGATGATAGCAAAGCTTAAGCTTTCAACAGCAATTTAGTTTCTTTTTTTTTTTCTCAACATGTATCTGCCAATAATAATAATAATAATTGCAAGTGTTTTTTGTTCATTTATCTGTACATCCGTCCATCCATCTTTTCTAAAAGCTTGTTTTTTTGCAGACACTAAGCATTTATGTTTGCTTCATCCCCAAGTAAATAAAAAAAACCTTTAAGTGCGTCAAATATTTGCACTTATGTACTTGAGGCAAAACGCACCGTTATTACTGCAGTCATTTCTCCTTCAGACACCTGCTACCTCACATCCCACTCAAACTGTCTTTACAGCAGACATTTTCACAGATATGTTTCAGGTCTGTCTTGTCCGCAGAGAATTTCAACCTCTAATTGCGTTCCATTCTTGATTTAACATGTTATCAGGCATGGCAACATAAAAAATAGATATGAAAAAAATATATATGACGTTCTAGAACAGATAGTTCCATCTGCCAGAAGACTTCCACATAGAGACAGACTGAACCCCCTGCTGTGTTTGTGTGGGTGATGTAGGACAACCATGGATCCCCAGAAAATGTTGCTGTCGTGGGAGCAGGGCAGCCCGGTGATGGAGGGGGGATCCTCAGCCACTGACACAGACACCACCAGCCTGGAGGACCAAGGTACCTCCGCCACACCCTGGGGGATAAATTCAACACCAACTTTACTTTGAACATGGCCAAGATTGTGAAACATTTTCACTTAATGATTTTATCCAAAGCGACTTCCCAGAGGTACAAAAGAGAACATAACTGAACATAACACTGAGATGGCCCCAAACATTAACAGTCAACTGTGTTAGTGTCTTATTGATAATATCTTAAAAGTTATAACAGTCACTATACACTACAGTATATGATAATTCTAGTAAGTGGTTACCATTGTGGCGCTTTTGGATATGTGCGTGTGTAAACATGTGCAAACCCTGCGTTGCCACTCTTTAGCGTACACTGTAATTCAGGTGCTTAGGCCTGAGGGCCAGTCCAGAGGCATTATGGGACATGTAGTTTTCTTTCTGCAGCAGACACAGCCAGTGTGGGCAGCCTAAGCGCCCCGGCTCCGCCCACTAAGAGGATCGCCTTCCTGTTTGACTCCACCCTCACTGCCTTTCTCATGATGGGCAACCTGTCGCCTGTGAGTGTCCACAGGGAGATGTGTGTGTGTGTCTGTGTGTGTGTCTGTGTGTGTGTCTGTATGTGTCTGTGCGTGTTTGTGTCTGTGTGTGTTTGCTTGTTGGTGTGTACTGGTTTCTTCACTGGTAGAAACAACAGTCCTGTTAATATAATTTGATTCTTCAGATTCAGATTACTTTATTGATACACATTTGGCTCACATACTAATGGTGTGAGGAATTGTAAAGTTTGATGGCCACAGGTAGGAATGACTTCCTGTGGCGCTCCGTGGTGCATTTCGGGAGGATGAGGATCCATGATATGCTGTAGGTACATCCTTTCTGTAACACCAGTGTGTGTTTGTGTGTTTCTCAGAACCTGAAGAGCCATGCGGTGACCATGTTTGAGGTGGGGAAGCTATCAGACGAGACCCTGGACAGCTTCCTGGCCGAGCTGGAGAAGGTGTGTCCTCACAAACCCTTATGAAGCACTAATGAACCCTTATGAAACAGTTTGAACCCTTATGAAGCACTAATGAACCCTTATGAAACAGTTTGAACCCTTATGAAGCGCTAATGAACCCTTATGAAGCTCCGTGAAAGAAAGCATGTTGTGGGGAGCTGTTGGATGTCTCCTGGCCGGGAGGCAGCAGACCAACACACACACACTCACAAAAACACTCACACACACTCCCACACACACACAAACACAGACACACACACCCCCCCAGCCTGACCATGAAGCCCTCTCTCTCCCGGTCAGGTGGAGAGCACAGCAGAGGGGGAGGCCCAGAGGTACTTTGACCACGCGTTGACCCTCAGGAACACCATCCTCTTCCTGCGATACAACAAGGAGCTGACCTCCGACCAGGGCCCTGACCTGCCCAACAACGGTAACTCCCTCTGACCTCTCACTCACGCCCCCTGGGACCAGGCTGAATGGTGACTGAGGACAGCCTGTCATGTGATGCAGATAGGACAGCATGTCATGTGATGCAGAGAAGACAGCATGTCATGGGATGCAGAGAGGACAGCCTGTCATGTGATGCAGAGAAGACAGCATGTCATGTGATGCAGAGAGGACAGCATGTCATGTGATGCAGATAGGACAGCATGTCATGTGATGCAGAGAAGACAGCATGTCATGGGATGCAGAGAGGACAGCCTGTCATGTGATGCAGAGAAGACAGCATGTCATGTGATGCAGAGAGGACAGCATGTCATGTGATGCAGAGAAGACAGCATGTCATGTGATGCAAAGAGGACAGCATGTCATGTGATGCAGAGAGGACAGCCTGTATTAAAGTATTAAAAGTCCACACTTTATTTTAAATAAATAATTATTTTACCTACTATTTATTTTACCTACTATTTACCTACTATTTTAAATAGACAGTCCCTGTACTTACTTTAAGTCGCTTTGGATGAAAGCGTTAAATGAATAAATGTAAATGTAGGAAATGTAAGGTAGAGAGGGGAGAACATACAGGAAATGACCCGAGGTTGGATTTGAATAACTACAAGGAAGCGGTCGTGTAAATACACCCTTGGGTCTTTAGCTCACTGTGTTTGTGTGGGTTTTCACCCTGGTCCTCCTTCCCACCCCCTCCCCTCTGGGTGTCTTGTCACCCTGGTCCTCCTTCCCACCCCCTCCCCTCTGGGTGTCTTGTCACCCTGGTCCTCCTTCCCACCTCCTCCCCTCTGGGTGTCTTGTCACCCTGGTCCTCCTTCCCACCCCCTCCCCTCTGGGTGTCTTGTCACCCTGGTCCTCCTTCCCACCCCCTCCCATCTGGGTGTCTTGTCACCCTGGTCCTCCTTCCCACCCCCTCCCCTCTGGGTGTCTTGTCACCCTGGTCCTCCTTTCCACCCCCTCCCCTCTGGGTGTCTTGTCACCCTGGTCCTCCTTCCCACCCCCTCCCCTCTGGGTGTCTTGTTTCCCTGGTCCAGGCCTTCCTCTGGACCTGCTTCGCTGTGAGAGTCTGCTGGGTCTGGACCCGGCTACCTGCAGCAGAGTCCTCAACAAGAACTACAAACTCCTGGTCTCCATGGCACCGCTCAGCAACGAAATCCGACCAATCAGCAGCTGCACGCCCCAGGTAACCTACCTCTCTCCACCTCCCCGTCACGCGCATCTGTCTGATGAATGTGTGTGTGTGTGTGTGTGTGTGTGTGGTGCTGTGTGGATTGCTTTGTGAGCCTATCTCTTTACAATTTCTGTTGTGTGTGTGTGTGTTGGTGCATGAGTCTACTGCTTTGTGTGTGTGATGGGTGTGTGCATGCATGAGCGTTTACCTGCTCCCTGTCTGTGTGTGTGTGTGTGTGCGTGTGTGTGTGTGCGCTGCGTGAGCACACAGCCTGAGATCCCCCCCCCCTCCTCCTCCACACTGACGCTCCACAGGCCCCACCAGCACCTGGCCAGCCTCCAAGCTCCTCCCATCAGGAGGCAGCCTTTGAAGGGAAAGAGAGAGAGACGCAGGAAGCTGGAAATAAACACCAGCGCTTCTGTCTCCTCTCCTCTCCTGCGCTCCCTCGCTGAGCCTCCTCGTCCTGTTTGTTTGTGTTTTTGTTTGTTTTCCTCTGTCCTCTCCTGCAAACTAACCTACTGGAGCCAACAGCCCCTCCCTCTGGGGGTCATTCCACAGGCCTGCGCTGTGGGGGTGTGTGTCAGGGTGTGTGTGTGTGTAGGGGTGTGTGTCGGGGTGTGTGTGTAGGAGTATGCACACACACCTATCCCCGCCCATGTGGGAGGTGTGTGTCTGATGTTCTACTGATCTGATTGATGTGTGTGTGTGTGTGTGTGTGTGTGTGTGTGTGTGTGTGTGTGTGTGTGTGTGTGTGCGTCTCCAGCACATCGGCCCAGCCATCCCTGAGATCAGCTCCATCTGGTTCAAGCTCTACCTGTACCATGTGACCGGCCAGGGCCCGCCCTCTCTGCTGCTGTCCAAGGGCTCTCGCCTCCGGAAGCTTCCAGACATCTTCCAGGTCTGTGTTTGATGTCTTCTGTCAAAAGATCCATGTTTCTGCCTGAGACGCTGTAAGAGATAAGGGAGAGGTAAGAGGTAAGGGAGTCAGGTGGCTCAGTGGTTAAGGCGTTGGCCTCATGATCGGAAGGTTGCGGGTTCGATTCCCGGCTGTGGCTATGTGATGTTGTGTCCTTGGGCAAGGCACTTCACCCTACTTGCCTCAGGGAGAATGTCCCTGTACTTACTGTGAGTCGCTTTGGATAAAAGCGTCTTGTAAATAAATAAATGTAATGTAAATGTAGATATGTGGTACCACGGATGAACTGGGTGTGTTTGACACTTTGCAAACACATGGCTTATAGATTTAAACCCTTAACCCTATCTAGTATGTTTTTAAAAATATATTTGTTAATTTACTTGAGAGTAAAATGTTTTGCGGTTGGTGTGTTGTAGGTTTACGACAGGTTGCTGATTACTTCCTGGGGTCATGACCCTGGCGTCGTCTCAACCTCCAACGTACTAACTATGCTTAATGACGCCCTGACCCACTCTGCAGTCCTCATCCAGGTACACACACACACACAAATATAGGGTGATTGAATGCAAGGGAGCACTATATATATATAGAAATGTTTGCATGTTAATCTCCCTTAGTGAAGTGTGTGTGTGTGTGTGTGTGTGTGTGTGTGTGTGTGTGTGTGTGTGTGTGTGTGTGTGTGTGTGTGTGTGTGTGTGTGTGTGTGTGTGTGTGTGTGTGTGTGTGTGTGTGTGTGTGTGTGTGTGTGTGTGTGTGTGTGTGTGTGTGTGTGTGTGTGTGTGTGTGTGTGTGTGTGTGTGTGTAGGGTCATGGGATAAACGGACATGGAGACACCATCCACATCCCCTTCCCCTTCGACGAGGAGGACCTTAAAGGAGGTATGCTCTCCGTGAGAACACCTCTCCCTGTCAGTCTATATCACATGTCATCTGCACTATATTCTCTTCAGCTGGTCTTCCATTGGCTGCCTGACAGAACATGTTGCTAGCTGTGACTGAAGCTAAATGCTACCCAGGTGGAAGGCTGTTGGTTTAAGCGAACAGTAATAACAAACTGGAGTATTTACTGCGAATGTTGTCGGATGCTTAGGCGCGCTTGATATGCATCCCAGGGTCGCACGCACACGCATGTCCCATCTGCTGGTCCCCAGTTCATTGCCTTCAACAAAATGAACCATCAAAGCAAAGTCGATTTGTATAGAGCTTTTTTTTAAAGAAACGTACAAAGGCTTGTTGTCACACACCGCTTTGGAACACAAAGGGCTTCAAAGATGTCAAGTCCAGGGAGAGACGTCCAACCCCTTCAAAGACGGGAGAGAGATGAAGACGCTAAACAAGCGCTGTGAGAAGTGCTGGGCGGCAACTTAGAGATGGAGTGCTTGTGTGTGTGTGTGTGTGTGTGTGTGTGTGTGTGTGTAACGGTCTGTCCCCTGTGTGCAGAGTACTCCAGCTCCAACATGTGTGTGCACAAGGCGCTGCGGACGCTCAGGGAGAAGGTGGACCTGGATCACCAGTGTGGCTACGTCACCATGCTGAACCCCTGCAACAGGCACCGGCGCAGGGGCAGTGATGCCAACGACTGCAGGGGTGAGGGGGGCGCTCACACACACACACACACACACACACACACACACACACACCTGGCCACCGAGTCCTAACCAGCTGGATCAAGCCTCAATATCGCCACCAGTCATGTCTTCATTTCTAGTGGAAATACAACTTTCTTATAAACGAGGATCAATCATATACTTAAAAAAAAAAAAAAGAATTGCTTGGTCTAATCTCTTTATTTTTAGATTGTCACTTGACTTCACTCTCTCTCTCTCCTCCCCCCTCCCCTCCCCTCCATGGGTTCAGGGGACACTCACCTCGGTGGGGGTTTCGACACCAACGGCAGCACCGAGTCCTTTGAGTTGGTCACAGAGGAGAACGGAGAGGGCAAAGGGAAGGGCTCAGAAGGTAGGTGGTCCCTCCCCTCAGGTGGAGTCACATGGTCTGGGGTGATCCAGGACTCTACCCAGCATTTCACTGGCACTTACCTGACTGTATGATTTGCCGGGTTTTGTAAGTGTGTACTTTGATCTCTCCTATCGCTTTCTTACACACACACATGCACATTCTGTTACACACACACAAACTCTCTCACACACACACACACACACACACATATTCTCTTGTACTCACTCAAACAAACCCTCTCTCTCACGCACACACACACTCACACAAACAAACCCTCACTCACACACACACTCACACACACAGCTTCCTTTGGTGAGGATGAGTGGGTGCCCCTGGAGCTGTCCTTTGGGATGCCTCTCTTCAGCTCGGAGCTCAACCGCAAAGTGTGTCGGAAGATCACCTCACACAAGCTCTGCAGCAGAGACAGGTGGCTACATAACCTCCCACCGGCCTGCCTCACTTCCTGTCCAGGGAGGAAATGACACAAACAAACAAAATTATTCTGTCTATAAGTTTCAAAGTGTTGATTTCTTGTATTTTATTTTGATTTCAGTCTTCAACAGTTGCTCTACTCTAGTCGAAAGCTGTCGCTGAAGGTGCTGACATTTGTTCAGTCGTTCCAGGTGAGAGATTTCTTTGCTTTGAAGTTCCTCCGTACAGACTGACTGTCCTGCAAGCAGAATTTCATTCATCAACTTCAAGCAGAAGTTCATTTACACAATGCCACATGACTTAGCAGCTTACCTCACCAAAGTAGCGTCTGAATACCACAGAATTCATTTGGGGGAGTTGATTTTATCCTGACTAGTGGCACTGACCTTGTACTGTGTCATCACCCTCCCATTATTTCTCCCTTCCCCCCCCCCCCCCCCCCCAGGATGGCAGTCAGCCAGCAGCAGACCCAGATAGCGGAGTCTCCGGCCCTCTCAGCCAGCCCCCTGCAGAGACGGGGGTGCCCCTGCCCGCCCTCAACCTGCTCTTCAAGGACGGCACGCTGAGGGAGTGGTCCGGCCGGGCTCCGCCCCCTCTACACATCTCCGCCCTGCAGAAGGACCAACAAGCCTAAGCACCGCCTCCCCGCACCTGGAATTCCTGTCCACACAAACCCCGCCCCCTGCTTCCACGCCTGCCCGTAAGAGCACACCCATCATCCCTCACCGTGGCAACAACTCCCACACACCCCTTCAACAGTTCAACACCAACTCACTCAAGCCACTACAGTATGTGACTGCTTGTGTCTCTATAAAGCCAGTGTGAACTTTGCTGTGGCGTTGATAGCCCAGTCTGTGATGGTTTGTTCAAGTGGTACTGGTGTAACAACCTGACGACGTAAAGAAAAAAAGACAAAAATAGACCCACATGAAAAGAGCAGTGTTTTTTTGGGGCAGATGTCATGCAGTACCACGAAGTGTACGATATCAATGGATGTTTTCCGTATTTTGCCTAAATACTGAGTTTGTTAGATGTTCTCGAAAAAGACAAAGAAAAAAAAAAACAACAACAAAAAAGTCACAAATTGACCTTGACAAGTGTCGACAGACTCTTTTGGGAAACCTGGTTTAAAGATACCTAGGACCAATCCTGTAGCCAGACCAGGCCTTAGACTCCCCCCCCCCCACACACACACATCCATTCATGATCTTTTGCATGATTCTTTTGCACAACTATTTAACAAACCGCCTTGTTTATACATTGGAGTTCTAGCAAAGACAACATCGTTTTGTTTTTTTCCTTTCCTTTCATTTGCACTTTTTTTGCTCTATCCTGTGGATCAATATACTGTGTACAGTATGAAATAGAACAGCCTGAAGACAAAGTACTGCACATGACTATGCAGACCTAACATTTCCTTAGAGAACCAGTATGTACCAATATTAGATCTGTTTTTATTATGATTTGACTTGCTGTGTTATGTGCAGAGATCTAGTCTGCCAGTAGGTGGTGTTTTGTTCTAGAACACAGCAGTGATGGGATACAGTGTGTTCTGGAACACAGCAGTGATGGGTTACAGTGTGTTCTAGAACACAGCAGTGATGGGTTACAGTGTGTTCTAGAACACAGCAGTGATGGGTTACAGTGTGTTCTAGAACACAGCAGCAGTGATAGGTCACTGTGTGTTCTAGAACACAGCAGCAGTGATAGGTCACTGTGTGTTCTAGAACACAGCAGCAGGGATGGGTCACTGGGTGTTCTAGAACACAGCAGCAGTGATGGGTTACTGTGTGTTCTAGAATACAGCAGCAGTGATAATCACTGTGTGTTCTAGAACACAGCAGCAGTGATGGGTTACTGTGTGTTCTAGAACACAGCAGTGATGGGTTACTGTGTGTTCTAGAACACAGCAGTGATGGGTTACTGTGTGTTCTAGAACACAGCAGCAGTGATAGGTTACTGTGTGTTCTAGAACACAGCAGCAGGGATGGGTTACTGTGTGTTCTAGAACACACCTGCAGTGATAGGTTACTGTGTGTTCTAGAACACAGCAGTGAAAGGTTACTGTGTGTTCTAGAACACAGCAGTGATGGGTTACTGTGTGTTCTAGAACACAGCAGCAGTGATAGGTTACTGTGTGTTCTAGAACACAGCAGCAGGGATGGGTTACTGTGTGTTCTAGAACACACCTGCAGTGATAGGTTACTGTGTGTTCTAGAACACAGCAGTGAAAGGTTACTGTGTGTTCTAGAACACAGCAGTGATGGGTTACTGTGTGTTCTAGAACACAGCAGCAGTGATAGGTTACTGTGTGTTCTAGAACACAGCAGCAGGGATGGGTTACTGTGTGTTCTAGAACACACCTGCAGTGATAGGTTACTGTGTGTTCTAGAACACAGCAGTGAAAGGTTACTGTGTGTTCTAGAACACAGCAGTGATGGGTTACTGTGTGTTCTAGAACACAGCAGCAGTGATAGGTTACTGTGTGTTCTAGAACACAGCAGCAGGGATGGGTTACTGGCTGTTCTAGAACACACCTGCAGTGATAGGTTACTGTGTGTTCTAGAACACAGCAGTGAAAGGTTACGTGTGATCTGATTAACCTCTGTTTAATCACTGAAGTGAAACATTTCTCTGTTTGAGGGAACACCAAAGACCAAATATTTTGTTTTTGTTGTGTACGATTTCTACATTTATTTTTTTTAACGTTTTTTTAAGTATCTTTTATTTTGTTTTACAGCCTTATAACATTAGTAGCCCCACATCTTGTATTAGACATTTCCTCCTCGGTCCAGTAGGAACAAACACACACCCAGGTGTGTTGACATTCGTCTTCCCCAGCACAATCAAACCAACATCCAAGGACACGCATTTGCCATGTCTGCAAATGGGGCCAGTCAAGTCAAGCGAATCTAAAGTAGCAGAAATGTTCCTCTCCTGATCCCAGCGATGTGTGTGCACAGCTGGGGAGCGTCCCTTGGTGTGGTCCCCCCCCCCCCCCTGCTCTCCAGAGGATGGGGGGTTTGTTCACAACTGTGTTGTGAAAAAAAGAAAAACAACAAAAAAAAACCCATCTTTGATCTAATGTAGATGGCAGAGCTGGGTCACGTTAGAAACACTGTCAGCTGCAGGGGAGATACCTATCAGTTTGTTTACCTTGTAAATGGAAGCAGTGGCGCTTGTCCAGAAGAGACAGTTTTGAGCTCAATCAAACAGACTTCCAGTACACAGCTCTGTGGCCTCCTATCAAGACACTAGTCCAGAACACCAGACTAACAAGCCACAGGAGCTTGACTCACTGGATCCAGTTTTAGCTTGATGCTAGAAGAGGTTCCTGTGGTGTCGTGGTCTGAGATGGTGCTCAGAGAATCCCACTGGGTTCCATGAAGCAGAATGACTTTCTTTTGGCCTGTTTTAAGCACTGTAGTGGTTGTTTATAGTAGTAATAAAATAAGGAAGTAAAAAGCCCTAACTTGAGGTCCAGTCAAAGCATGATGTGTATGTAGAGATCATTGTGTGTATGTGTTGTGTGTGTGTGTGTGTGTGAGCGTGTGTGTATATAGTGCAGTGTTCACATCTTTACCTACTCCCAAACTCTCCACCTCTACATGCTTGTTTCCTCCTTCCTAAACTACAATCATTCTACCATGAATGTCTGGCAGATCTATTCTTGTTCTCACCTTCTACATCAGTGTTAGGAAAGAAAACTCTACTAGTTTTATAAAAACGTTACCTTGCAATCTAGAAGGTTCTTTGTTGTAGCTTGTTTGATGGGACTGTGAATAATAATAATAATCCTGTAATTCAACAGGTTCGAAAACAGGTGACATTCCTTCACCACATCCTCCATGACCCAGTTACCTTATATTTGTTCCAACGACAACAAAAAAATGTGTAAAAAGTATATGAATATATAAATAAATATGTTATACGACAAAAGGTTCCCTTCCTTCCAGACTGTGTGTGCCATGGTTGTTTTCATTTCCTGGTTGCTATGGTGGTCGAGTGAGGAATGCCTTTGACTCGCAGCCCATAATACTCGTCTTGGGGGGTTATTCATCCTTGTCTTGAAACCCAAACTGACCTTCCTGATTTGATACAGACTTCTGGGATGTCGTGCTTGGAAACTTCGGGAAAGATAAGGCGCTTTAATAAAAACATTTAAAAAATACTTATTTTTTTATACTACTGCAGACTAGCTGCACCTGTAACTAAGCTGCTGGTGGTACCTCATAGGAAGTTGTAATTTGGTTTTGGGACAAATGAATAACTTAGAGCTTGGCAAGATGGCTCTTGCGTCATGTAGGAAAAAGAGCAAAGCCTCCACACTTCTAGCAGGTTATCATTACAGGTGATCATTACAGGTGATCATTACAGGTGATCATTACGTCTTCTCATTTGCAAACACACCTTTCCTTAATAATAAGGCTGCTATTGTTCTTCCACATTGTCCTTTTCTTTTTACCAACCAGTCACTTCTAAGTGGCCGGACTGAAGCATTGACTCCATGGTAGAAGGGTGAAGAATTGTGATTGCAGGGTCGATCTGCCCCCAGCTGTGTCTCCATCAGGGTGCAGGCAGCCAGCCTAATTGAATACACCCTTCTGTTCCTCCAATTTCCCAGCACTGCAAATTATACAGCATCACCAGGGGCCACTGAGGGCACAAACTGGGTCAGTCCATCTGAGGACGCCACAGCCTGACAATCATCGGCGCAGGCAGGAGCTGAGTGTCAACTCTGTGTCGATTCCTCTTATTTCAGTAACTAGGACATCTGATATAATGCTATAAATGAGTAAGACATCCAAGCTTGTGTGTCCTCGTAAGTTTCCAACTGATGAGAAGAGTTTGACGTTGATTGATTTGAAGGACAATAGACAAGAAATGGGATGAGAATTTAACTGTTTAGATTTAACTCCAAATGATTTCAGGGTAGGGCTTTGTCAGGTCACTATATGCCACTAAAGGAACCCCCTGCCACTGAAGGCACCCCCTGCTAAACTTAAGTGCCTACTAGGGTTTTTCATACTAGCCCTCAATATACAGGAAGAAAAATAGATTTTTTTAACATTTCAAAACCTTTTTCACCCTCCAAAACTTTCAACTTGTTTACAGTTATCAAAATATATGAGCTCTCATGCCAAGACACAGCCCCACTAAAAGATGTTCATTTAGGCCAGGGGTGGGCAATTTTGGTCCTTGAGGGCCGCTGTCCTGAAGGTTTTAAATGTTTCCCTGCTTCAGCACAACTGATTCTAATGAATGGTCATTATGAGGCTTCCACAGAGCTTGATTACAACCCGTTCATTTGAATCAGGTGTGCTAGACCAGGGAAACATCTAGATCCTTCAGGAGAGCGGCCCTCGAGGACCGGATTTACCCACCCCTGATTTAGGCTGACATTCATCAGCACTTAGAATCAAACTCTCCACTTCTGACATGTCAAGCACGACTGTTACCAGTTAAATGGAAAACTAGGCAGATAGAACCATGGATTTCAACTGAAATACCAACGTAACAAAGAAGTCGCATATTCTGATGACAGCGATCGAAATATGGGACGTCTTGATTCCGGGTCCAGTTGTTGACTAGATGGCTGATTGTATTTTGGTTTCCACATGGCAAAGAGACATAAGTCACCTGAGATGGTTTGGGTTGTTGTGTCAGACATTTTCATCCATGTAACAAGGAGGTCACATGAAGTTGCCCCTCACGTTGGAGGACTGTAGAACTTAAGGAAATTGTGCGAGAAATCGATGGTGGAAGAGCATGACACAACATATCTGTGTGAGTCATCTTGACTTTGTTAGATGGCGGAGTGGTGTGCTGGGAAAGTTTTCATCTGACCAATGTTCCAGCGGAATACGAATACCAAAGCCACAAGGAAGTCAACATCTAGCAATCCAAGGAATGTGCAGCTCGAAGATAAACTGCATCCAATCATAAGCCCACCTGATAGCCGTGATGCAATCGCAAGGTTTGATTGGTTTGCGGTTTATCTCTTGATGTTTGTATCCTCGTAGCAGAGAGATGTCACCTGCGCCTGCAACATCATAATCCTCTGTACTACAAACCTACCTGAACATATTTCAGTATTGTGACATATTTCAATATTGTGGAAAAGGTCTAAGGATCACCTGGACACTGTTTAAAAAAATCAAGACGTCCAGGAAGCATTGTCACTACCTCTGAAACCTTTGCCACAATGGAACCCTCCTGGACCAACGAGGCTTCACCAACATATTCCAACATTCATTCAGGATTTCAGTGTTAGTACGTCAGTCTGCACGTCCATCTCTTTTCTAATGGTTATTCAAATCAGCCCTCTGGATCCTCTGGATCCTCACCATAGTCACAATACATATAAAGGTTATACATATATCTTTACAACCTGTGGAGCAGATTAAGAGATGGGGACTTCTTTGGTGACACTGCATGCAAGGAACTCAGTACTGTGCAGATCCATTTGAAACACATTACCTATTTGCATAATAGCGTTTTTGCGTTTTACAAGAAGTTGAAATGTCATTTTCACAGCAGCCAGACGACCGCGTCTGCTCGAGACATGGACTATAAGCTCTCTGGCATAGAGTGAAAGTGATTTTGCCGTTGACTTTACGTCGTAGATTGTCATGACTGATTGACGTCTGGTCGTGCCCGGCTGAAATGGTGCGCTTCCACTTTAAGTGAGCCTCGCAGTTTGTAAGAGCAGCTGTAGCTTTGCTGATCTGCAGTCGTGTTCGCTCACTCACTTCAGTGTCGGGGGGATCTTAACGCAGACTACTGTTGGGAAGTAAAAACTGGACCAGTTCACCATTTTCAACCGAGGGTAACTCATGTTCAGCCTCTTTTTACACACTGAGTAGCAGACAACGTTTTAACTTTGGCGTGAGGAATCAAGTGACGTGTGAGACCCAACCTACACCTGGGTGAACAGGCGACTTTGTGAAATAACAGCCTAATTCTCCCTTCGTCCGCGTGGGAAACAGATCTATTTGGAAATAAATTGAAGCTACTGTATGTTATTTCGAGAGACCTGCCGCTGTCGATGGAGGCGAGCCTGTTGGCGAGGTTTTACTGACTTTTGTGCGGTCGTGCCTCCGGTTTGGCAGATGGCACCGTGCTCCCAGTGGTAACAGGTGGAGCCGCCGTCCTCCACCAGCATCTATCACATTTCAAAGAGCCAGAAGTGGCATGGGAAATCAAGTAGACAAGCTGTCACATCTAAGTTATTCTGAAGTTCCCACAGTGGATCCAAACGGGTTGGACACTGAAGAAGCTCCTCGGATTGGAGTGTCGTACATATTCTCCAACGATGACGATGAATTGGAGGAGAACGTCGAAGGAACAGACCAGAATCAGGAGGAGAAACACTACGACACGTGCAACGAGGTCGAGTGTGCCGTCTACAATCGAGACGAATGCATCTATGATAAGACCGTGAAGAGTTCAGACCTGGAGACTCGCTCCCCGGAGAATTTACTCAACATATGCAAAGCAGGAGACTTGGTGGAGTTCCTCGCAAGCGGGCAGTACCCGCACTGGGCAGTGTATGTTGGAGACTCACAGGTGGTGCACTTACACCGTGCTGAGGTCAAAAACAGCTTTCTGATTGATGCCAGTCAAGGCAGAAGGTGCAGGGTTGTTAACGAACTGTACAAGTTCAAACCCTTCGGTCCTGATATGGTGGTGCAGAACGCCATGGAACAGGTTGGTCTGAAAGAACGAGAGCTGAGTTGGAGGAATTCGGAGTGTTTCGCTGCGTGGTGTCGATTCGGGAAGCGTGAGTTCAAAATGGGAGGAGAGATACGGATAGGAAAGCAACCGTACAGGTTGAAAATCTTCATGTCAGACAAACAGACACATGTTCTCGAATTTCAGAGTCTGGAGGACTTGATTATGGAGAAGAGGAGGAACGACCAGGTCGGCAGGACGGCTATGATCCAGGAACTTGACAATCACTTGAAAAGTGTTGGGGAGATCAAAGACGATCATCCATCCGGTGAAACGTTTCACAACACGCTGTGAATTTGATGACAAGTTGATGACTTTGAAACTGAGGCTGTGCAGGGTATCGCTTCCTGATTTTTATACAAAAAAATGTTTATGGCCAAAATCCAAGGGTGCATTTAATGCAAGCAAGCCGTAAGTGCTAGGTGATTCAAATTAATCATGTGTCATAAGTCTTGACAAAATTGTTTTAATGCACTGGACCAAGTTACTTTAGCCTTAATGGGTCAACCGTTAGAAATTCATGCTGCTATTCCATTAACGTTTGAATAATAATTAAAAAAGCCTTTTAAGTTGGTATCTAACTAGCCAACAAAATCCTTCATCCCATGACAACAGTACAAACACAAATGTAATTTTACTAGCCTACTTGTTAGTACAAAATATCTCATGTTGAAATAGGAATTCATCCTTTTATGTTATATTGGAATATGAAATAATTTTGTGATGTCGGACCAGGTTAATCAAACTGACTGTACCAACTGTTCAATTCAAGTAAATGACATCTCCACATTTGAATTTTGACCTTTGACCTTCTCTTCCCACACCATCCCCACCAGGCTGTAACCCTTCATGCCTGCTTGGTACTCAACCAGCTTATCTCCTCTTCCAGAACCACCCCACAGATGTACATTGTTTCAGGGTCAAGTTCAAGGGCTTGAATTATTCACTCCAGAGTTCTCGTCTTGGTCTGCTCCTTTTACCTTTTAGCATTAAGAGTGTGCTGGAGCAGGGAAACATTTCAAACCTTCAGGACGGTGGCCCTCGAGGACTGGAATTGCCCACCCCTGGTCTGAGATGCTGAAAATGTTGGTGGTTGTTTGTGTATGAACACATCTTTCTGTGTGTTGTAAGAACGTGTGTGAGCTTATGCTCTGTGTGTGTGTGTGTGTGTGTGTGTGTTTCACACATGCTGGTATCGCCTCATCAGGCTCTCTCTTAATTGGGGGGAGCATATGGCATCCAATAAGGTTGCATGTGATGTTACTGCTATCAAGGATCTAAAATAGAGAAATGCAAAAAACGGAATAATTTTTCCTCTCTCTCTGTCTGCTTCTCTCGCCCTCTCTTTGTTTTTCTCTCGCCCTCTTTCTCTCTTGGCCTCTCTCTGTCTTGCCCTCTCTCTCTCTGGCTTGCCCTCTCTCTCTCTCTCTTGCCCTCTCTCTCTCTCTCTCTTGCCCCCTCTCTCTCTCTCACCCTCTCTCTCTCTGGCTTGCCCTCTCTCTCTCTCTCTTGCCCTCTCTCTCTCTTGCCCTCTCTCTCTTGCCCTCTCTCTCTTGCCCTCTCTCTCTCTTGCCCTCTCTCTCTCTCTTGCCCTCTCTCTCTCTCTTGCCCCCCCTCTCTCTCTCTTGCCCTCTCTCTCTCTCTTGCCCCCCCTCTCTCTCTCTCTCGCCCTTTCTCTCTCTGGCTTGCCCTCTCTCTCTCTTGCCCTCTCTCTCTCTCTTGCCCTCTCTCTCTTGCCCTCTCTCTCTCTTGCCCTCTCTCTCTCTTGCCCTCTCTCTCTCTTGCCCTCTCTCTCTCTCTCTCTCTCTCTCAGCAAGGCCAACTAACGGTCAACACAGCAGCTCTTCCTGTTCTCTCTGACTCTCAGCTCTACACCATCGCCCTGCCTCTGTTAGAAACCACAGCCACCGCATATGAACGATACTTCCCTTCCAAATGGTTGGAAGTTAAAGTGTGCAGGTCGATCAGTATTCCAGAGCAGACCCAAGTGGATGTGATGATCTATTCTTGCCTACAGGTGTGTGTTTGTCATCCATGGGAAGCAGGTGGAGTGAGATGGCTTTGTTGTGTGGTGCAGAAAGTTCAGGTTAACTGCAATAGTCCAAGATTATCAGTGGATATTTAGAGCGTGTTCACAAGGCTGACCTATTAGTACGCCTTTAGCAGTGTGCTCTGGTGATTAACAGCCAATCAAACGTGAACTAGACAAATACAAATATCTCCTAAAAGATGCTGAAGAACAAAAAGAACACAAGAGGAACTGTCCCCCCCCATGAAAGGTGAATCAGCCTTTGGGGCCAGACACAAAGCCTGCCAGGGCTGTGTTTAAAGCCACAGACAACAACAAGCACTCTGACCACACCAAGTGTTTTATGATTCAACCTCAATCTCCTCTTCCCAGAGAGCACACTGGGCAAACACACGACGCCGGGAGGAAGGCTGCTGATTACAGCTGACATGCGGAGGGTGAGTAATGGCCGCTCACAACGGCGACTCGGCCCTCTCTCTGTGTGTGACAGCAGCTCTCAGGGGAGACAGAGACAAAATGATGTCATAGTTTCGGTAATTCTGGTCTACTGTCAAAAGAGATACAGTACAGTGTGTTTCTAATGATGAGTAAACGCGCTATGAACCGGATGAACTGGAGGTGGCAAGCGCTGATTTCGACATGTTAACCCAACGTTGTCATCCTGTTGCTCTGAACTGTTTATTCGTCTCGTTTTGTGCTAAATTAAATCCAGCAGCAGTTTTCAATGTGAACTCGAACTTGATCAACTTGTGTTGTTCTCATTTGCATATTTTATGAGGACACCAAACTTTTCTTTCATCAAATCTAATTAGTGTCACTCACCCAAACACCTGGAGGGTTATTTCATTACATTTAGTGGTAAAATGCCTTATTGCCTAAAGCGGTTATTTTCACATACAGTATAGTATATTGATGTCCTGATAATACCTGTGCACAAAGTTTGTTGATTTTTTTTCTTCAGGTTACAATGTTCCCTCTTGGTGTTCCTCAAAGCCAGAGGACTAAAAACTCCTTAATTCTGTGAAGCCATGTGTAAAATTATGCAAATATTCCAGAAGATTATCTGGTGATTTTGTATTTAACATCTGCACTTATCACGGATAAGCTATACAATGTGAGTCGAAAAAGAATTAGCATTGCGTGCTGCTTGAATCATCTTAAAGTCATCAATGCTGTTGTGTTGTGTTCCATGACGGTTGTACATGAAAGACAGTAGATTGAATGGGCAGGTTTGAAAGGCTCATATAGAAATGTTTGTATATATCGTGGCTACTACTTTTTTGTATGAAATAAATGTGCAGTTTATATCTTTGATTTTCTCAGAAGCAGCTTTGTTGAGAAGTTGTAGCTACTAAGCAGGAAGTTTGTACTTTTAATGTTCCAGTTGATTTGCATTCCTAGTTTCTGGATCTTTAAAGACTTTCCAAGCACGTAAACAGCTGTCAAGAAACCAAGAGGATAATTGCTTGTTTTTAAAGCATGATGTTCCAACAGGTTACACCATGTTCATTGCCAATCTTCTTATCAGGCACAACTTCAGGGAGAAGTGGAACACGTCGCAGCGTTCTATTCCTCTCAACATTCCTTTAAATGATTTGTAAAACACATGTTTCTTATTCCCAGACACGCTTGTCATGTTTTAGTTTTTTTTATAGGCGTTTCACCAGTTTTGTAGTATCTTCTAACAGTAGGCTGCACACAATGAATGTTTCTTACCATCTCTGTTATTGATTTTGGAGATGTAGGGTGTTTGGGAGGTGTGCAGTTGTCAACATGAGATTCGAATGATGCCTTATCGTGTCCACACCCTCTTGTCGATGTCCTGAAGTCCAGTTATTCATAATCAGTTCAAATGCCATCAAGGAAAACACATTTGATTTAAATACTAAGTATACCTGTGACATGCTTGTATTTACAGAGCCCTTTTCCGCTCTTACCAAATCCTCTTCCTGTCTTTAGCACAGGCCCCTGTATTAAACATGAACGACATGTGATTGAAATAGGCTGGAAGGGTGACTTTGGCCAACGCACAGGAAAAGACACAGGAGCATACTGGTCATGTAATTTTGATGCTGTACGGTAGTTCATCTTGTGACAGTTGACAGCCGTGCGTAGACTCCTAACTGGCACATGCCATCTGTCTGGTGATCAGGGGACCAGGAAGTTGTGAACCGTACGCCCTATCTGTGTCACTGTTCTCACTAAGGCTTTTGCAGAACTCCAGAGTGAGATGAAATCACCTCTAAATTGGATTTCTGTCTCTCCGTTTGTGTTAAAGTGGTTTTGTGGGTGAAAGATTAAGATGATGGGAGGTCTGTGTTGAAACTGAACTTCAAACAGGAAGTTGATTTGAGCGTGGCCCCTGTGTATAGCGGTCCTGTTTAATCATTAACCCTTGGCACGGATGTCAGTTTTCAAGAGTTCGTCCACTCTACTGTTCACCTCTGTGGGACTGAGCCTGGAGCTTTTCCCTCTTGACTGGACTCCACAGTGCACTAAATAATAAGGCCTACATGACAGAACCATCTCCCTTTACTACTGACTGAATAGATGAGTGATATTGCTGATGGTCACACAGAACTGAGCCCTGTGCTGAGGTAGATGTAGAGAAACTATCCCAGAAAAGTAAATTGTTGGGTTTCATAAATGTTGATGTTTTTTTTTTGTTTTGTTTTTTTTTTTGTACCCCAACTGCACAGGAAACATATGAAAGCACAAAATTAATTGCTTCACAAACGGCTTCTGACTGAACGGTAATGTTTCACTTCGTGTTCTCTTTGGTCTTCTTTTGAACATCCATAGTCGACATTTGAAACATGAAGGCTCCTTGATCTTGTTTATCTATTCTTGAAAGCAAAAAGCCCATTTGATTACAGGGATGAAAGCTGTCGTTACAGAACATGGGAGCAGCATGCGTACGATGACGTGCTCAAGACATTCAAATTGCGTCTCGGTGCTTCTGAAGGGTTCCATCGTGAATCTCGGATAACTTCAAATAAACTAAAAGCAGGACGTTGGAGATGGGACTAAGGACCAGTACGGTCGTAGAACAATGTTTTTGTTTCCGTCTGTAAACACTCGCTTTCCGTGTAGCCGTTTGAACAAATGACCCCCAAAAAGTTTCCACAACGACACAACATTGTAATTCAACGCTTTCTTGCCACTTTCGAGGCCCTTTTGGTTCTGCGTTCCGTTCTATGGTTCTACGGCTCAGTCCGCTAACACCGCATGCAGCGTATTTTGATCAGACTTAGCTGGAGTGCATGCTGGGCCAATCAAAGCAGTGGAAATTCCAACGCTTCACGAGGCCTGATTGCGACGTCAGGAGTCTGGAATGACACGGGTCGCGAACACAAAGGACTCAGCGTGAGGAGAGCTACAGCTGAGTGCTTTATTATAACTTGATTAGCACAGGGTGTTTTTTATATTTTTTATTAGATCAAGCCAAGAGTAATGCTTCATAGAGAACAATAGGGAGTAGTTAATAGTTTAGGGTTGTCCAACTGCCAAAAGAGCGGTGAGAACGATACCGCTGTCGGTTTGAATTACACCCAACCCATTTTCATCACAGTTGGTAATTCAGGTCATTGTCGACTATTATTTATAATTTCCTCAGGAACCAATCGGGGCTGAGTTTTAAACTCGATATTTATTAACTTAAAACAGAATTGCGAGAACTGGAGGGGTATAATTTACTCAATCTAGTCAAATGGCAGGGCTGTTCGCTAAAGCTTCCTCAACTCTTAGTCACTCAAATGTACCTGTTTGTTTCACTGTCATTACTAGCAAATGTACCTTAGGTCATCGTTATGTGAGTCACCTGTTCTGCGTTGAACCTCCTCACGTTGGCCCATTACCTTGAATGCCTGTGTAGTCTGATGCTTCAGCCAAGGTCTACACAGCAGGAGACTCACTGTGGAGTATGGAGATGGGCTTATGGGCCAGCCATTGATTGAGTCGCTCATCTTTTGGTCTGTGACTCACAACTGATGGAATATATTTGAACTCTCCTCCCTCCCTTGCTCCCCTCTGCTCTTCTCTTTCCTTCAGTCCCTCGCTTTTCTCATTCCCTCACTCCTCTCCTCCCCCCCTTGCTCCTCCCTTCCCTCACTTTCTCCCTCTCTCCCTCCCTCGCTCCCTTCGCTCTTCAGCTCCTCTCCTCAGCTCCTCACCTCCCTCGCTCCTCTTTTCAGCTCCTCTCCTCAGCTCCTCTCCTCACCTCCCTTGCTCCTCTCCTCAGCTCCTCTCCTGAGCTTCTCTCCTCCCCTCCCTCAGCTCCTCTCCTCCCCTCCCTCGCCTTGGAGGGCTGGTGGGTGGGGGAGTGCTAGGGCTGGTGGGTGGGGGGGTGCTAGGGCTGGTGGTGGGGGGGTGCTAGGGCTGGTGGGTGGGGGGGGTGCTAGGGCTGGTGGGTGGGGGGGTGCTAGGGCTGGTGGGTGGGGGGGTGCTAGGGCTGGTGGGTGGGGGGGGGTGCTAGGGCTGGTGGGTGGGGGGGTGCTAGGGCTGGTGGGTGGGGGGGGTGCTAGGGCTGGTGGGTGGGGGGGTGCTAGGGCTGGTGGGTGGGGGGGTGCTAGGGCTGGTGGGTGGGGGGGTGCTAGGGCTGGTGGGTGGGGGGGGTGCTAGGGCTGGTGGGTGGGGGGGTGCTAGGGCTGGTGGGTGGGGGGGTGCTAGGGCTGGTGGTGGGGGGGTGGGGAGTCCTCACACTTTGCACGGGACGCGTGTGCAGCTACACTTAGGCGTGATAACAAACAAGGTTGATAGCTTCCTGTCTCTGCATGACAATGCCAGGATACATCACATATTCATAGATGTAAGGTTGGAAAATAGATATGGAGACAGTGTGGGACCCGCTGGCACGCCTGCCGGCATAATAAACCATAACAAGGTACTTGATAAGAATAAAGGCTACAGTTAAATAGAGCCATTTCTTCCACAGTCCTTGTTATAACCATGAGTGTGTCATGGATGCCAACATGCTGGTAAACATGCAAAACATAGGCTACTAAAAGACATCCATGTTTGCATTACAATGTCTGTAGAAAATGTAATGTCAATGTGAAAGTAGCTTACGTGATGGTCATCATAACTATAATAACATATATATAAAATTATATATAATAATAATAATAATAATAATAATAATAGTTGTAATAATTGTAATAATGTCAAATGAAATGGATACGATTCACAAAGATCTAAATGAAACAAAGGCAACTTAAAAACGTATAAGAAACCCAAAAGTCTAGGAATAGGCTTTAAAGACCTACTATTGGATTAAGCCACAAGGCCCATAACACCGACCAATGCCGCGAATCCTGAACCTCACCTGTTTTAGCGACCATATTGGAAAACCTCGGGGTAGCTTTTCTTTTCTGTCACAATGTTCTCTAAGGCCCACCTGCGAGTGTCCTTTATCATTCTGTGGAGCGCCGTGCCACGCTGCACTCTTCCACTCCCCAGACCCCCTGAACCAGAGCTGCTAGCAGCCCCATGAATCATATCTCCCTCAATTACACCCAGCAGAATGTCCGCCAAGCAGCGGGGGTTCATGCTAGCCTGGCCGGCCGTGCCTGGAGAGCGGGAAAATGGAAGGGCTGTCTGCGTCAATCACCTTCATCCCATTTTCTCCTCAGCGGACACAATGAGTGACTCATTCTATATTGGCTTTCGGGAGCCAAAGCAATTGACTTTGGCTGAGTTTGGACCTGTAGAGAAATGTGGAGAGAAACCAAATCATGGGTTAATGCTGGTTTGACACCCAGGACCGGGGAGCTTGAGGTAGGGGACCTATCTGACCAAAAAGCCCACCAAACGGTGCCTTCAGACTTCAAAGTAACTAACTGTTGCCTACTTTCATTCGCTGATTTTTAATTCATGGACGATTCAACCAGTGACATAATAATAAATCTACAGTAATTTCACTGATTACAACCGAACGACAATCCTTCAAGGGGCGTTTAATCAATCAGGCCATGAACACAGGGACACCAGAAGGTACACATACTCTGTCTCTCTCTCTCTCTCTGTCTGTCTCTCTCTCTCTCTGTCTCTCTCTGTCTCTCTCTCTGTCTGTCTCTCTGTCTGTCTGTCTGTCTGTCTGTCTCTCTCTCTCTCTCTCTCTGCCTGTCTCTCTCTCTGTCTCTCTCTGTCTCTCTCTGTCTCTCTCTCTGTCTGTCTCTCTGTCTGTCTGTCTGTCTGTCTCTCTCTCTCTCTCTCTCTGCCTGTCTCTCTCTCTGTCTCTCTCTGTCTGTCTCTCTCTCTGTCTCTCTCTCTCTCTCTCTCTGTGTGTCTCTCTGTGTGTCTCTCTGTCGCTCTCTGTCTCTGTCTCTGTCTCTCTGTGTGTCTCTCTGTCGCTCTCTGTCTCTGTCTCTGTCTCTATCTCTCTCTGGCTCTGTCCCTGTTTCTCTCTCTGTTTCTCTCTCTGTGTCTCTCTCTTCCATGTTACATCCCATGTTTCCCTGTCTTTGTCTCTCACACTTTGTCTCTCACACCCAGAAAGATGGAAGACAAACAGGGTAAAAGAATCATTTGTTTCCCCCGGCAGAGTGGGTATTAGGGGAGCGACAGAATGCTTACTTTCACCTCACAGCGTGGGTCTGGCAGGAAGACAGTCGAACATGCATAGGTGTGCGATTAGATCGCAGGGCCCGTCTAGGTTTCGTATATTTGCTGTGCAGCAAGTGGCTGTGAGGTGATTGCGAACTAGAATAGTGAATAGTGATGGCTCGGAGGTGGGAGGGGGTGCAGCTCTGTGATAGGGTAGCCCCTGGCTATTCAGAGGACAGCAGTGACCTTGACTGTGCAGCAGCACACCAGTTCTGCTTGGATGTGCCTCGGCATGCAGGATGCCTGGACTGGATTTTCAATAGACTCCTGGAGGTTCCCCTTCTTTCTGTATAATCTTTTGTAGAGTTCAGAGGAGTGATGAAATGACAGAGTGTGTGTGTGTGTGTGTGTGTGTGTGTATGCGTGCATCTGGTGTGGTTGGAGAGGGTGGAAGAGGAGGGTGAGAGGAAGATGGGATCGATGGACAGAAAAAAAGACTCAAGAGAGGAGTGAGACTGGGAAGGAAGAAGGTTACAGCTGAAAAAGGTGTGTGTGTGTGTGTGAGAGAGTGTTAGAGTAAGAGAGAGAGGGAGAAAAAGTGTGTATGTGAGAGAGAGTGAGAGGTTAGACATTACAAACACAGACGCACCTTGGAGACCACCCCCCCCCCCCCCCCCCCGGGTATTCAGCAGGCCAATCCAGGTGAGGTCGGGGGAGCGATCGCACCTTCTGTCCTCCAACGCTGCCTGTTGTTCCAGGCCTGCAACAGACTGTGTAACCTAGGGAACCCAGGGCTCCAGGCGGGTCAAACCTTTGGGATTTAAAGGGCCAGGTCCTCGCAGGCTGAATGAACCCTGCATGCACTGCAGCAAGTCAAGAACCTTTTAAACAGATACCCGAGTTTCAGGGTAAAAAAACATGCAGTTTATGAGTGAAAAGCAATTATGGGATGTTGCCCTGGACTTGTACCTGTGTAATGACAATAAAGTTGAATCTAATCTAATGTCGTGGTGAAGGCTTTCCGTTTCAACACTTTATCCAAACGGACAAACTGTGATAAGACACTTCCCACCGATTCTGAAACATTTGACGTATAACTAAATGCCGACAGAATCTATAAGAACAAACGTTAAAATCTAGCTATTGAGTTATATTTTGTTCTCTGTGGACTTTACATGTGCTTATGGTGGTTCACTCAGTGCTGCTTCTCCTCTTCCTAAGCGTGTGTAGTTCTTGACATGATTAGGCTTTCAGCAGCAGGGGTGGTGTAATTACAACCTGACAACGCACAGACTGAACCCGAGCACAAAGGGCTAACAATCATCTTCGGGTGATCAGCACCACAGCTCATGATGAACAGGGTAACGGTGAAATGTAATTAAAATCAACCGTCGCCCCCTTTAGTGAGAAAGTAGGCATGTTTAAACACTCTTTCAGTCTTTGTAACAGTCTTTGTTTTGCAAATCTCCTTCCTTTTCTTTGTCCCTGTGCCTCCTCTCTCCAGCGACTCCAGTTTTCTTCTGGGCTTTCTCTCTCTCTCTCTCTCTCTCTCTTTCTCTCTCTCTCTCTCCCTCTCTCTCTCTCTCTCTCCTTTCTCTCTCTCTCCTTTCTCTCTCCCCTCTCTCTCTTCTCACTCTTTGACACCGTCACCTTCCAACTATCAGTTTTGGTTTAAACCTAAGCCCCCTTTCTTCACCTTTTCAAAAGCACATATTTTTGACATAAATGCCGTGTGGGTGCACACAGTATTTGCTCATTCTGGAACTTGGGGTAAAGTCCACGCTCCCTTTTCCAACAGTGTGACTGCACACTCCACTGAGAGGAACAGTGGCCAATATTCCACACGTCATGTGTACGTACGACCTTTCAAGGAGCTTAACAAGGTCTGCTGCTTAAGCCTTCTGCGCTATGCAAAAGAGCAAGGGCTCTTTCACTGTTTCTCTGTTAACCAACACCCCCCCCCCCAGCCCCCCATCACCCTATCCCCACAGGGAGGTCTAGTTAAACGGCAGAAAAGAGGGTGAAGCCATTGTGAAAGTGTGTGTGTGATCAAGATTTTAAGCCCTATTAGAGCGTTTCTGCTTCTTGTGGATCTGTGTGCTGTTCTACGCTGCAGCGTCTGCTGAACTGGGTGTTTAAGAACGGAGAAAGATGGTTCTACAGGGGTGCTTTTGAATCTCTAGCCTCAAGGCAGACTAAACAAGCTGTGTGTGTGTGTGTGTGTGTGTGTGTGGGTGTGTGTGTGTGTGTGTGTGGGTGTGTGTGTGTGTGGGGGTGTGTATGGGTGTGTGTGTGTGTGTGTGTGTGGGTGTGTGTGTGGGTGTGTGTGGGTGTGTGTGTGTGTGTGTGGGTGTGTGTGTGTGGGGGGGGGGTGTGTATGGGTGTGTATGGGTGTGTGTGTGCTTTCTACAGTATCTTTTTGTGCGTGTTCAAACCCTTGACATACAGATTAAAACCTGGCGACATTGAAAGAGCATTCAAGGAAAAATAGTTGCCATTGTTTCGCAGATTGAACAGCCAGTGAACGTCTCAGCTCTTATCTGAAAGATGTTGCAAGAAGCAGCCTCTCGCTGTTTCTCTCTAATTGGCACACGCTCGTTCCAGAACTATCCGGGTCGCGTGGGGTCGGGGTTAAGACTGGTGCTGATCCACAGATTTCCAAGGTGAAATACAATAGAAGCTGTGTGCTGTGAATCTAATCCCCTGGCCTGTTGGTTAGCTGCTGGCTAATCGGACCTTTTTGAGAGGGCATGCCAGTTGAGTTCTGTTTAGAACCTAGAACCCCCCCACACACACACACACACACGCACACACACACACCTCCTCCCCCACTGTACACACACATACGTAAGGGGTAAGGGGCTCTGAAGCAACTCTGTAACACAGTCACTGGTCAAACCTTGTCCACTGTCAGAGAGGGAGGGAGGGAGAAAGAGAGACAGAAGATAGATGTGTTACAGTGTGGCCTTTGTATTCAAGGTGATGTTGTTGTTTTTTTGCCAAAACTAGTGACATTTTGTTCTCAGTATGTACAGAGCGCCATCTGCTGATGTAATGTAAAACACTTATTTACGATATAATAACAGCTGTAAATGGGGGAGGGGGGGTGGGGGGGGTGGGTGGGTGGGGGGAAACGTAAAAAAAACATTTAACCGGCAAAGAGCTTGTCAAACCAATGTACAGAGAACATTAATACCAAAGCTGAAAGTTAAACCCCATTTATTAAGAAAAAACACTCCACAACTCGTCTTGAATGTTTGCTGTGCTCATACTTGCTGCGGTTGTGTTAATATAGACAGTGTCACCTTGTGGCGGCCTCGTGTAACAGCAGCCTGTTGTCTCGTGCCACCTTGTGGCGGCCTCGTGAACAGCAGCCTGTCGTCTCGGTTTGAATTGGGTCACGTGCCATGAAGGCATACGGAAATGGATTGTCCAGCATATTTCAGGGACTGGTTTTATGTCAATTACTATTGGGCTGCAAAAAAAAAAAGAATATTTAAATTAAATTGTAAAAAAAAAAAAAAAGAGTATCTTCTCCAATTGACCACTATTATCCTCAACTCCCTCAATCTGTGTGATTAGTCTGTCAGAAGCAGTGTGTATAACACATGACAATGGTCATGGCTGAGTCCACACCACATCAGCTACATCTGTACAACTGTGAAGAGGGTCGCTGAAGACCCTGAACATGTTGCCACTTCCATCCATAAGTCATGCTCATAGAATGAGGAGGTTATCCATGTGCTGATGGAGTCTCCTAACACAGCATTTTATCTCTGTGCTGTTTCTGTGTTCCTCTCAGGTGCAGGCTGACAAGAGGAGCAGCTGTGATCGCTCAGGGGATCGCTCTACCTGGGTCTGTGGTTCTTAAAGAACCAGGCCTGTCCATTAAGGGTAGCTCTACTTCTCTAACGCATTTTTTTTCTCAGCCATTAACTTTCATTTGACACCTTAACACTGATCACGCCTCCACTAAGTGCTCTACTGATTTACACGCCATTCAACCGTTATACAGATGTGGCCTGCTTGGCACTTTGCAACGTGTAATGTCGACTGTTATTGCATGTGATCGACACGAGGGGGCGCCATATTTAAAATATGCCGAAGCCACATGTGGGTTCAAGCAGTTTTAAGATTATAGGGCTAAAAAAATTATAGAATAATAAAGCACTTTGAAGGGTCGTAAATAGGTATTTGAAATGCAACTGTTTTATTTAACGCATATCATAGATCTTATATCATCACCTTACAATCAACATTACATTTCACTTGGAAAATGGATCATAAAACTAAAATATTGGGTCTATTGTTTTTTTTAAACCAGTCGTTAATTTAGTAGAGTGCTATAAAACATAACCTTGCGTGGAAGTAAATGAAGAGTGAATAATGTTTAATGATTAGACCTACATGTTTAAATGGCAAAAGACAAGACTTTCATAAATTGGGCTAACGTTTGTTTAATTAGCAATGAGAAATTCTGCCAGAATAAAACAACACAAACAACAACACAACAAACAAACAAACAAAAAATAACATAAGGATACATTTTGAGATATATTTTTGTAAAAAAAAAACTAGGAATCTGTAAACATATGCATCTTTCAATAAAGTGAGTTAAAAAAAACAACAAAAAAACGAGGAGATCCCGTAAACAAACAGGCCTTCTCAATAATTTCTGTTCCTCGTTTAATTTAGTTTAAGCCTGAAAAATAAGTCTAGCAGAGTTTACAGCAAACTAGAACATTGTTGAGATTAATGTTTTGAATCAACAGTCATTAATAAAACCCACTTTTGATAAACTATAGCCTGTGTCAGTGTTTAATCTCAAATCAAGCCTCTACCATTTTCATTCCCAATTCCCCCTATTTTAGGGTGAAGAGCTCCCACACACACACACACACACACACACACACACACACACACACACACACACACACACACACACACACACACACACACACACACACACACACACAGCCTCTTCCCACATCCATCTACTGTGGAGGTGGCGCGTCACACACACACACACACACACGCACACACACACACACAGACATCTTCACTTTGTCGCATGCCATCGATGTGTCCCGGATCCCACCTTGCCCTCACTCACGCTCCCTCACTCAGAAGAACATCAAGGTGAGTTTATCTGACCGTCACTTCCTTTATTCTCACTTTGATCAGAAAGCTTTTGATATATTTCTCTGTATTCTGCTTCCAGCCTGACACCGATGTTGTTTAGTGGGGGACGGGGGGGAGGGGGTGGATGGAGGAGAGGATTAATGCGAACAGATCATTCCTTGGGAAGGAAAGATAATATATATCATAAAGAAATACTTTGCAATGCATAAAAACTGGAGTTGTTGTGGAAGCACCGGAGCTCATTAACACTTTTAGTTTTAGATAGGTTTGTCTGTTTCTCCATCTGGGATCATTCGCTCGTCTGACGAAAAACTATAAGCCGATTCTTTTTCAAGGGGATCTAATCTAAAGTGGACGACATGGGACCGGGATAAAAAAGACCCAGAGAAAACTTTACACTTTTGCGCACACGGAGTGAAAAGGAAGCCCGCATTAGGAGCAGTCGTTTTTATAAACCAATCGACAACTTTCATTGGATGTTTCCAGAGTTGTGCCAATCCTTAACGACGGAAATTTAATTCCCCCTCTCGACCATTAGAGCACACTTGCCTTAGTTATGATGAGGTAAGGGGCTTTAAACAGCCACCTACATCCACAGGACCATGTGTAGACTAGTATTATAAAATGTCCTTCATTTGCTCATTCAATGATTGCATGACTTCCTTTTGGATTAGATTACACTGTGTGTCTTAATAGACATTGGGTATTAGGTGTGTGTGTTTAGTGTAGTGTGTAGTCCACTCCAAGGATGCCTTCCCCTGTGATGTGTTTATATGATCTACACCCACTGATGGACACATGTTACAGGTTCAGGTCCCAGCAGAATGTGTTCCTCTATTATATATATAGGGCAGCAGTGGTGGTTCAGTGGTAGGATTCTTGCCTACCATGTGGTGTACCTGGGTTTCATTCCTGGTGGGGGTTTGAATCCCGGCCAATGCCTTGAATATGTGTGCGCCTGTGACATTTCTCCATTAGGGGACTAATAAGGGGTGATTTCTATTCATCTCTGTACTGTCGGTGCTGTCCTTGGTCAAGGCTCCTATACAAACTTGTGTTTGTGAGTGGCCCTGGTATAAGCCACAAGGCAGCTATTGTACCGGATCAGCAGCAGATTACTAGAATTCCTTTTTCTGTCTGCCCTGAATGGGCTCTTAGTCTCTCCACCATTTGCCTTGTCTAAAAACCCCTGCATTTTATTTAACTTTAATAACTTGCATGCTGTTGTATTTTGCTAATGGGCACATCAACCGTTCCTGCTCATATGTTTGTATGGATCATAACTTTAGTTAAGATTACATTCTATCAGCCACATCTGTCAATTTGGTTTATTAATTTGGCTTGTGACATGCAATAACGGTACACAGTTAGTATTAGTGTTATCAGCATGTTCACACTGTGAGTTCTGGTTGAGGGTTGTGTTCTTCAGCAGTTCTCTCCAGGCTGCCTTTGTTTGGCCTGCATATCTCTGTAGAGGCCGTCTCTAGGCTCGGAGAGCAACACAGAGGACTTGTTTTGATTCAGAGGACGGCAGTTAGACAGCGGCCATGTTCATCTCTAATAAAGCTGTTGAATGAATCTCACAGGTACGGCTTTTGTTTACCATTCACCATGGCAATTCACAGCGTGTGTTGGCTGTGTGATGTGGCAATAGCAGAAAGAGAGAGAGAGCGAGGGGGGGGGTCGCATTACAAAAAAATAAGGGGCCACAAAAAACAAACAACAATAATTACTTCTTTTTTTATTGTCAGTGATCAGAAATTAAAGGGGGCCGGACATTTAAACATGTAAATTCAGGGGCCCTAGGCCCTCGCCTGGCAACAGCACTTTGTGTATTCATCCCAAAAGAGAAGCCTGTATCCTGGCAGTTTGTTTACCACAACTCTAAAGGTCTGTTTAGCTGTGATAGTTATGGGAGAACTAACATGGACAGTGGTGCATCAGGCTGGCTGCTTCTCACTAAACTGAAGCAGCTATTGTCCTAAACCTCAAGCTTGGCAGAGGAGTGTGAAGAATATAAAGACGACCTAAAGCAGATGAGTCATCAGACAGAGCAAGTTACAGCAGAGGTCATGCAGGGGTCATCGCTAGCTGAGTTGACAGGGTCGTAACCCAGGTCAAAATAACATAGATGGGAAGAAAAAGAGATCAAAATTCACCTGTTTAGCTCATTCTTATTTTCTAAGAATTGAGTGAATTCTGTTTGCTTTCATGCTGCACAGATGCCAAGTGCCTGAGGTGAACTGTGAACAGATAGAATGATGTCTGTACAAAATCTGTTGATGGACGAAGTGAAAGCAGATATCGGCAAGATATCGGATACTGTGTGGGTGCTACACACCTGAGGAAGAAGAAGTACATAGAACAACAACAATAGGTCTACTTTCATGTGTGTGTCTATCTAAATATAAGATCCACACACACACACACACACACACACACATACACACACACACACACACAGAGACTAGTGTGTGCGCTCACATTGGCCAACACACAAACACGCTCCCACATACTAACATAAACACTTACACACATACACACACACACAATACACAATTGTGTGAACACAATACACGCACACACTGCGCCACACAAACAGACGTACACACTCACGCACACAGACGCTGTGAGTTGCAGGATCCCAAACCCCCCCGCTCTTGGCCAACATGTGGGGGTAATCCCAGCTATTAGGGTAATCTGCTCAGCATGGCAATCAATAGGAAGTACGCTCAGCTCTCTGCACTAGCAAGAAGGGAGACCAAATCTGGGCCCAAGAAAAATGATTTAATCACACAGATTAGGTTAAGAGATGGAGAATACGGGTGAGAGGAGGGGCCTGAGAGGAGGGGGCTGGGGGGGGGGGGGGGCTGAGAGGAGGGGGCTGAGAGGGGGGGGCTGAGAGGAGGGGGCTGAGGGGGGGGGCTGGGGGGGGCTGAGAGGAGGGGGGCTGAGAGGGGGGGGGGCTGAGAGGGGGGGGCTGAGAGGAGGGGGCTGAGAGGGGGGGGCTGGGGGGGGGCTGAGAGGAGGGGGGCTGAGAGGGGGGGGGGCTGAGAGGGGGGGGCTGAGAGGAGGGGGCTGAGAGGGGGGGGGCTGAGAGGGGGGGGCTGAGAGGAGGGGGCTGAGAGGGGGGGGCTGGGGGGGGCTGAGAGGGGGGGGGGCTGAGAGGAGGGGGCTGAGAGGGGGGGGGCTGGGGGGGGGCTGAGAGGGGGGGGGGCTGGCAGGAGCACATATGCTCAGCTGAGATTTTCTCAATCTGAGAGAGACGGGGAGTTAATAGAACAAGACTTCTTCACTGCTTCAGATGTCGGCGATCTAAAACCCATATCTTAACACCTGCCTGGGTTAGAAGTTATTTTGAACATTTTCCAATCCTCCCCCATTTTTTTTTAATCTAAATAATTTGGGGGCATTTTACGCTTTATTGGACAGTATCTAAGTGACATGTGACAGGGCAGGCAAGGAGAGGGAGAGGGGGCAGCTAAGGACCCAGGCTGGATCCAGTAGACAGATATGAAACAGCCAGTAAGACACAGGGCTGGGTTAACAGTCATCACTACACCAGCGTTAACAGATGAATCGGTGGTCTTGGACAGTAGGCAGTAAACCATCCGCTCTTGTATGCAAATACACCTCTGTGTACACAGCTGCTTTACCACACTGCCACCTTTGTTACAGTAGAAGGACTTTCCAGGCTGGATGTTAGGGATGGGGATTAAGAGAATTAGTGTCAGTATCCGCTGCATGAGAGGGAGAAGATGAGATCTGTGTGTTCGCCACACCTGGGTTTGATTCCTGGATGGGTTACATCGCAGGCGTGGTCAGACGTGATTGGTGCGCGGCCGTTTCGACTTGAGGGTCGTTACTTCTGAGGCCGATCGTCTGGGTTTTTGAAGGCGGCGAGGAGGATCAAATCAAACGCGCCCAAAGTATTAGCATGGTGCTGAGCTAGCGGCTGACCTGAGGGGTGGCGTGTCCGCGGGGCTAGTGTGCCACAGGAGCTCAGCATGGCAGCTGCGTGTGTGTGCTGGCGTGTGTGTGCAGGCGTGTGTGTGCTGGCGTGTGTGTGCAGGCGTGTGTGTGCTGGCGTGTGTGTGCAGGCGTGTGTGCTGGTGTGTGTCTGTGCTGGTGTGTTTGTGTGCTTGTGTGTATGTGCCGGGGTGTGTGTGTTTGCTGGGGTGTGTGTGTGTTTTTGTGTGTGTGCTGGGGAGCGTGTGTGCTGGTGTGTGTGTGTGTGCTGGGGATTGTGTGTGCTGGCGTGTGTGTTTGCTGGTGTGTGTGTTTGCTGGGGTGTGTGTTTTTGTGTGTGTGCTGGGAAGTGTGTGTGCTGGGGTGTGTGTGTGTGTGTGTTGGGGAGTGTGTGTGCTGGGGAGTGTGTGTGCTGAGGTGTGTGTGTGCTGGGGAGTGTGTGTGCTGGGGTGTGTGTGTGCTGGGGTGTGTGTGTGCTGGGGTGTGTGTGTGCTGGGGTGTGTGTGTGTTGGGGAGTGTGTGTGCTGGGGTGTGTGTGTGCTGGGGAGTGTGTGTGCTGGGGTGTGTGTGTGTCGGTGTGGGGTGGAGGGTTTGGCTCTGGTCAGCTGGCTCTACAACCACAGAAGTGTGGGCGGAAGGCACGGACGGATGTTTTGCGCACGGGCGCTGTCTTTGAATTAGCGTAAGAGCGTGTCGAGCACACATCTTCCCCTCGTCCACACACGTGTGTGTTCAGTGGCTCGGAGCACGAGAACCTGCTTCTCTGTGTGAACACTCCAGATCTGCCTGGTGGATCCTGCTCACTGAACGCTGCTGCGATGTGAGGGAGCCGTGCTAAAACCCAGCCCTGCTTCATCCTGCCATTATTCCCCAACGTCAGTTGACATCATCACAGACAGCCATTTTGTCAAGGGATCTCACTGTGACACGTTGAGAGAGCGCAGAGTCGCAGAGACAATACCGCCCTGTCTTAAACACTACGTCGCACAGGAAGGGCTGGGGATGTGACCAGATGGAGGAGAGGAGGAGGGAGAGGAGGAGGAGGGCGGGAGCAGGGGGGAGGGGGGCCAAAGATCTGCCAGTGTGCTCTCCGAGACAGGAGAGAAGACCAGAATGGATGGCTCTCATGGTGTCGCCTTACCTCAGACCCCAACCACACCAGTAAGGGGGGGGGGGGGGGGGGGGGGGGGTGTTGTGAAAGAGGCCTGCCCCTCCCAGAGGAAACTTGACTCCCCCTCCGCCCCTCCAGTACTGCCACCGGCTGTCGTTGGGATGCACACGCACCAGGTTGTAGTGGGGCAGGGTCCACGGTCCGATTACCCGGTCCTCAGTTCCCCGGGGAGCTCCTCACATCTCCGGGGGGATGGGGAGGGACGGTCTGGGAGGAATCCTCCCCCAGTCGGTTTGACAAATGCACGCTGTCGGAAGCGGATTTCGCCGGAAGTCATGTCAACAACAGGACAACCTTGAGTTTGCCTGTGTAGCGTATTTGCACATCTTAACGTAAACAATCGATTAGTTAGTGCCGTCGCTGCGATCAGTACTCCTCACACAGACTGTATTTTACAAGGCATTCATTTTTTTCTATTTAACACATACTGTTAATGTGTTGTAATGTGATCACTCTGCAACAGGCTCTCTCTCCAGTTCCATCGCTAGCTTCTGCCCTGTGATGTCATAGTTATATAAGCTCCTCCAGCTCCTTCCTGTTGCTCCGAGCCACCTGGCCTGCCTTCAGGAAGTGCTGGACGATGCTCCGGGTTCTGCTACCTGTAGGTTTGCCCTCAGTTTCAGCCTCACCTGTTTCATCCCAAACGTCTTCTCCTAAAAACAGTTTCACTAATGTGCTGTCAGCCCTTCGTTTGTTATCATCTTTGTGCAGTAAAATTGAGATGTTAATCATGCTGCTAATGCTAATAGCATGTGTAAAGTGAGATGGATAGAGTGTAGTGTTCTAGTGTCGGCCACCGTACAAACACCCGGCTGTGTTAATGAGTTGATCTACACAGTGCAGAGAGAGAGAGAGAAACAGAATGAACGAATATGTAGAAACACAAAGCAAGAAGGAGAGAGAGAGACAGAGAGAGAGAGAGAGAGAGAGAGAGAGAGAGACACAGAGAGAGAGAGAGAGAGAGAGAGAGAGGGGGAGAGAGACAGAGAGAGAGAGAGAGAGACAGAGACACAGAGAGAGAGAAAGAGAGAGAGAGAGAGAGAGGGGGAGAGAGACAGAGAGAGAGAGAGAGAGAGAGGGAGAGACAGAGACACAGAGAGAGAGAGAGAGAAAAAGAGAGAGAGAGAGAGGGAGAGAGACAGAGACACAGAGACACAGAGAGTGAGACAGAGACACAGAGAGAGAGACAGAGAGACAGAGAGACAAACAGAGAGAGAGAGAGAGAGAGAGAGAGAGAGACAAACAGAGACAGAGAGACAGAGACAGAGAGAGAGAGAGACAAACAGAGAGAGATGCAGAGAGTTAGGGAGAAAACAGGACCAGTCTGGGCTGACCTTAACATTCTAATCTAATCCCCGTTGAGAGTGCTTTTTTTAGAGAGCAAGTTAATGCCACCAGATTATGCTCCTCTGTGTCCCGCACAACCAATCCAGGATGAGCGCAATCCATGTCGACGTTAAGGGGGCCGTCCTTACCTCCAACCCCCCACCCAAAACACCCAGCGGGGGGGAAGTGTGTGATAGCGTAGTGTCGGGGGGCGACTGAGCGTGTGCGGCGGTGGTTATTGTTGTGTTCCTGAGGTGGAGTCCAGCGTGCGTCTCTCCCAGCTAACAGCATGACGGATCCTCCCCTAATCTGCTTCTAATCAAGCTAGTGTGCTTAAGGGTGCCTGGCTGCTCTCTGCCTCGTTCCACAGCAGGCAGCGGCCCATCCTGAACACTGCGATGGGAATAGGCAGGTCATTTACCATCTGATCACATGCTATCAAGTCTAATCCCTGTGTGTTTGTTGTGTAACAGGACAGAGAATTGACCAAGGAGGGGGTGGGGTGGACGTTTGTGTGTGTGTGTGTGTGTGTGTTCATACTGTACGCCCACCTTGCATATCACAGCTACTGTATCCTCAGTCATCTGTCTGTCTGTCCGTCTGTCTGTCCGTCTGTCTGTTGGCTGAGTAATCTGCCATCTATCGAGCAATCCTGATTAGACAGACAGGGGGTGCAACATCACACGATATACAGGGAGTCATGTGGCTCAGCGGGTTAAGGCGTTGGGCTCATGATCGGAGGGTTGTGAGTTTGATTCCTGGCTGTGCCAACATGACGTTGTGTCCTTGGGCAAGACAC